>OX940974.1:1942125-2449681 GCA_954871275.1 Leptopterna dolabrata | reverse complement strand
TTTGCAGCGTTTTTTGAATCTATGCACCTAGAAACGGAAAAGAAAAAATGTTGCGGGGGTGTTATAAATATATTTTGTTGAGCGAATACATAGGTATATTTTTCACAGAATAATAAACCAAAAGATACCTCTCAAGCTCGCGTTCACTAAAACCTCAAAAAAAAACCTCGAGAAACTCTATTTTTGCTCCATTACAGCGGAACGAATACATTTAGCTTTCGGCTTATTATTCATAGATTTATTATACCTTCATATATTTGGTTATTATAAACCAAAAATAAAAAAAAAATTAAGAAAACAGAGTGAAAAATGTTTACTAGGAAGCCATTTTCACTGGGAATAATTTTGTTTTAACTGAATTGTTCTTTTAATAATAAACCAAAATGCAATGTCCGTCCGCCGTACGCCCTCCGCCGTACGCCGTATCAAGTGTACCGGCATCATCTTTGGTCTAAAAAAGTCCTTCTTTCGCACACATGCTCCATTTAGGCCCTTGTTGTGTCCCGAAACCTTTCAGCCCGATCGGAATATACCCAGGGGTGTTATGAGTGAAAATGTGCACAAAAATAGGTTTTTTTGTGTTTTAGTATAATGTTAGTAACATGAGCTTTTGATGTATCGTTTTCATGTTTTGGGGGACGAGAAGACCGAATGTGAAGTCGATTTTGACCAAAGAGTGGAAAATCGAGGTTCCACCAAATGTTCAGCTCCCAAAATTGATTTTTTAGAAGTCAAAAACATGGGAAATCGTCCGAAACCACCATCAATTATTATAGGTAATAACACTAGAAGAAGTGTCAACACGTGGATCAAGATGATTAAACGGCACTACCAATGATCAAAGATAAATTGAAAAAACACACATTCTTTTGTTTTCTTGTCTTTGTTTCTTTCACATGAAAGAAACAAATGAACAGCCAACATTTCTGTAGGTATGTCCACTAGCATAATAAACCCATGTGACAAGGACTTTGCAGCGTTTTCGTTTTAACTGCACTGGATAGTTAATCGTACCTAGGTTTTAGAAATAATCAAGAAACTATCAATGCAAAGAGATGTGATATTCCCCAATAACAACCCTTTTGAAAAAATTAACCCGCCACGAGTGTCTCCTCAGTTGCAAAACGCCACGAAACTGGAAACGGAGGGGGAAGACAGGTTTCTATATGCACATTCAAGCGCGAAGTGCGAAGTCAGTTCCCGCGACACTCAAGTGCAGGTTGTTCAGGAAAATGCTTTTCTTACGGGCGGACGTATGGTACGGTCGGACATCGACGAATATTATGCAGAACCAATGCAGATTCAATACTCCAGGTCATTAAACCAGTTCCCCCATCGCTGATCCGTGTTGGGATGGGAATTTCAAGCGCACTGACTTGTGGATTGATGAACATTCCAAGCGTGACTTGACAGAAAGGGGTGTGCGTATCCGGAAATGTATAAATTGAGCGTAAGAATCTGGCAGTTGAACCACTGTGAGTCAGTAATGTCGCGTGAACTGTCATTAACCTCGCATTTCATAGAATATATGCACTCTCAGAAGCAGGGCAGGTAGGGGTCGGCACAGTCATAACATCATCGCCCCCTCCCATCCAGACAGTCACCCTCTGAAGGAGGCATGAACTCTTTTATCCTTGCTCAGATTCACCAGTATCGAGACGTTTGCTTCATCAGCATGTGGTCCACCTTGGAGAAGTTTGCGGCCTTGTCAATCGCGTTGAGTGCAGCGATTATTGTTCTCGCGCTGATCATTTCCTGCTGTGCCATTTCATGCAGGTCTGTATGTTCGTATTTTCTAAAAAATGAAACCAAAGACCTTCTCAAGACCTCCCCGCCGCCAGAACAAGAGAAGTGCGTTTGAATTGAAAACTTCATGTTATTTATAAGTATTTTATCAATGTACGTATACAGCCTCAATTCGAAAAGTCCAAAACCTGTGAACTATTTTCCGGGTCGTCAGCCCCAACTATGAGCTCAAAATCTCAATAATTCGAAATTATGTCACAAAAAATGACCTCATTTCCCACCAAATCTGCTGATCTGATACGTTTTTTGAACTGGTTTAAGCCTGATGTTCACCTTAGCTATTTGGTGCATGTTGGGAATGTTATCTCAGATTGCAGAACTTTTTCAAACCATGTATGTGGACTTGGTTCTAATTATTACTTAAAATAGCAAGTCGGTTTGAAATCATGACTTGATTAGTGTATATACGCTTATTTGGGTGTAGGTACACTTTACTTTTCTTTCATAGTTCCATGTCATCAGTAGATACCGGTTTCTCAGACCCCCCCAACTCGAACTACTGATAACTCTTACTTTAGACCCCCCCCCCCCCACCCATAACTCGATAACTCGAACTACTGATACCTCTTACTAACGATATCTTAACAGTTTCGTCATACAGAAAATTTCTCTGAGAATTGATCCATGACTCTTTTTTTTGGCCGAGTACAGCGTGCGTATAATGTATCTAGCAATCTAATTTTACTTGTCAGACAGAAGATTCTACCTCTGAACACATTTAGCACACAATTTTGCAGCGCTGTTCAACACTAAATGAGGTGGTGAATTTCATATCTCATTAGTGAACTTACCTGGGGCAACAGTTGAGGCGAATGATATATAAGGTTAGGTTAGTTCCAAACAGTGGAATAACCTTCATAATAACTGCAAAAATACGAGAGGGTTAGGGATACAATTTTTTGTGCAACCATCCTATTAGATCGATGGGTCATATCTCCATAAAATTTCGCGTATCATAATCCATATCTGTGATAAAAAATTGGGGTTTCCATGTGAAGAAATGTGAGTGTGCTCATGCTAGTTTTGCGCATACGCACGAGTGTCGAAATGTTAGAACAGAAAGCAACAAGGTCTTGATTTTACTTTTCGAACCAACCAGTTCTTCCCTCAATTGCTTGGCGTGATTATCTGATGTTTGTAACACAATATTGACTTTTCGGTCGCAATTTGTTGCAGGAATGATAATCAGGGCAACGACAGCTCGGTAAAAACGTCAAATAAACAGAGCAATGAAATGTCGGTCAAAACGCCAACTAATGAAGCTACGCATTTGTGGATTCCAGTGTTCGAATATCTTCCTCCAACAAGTCCGACGTTTCCATGGCCCAGACGAGCCAAAACCCCCCAGTTACGACGAAGAGGAAAGGTAGATATATGAGTTCAAGTTACTCAGAATGACGAAATGAGCGTGTCGCGGTTCTCCACAAACCTCTTCTCGTACCACTCCTATGTAATATAGAAAGATTTAACCAAATAAACGAAGGGAACGACGGGCCGGGTGACGCCAAGGGAGGAGGGTCCCTTCCATCAACCGCCATCGCCGTCAACGGTCATAACCGCCGATTGTGGACGGGGGACGGGTGGAAAGGGGCCTTCAAAGCAAACCTTCTAGCCCATCGACCGATCTCGCTTTTAAACACGACTTCTCTCTCGCCCGACCTACACCTCCTCTTTCTCTCTTTCCTTCCTTACGCCTGCTGTGGTGAAAACCGCGGGATGCTTCCTTCTCCTCTAACACCTGCTGTGGTGAAAACCGCCGGGTGTTAGCCTCCATCTTCATGGTGTATGCTGTGGTGAAAACCGCGGGATACCTCCTTCTCCACTAGTACCTGCTGTGGTGAAAACCATGGGGCTTTAGCAAAAGACTCCTACGAAGCACATCCTTCCTCATCCGAACTCTCACTCCACTCATCCTTCACCTCACCCAAACCTACCCAACCATTAGGAGTATAACAACAGAGCGAGTTTTCGTTTTACTGGTACATACCTACCTACACAATGCCACATCAAAACCTAATAGGTTATTGGGCGTTATCTGCGGTAACACCTATATAAATCAGAATTTGAACAATCCGCCCCGAATCGAACAGCTTAGGCAACTAAAATGACCGAGAATTCGTATTGATAAGGCTTGACATGTAAAAACCGATGGATAAATCTGAAATAATATTATTCCCGCACCGCTAACATTAAGCATAATCCATGAAATATATAATAATTTAGCAGATACCTACAGTTTAAGTAAAACACAGTTTTGAAAAGTATAAATATCAGATTTATTTATCCATTTTATATATTTATATTACACGGGCAAGTCCAATTACAGAGTGAACGAAAATATACCATCGACAGTTTGCGGTCGTGGGATTAACTTACGAATATTAAATACAAGGAAAGCACTAGGTAGTAAAACGCTGCTAAGTCCTTGTCACAGGGTTTATTATTCTATTGGACATACCTACAGAAATTTTGGCTGTTCATTTATTGTTCCATTCATGCGCAATAATTGAAATAGCTATTTTTCGTTTCCACTAACTTTGGCCACCCAAAAACACGAAATAGGCTCCTATTTTTGACAAATTGTATTTGATCATTGGCAGTGCCATTTAATTGTGTTGATTCACCTGCTGATACTACTTCTAGTGTTATTATAGAAATTTACGGTAATTCAGACAATTGTCCAGGTTTTTGACTCATAAAAAATGAATTTTGGGAGCTGAACCTTCGTTACAACCTCAGTTCTTCACTCTTTGACCAAAATCAACTTCATTTCGGCCATCTCGCCCTAAATAACATGGAAAATTATGCCTCACAAGCTCATGTTCACTAAAACACGAAAAACCCCTATTTTTACACCCATTTTTCGCCCATAAAACCCTTGGGTATCTTCCGATCGGCTGCAAAGTTTCGCGACACAACAAAGGCATAAATAGAGCCTGTGTGCTAAAGAACGAATTTTTTAGTCCGAATATAAAGTAGATATGGTATGGCGTACGGCAGATAGGCATTGCATTTTGGTTTACTGTTCTGTGAATAATACACCTATGTATTCGCTCAGCAAGATATTTTTATAACACCCCCTCAAAATGTTTTTCGTCGTAAGGTGGGCGGCGGGCGGCGGACGGACATTGCACTTTTGGAATCTACGCACCTTGAAACGTAAAAAGAAACATTTTGAGGTAGTGTTATAAAAACATATTGCTGAGCAAATACATAGGTGTGTTATTCACTGAACATTAAACCAAAATGGCTGCACAAATTCGGTTTTTGGAGTTTTAGCAACATGAGTTTTGTGAGGTATTGTTTTCCATGTTTTTTTAGAACGAGGTGACCGACTATGAAGTCTATCTTGACCAAGGAGTGAAAATTGAGGTTTTAACGATGTTTCAGTCTTAAATTTACGTTCAATTTTGGTATAAAATCGTTGTTCTTCCGCACACAGCTTGGTTCTCCATTTGGGAACACATTTGCGTCCTAGTTGTGCCGCGAAACACAGCAGCTCGATCGAAATACACCCAGTTTTTGTTGAGGTTTTAGGGAACATGAGCTCGTGAGGTATCGTCTTCCATGTTTTTTAAGTCGAGAAGACCGAATATGAAGTTGATTTGGACCAAAGAGTGAAAAATTGAGATTGTGACGAAGGTTCAGCTCCCAGAATTAATTTTTTACCAGTCAGAATCCTGGGAAATGGTCTGAATTCACCATACATTTGTCTAATAACCGTAGAAGTAGTATCAACAGGTGAATATAAGAGTATATAAATATTTACATGGCACTACTAATGATCAAAGATAATTTGTAAAAAATAGGGGCCTAATCGTGTTTTTGGGGGTCAAAAAAACAGCCAACATTTCTGTAGGTACGTCCAATAGAATAATAAACCCTGTGACAAGGACTTTGCAGCGATTTTGGAATTTAAGCACTTCGAAACGCAAACGAAACAATTTTTAGGGGATTTTTCGCTGAGCGAATACATAGGTTTATTATGCACGGAATAATAAACCAAAAAGGTTCCAGTGATGCAGCATGGTTATAAGAGCGAATTGTCAAATAAATAATCGTGCTATTGCGTAACAAGATGATACAGCGAGAATTCATACCATTTCTCGTAAAATTATATCATTGTTTTCGTGAGTTAAGCCAGTTTTTCCGATTTTTGACCCCTATAAAGTCAAATCTGACCCACTCGTTTTTTTAGAAAAATTTTTTTATCGTCGAAATAGTCGCTCCGTCGTGAACCCACACAACGCCAGGTGAAGTAATATTGATTTTAGCCCTTTAATAATAATTTTTGAACCCAAAAATGGAAATTTGACCCTCTATTCTGTATCAAAAACAACTTAAATGGTATTTTTGTGTGTTTACTCTCCCTTCCATACTACTTTCAGTGGTGTTATATCGACTGTTTGCGGGTTTTAGCCGTTTTTCGCCCCTAAAAACGGGGCAGTATTCTGACCCCTAAAAACTCCAACTTGACTCCCTTCGAATCTTTTAAAATTGCTTATCTTCAAAATCATCCTTTTGTTTAGCAATACGAACAATTTGGCAACATTTGGCATTTTTATCATGTAACCATGGTCAGATATCGTCTGGAGTGATACATGAACAAATATATATATATATATATATATATATATATATATATATATATATATATATATATATGCACATACATATGCATACGCAAGACACACACGTGTGCGTGTGCATAAATATATTACCAAAAATTTTAAAATTAACATAATAGTAATAATAATAATAATTTTTACAAAAATCTATATGTATTATATAAATTATTGTTAAATCTAGGGATGATCAGTATGCTCTGAAACGGATTTGCCTACAAAAAAAAAATTAAAAAATTCGTGTTCTGAAAATTTTAGACCCAGCAATAGCTTCATTTTTTGGTTTATTATTCTGTGAATACACCTATGTATTCGCTCAGCAAAAAATTTTTATAACACCCCCTCAAAATTTTTTCTTTTCCGTTTCAAGGTGAGTAGATTCCAAAAATGCAATGTCCGTCCGCCGTCTGCCGTACGCCGTACGCCGTCCGCCGTCTGCCGTACGCCGTACGCCGTCCGCCGTACGCCGTATCACGTGTACCGGCTTCATTTTTGGTCTAAAAAAATCGTTCTTTCGCACACATGCTCCATTTGGGCCCTAGTTGTGTCCCGAAACTTTTCAGCCCGATCGGAATATACCCAGGGGTGTTATGAGTGAAAATGTGTGTAAAAATAGGTACTTTTTGCGTTTTAGCAACATGTTAGTAACATGAGCTTTTGAAGTATCTTTTTCCATGTTTTTGGGGACGAGAAGACCGAATTATTATGAAGTCGATTTTGACCAAAGACGCAGAAATTGAGGTTTTACCAAAGGTTCAGCTCTCAATATTGTTTTTTTATGAGTCAAAAACCAGGAATAATGTCTGAAATCACCATCAATGTGTATAATAACATTGGAAAAAGTGTAAACAGGTGAATCAAGACCATTAAATGGTACTACCAATGATCAAAGATGATCTGAAAAAAAAAAAAAAAAACGTACCTACCTATTTCATGTTTTGGGGACCAAAATTGGTGGAAATCATCAGAAATAGCTATTTCAATCATTCCACATGAAAGAAACAATAAATTTAACAGCCAACAAGAATCTCTTGAACTCCAATAGAATAATAAACCCATGTGACAAGGACTTTGCAGCGTTTTTTTTTTTGAAAATTGGCTAACAGAACAAAGTCACAGGCCTGTCAACGGATGGAACCGCAGCTTCTTCGTACGCCTTACATGCGTGTTGAGGCCTTACGCCACTGTTTGCGCACCATCCAAAAACATATTTAATGCAAATGGAACCTAAGTGAATAGCCCAGTCAATTTATTCATACTCAATGGTTTATAGCCGGAGATATGCGTTTTCAAATGATTTTACGGCGCATGCGCAGGAGAAATTTACCGTATAATTTTGATTAAATACAATATGAGGTTGTCTAAGGCCAGCCTTCACTACCTGCTATCCAAATGCCAGCTCCACCAAAATTCTTTCGTGTAGGTAGGTAATTATGCGTGTCGCAAGGCGTGTCAACACCGTATTCGTAAAATATTGAAATTGATGAAATGTTGAGTTAGTATCGAAAATCTCATGGTAATTATAGCTTCGAAATACCTATTATTTTTATCATGAATCAGATAGGTGTTAGAATTACACTTCTATTCGCAATTTAAAAAAAAAAACCTAAAAACGCAAAAACCAGTGGGTTTGGAAAACGTAATGAATTTTCCAACGACAGTATCCACAAAGCTAGACTCTTAATACCACCTAAATATTCATTTCCTGTAGTTAATCACCTCTAGTGAATATTGTTGCCTTTTATTACTTTCTAGAATAATTTTGCAGACCAATTTGGTGGTATAGAACCAAGTTGGAAAAAAATCCATGAAATGTCCAGAGCTACGAACTTAAGCAAAGCCCAACTATAAGTTTCGACTCCGCAATTGGTAACGTCAGTATTTTCCATGGAAAGGACTGAACATGCACGGATCTAAGGGCATGGAAATTCTGGGAAGTTATTTGCGTCCAAATTATCCCAGGATTTCCTTGCCCGCAAAACCGTGCATGCTCCGATGTAGCCCTTCGTAAACAATACAACAGCTGTGCCTCAACGAGGCAGCCGACGAGTAAATGGCTATATCAATGTATTAATATAGTTTCTTACATTCCTCTCCGCAGAGAACAGTGAAGTACATGCCCACCCTGTACACCATAATGGAGACCACGGAGGAGGATTACCAGGAGGAGACGGAGGATTCCAACGTTGAAACCGACACAGAAAGATCAACTGGATCGAAATACTCGGATGGGGGCGACCAACTTTCATAGTTCGACTAAACCTCGCGGATAGTTCGAGCAAAGAACCAAACCAATCCAAGTAACTAACTTTATTCCATACTAGCTGGATTACCCGTGCGTTCCACGGAATAGTAATTTGTAATAATTTAAGTTATGTACATAATTTAGCTCTTTGAGGAGTAGCGTTGTTGGCATATTATTTTCCCCACCCCATCACCAATAAAACCCACCCATTCCGATGATCTTAGAATAGAATAGTAGTGGGGGGGGGGGGGGGCAAAGATTCACCGCACTTCGTCAAATCGGACGAGAATAAATAAATAGGTGCTTCTTTTAGTGCAATTAGGCAAACCCTCCACCACACTCATCGTAGCCATTGTTTATGATCAAGGCATTCGCGTGTACTGCGGCCTTAACAAGAATTCTTCTCATGAATTCCGACTGTTGGGAAAACATACCTTTAGGTTTTCGGTCGAATTGTCTCAATGTTTTTTTGTATAGTTTTTTTTAATGTTGCTCTTTGTTATTGCTATTTTCGAAACACCTCTTTAAGTAAATTTCTCGTTGAATCCCGTGGAATTGCCAGAAAATACATTATTTCGTTTCCAGTGTTGTTTTGTGTACCTAACGTAATATATTTTAGGCGCAATTCAAAAACTGTATTGCAGCTTACCAAGTGTTTTTCTCGAAACCATCGGTGATCGTAACTGGTGGTGTACTAAAAGCCATATTAGTAGGTAGGTACTAAAATCAATATGTAGAAAGTACTTGCAGGAAAAATCGTAACGGCTGCCGATTTTAGAATCGTATCTGACACCAGCTGTCGTATCTGGACTTTCAATGCAAGCATTCGTCTGTACCTAATTATTACGAAAAATAAAATGGTGGGATAGGGATAGGGGTGGGATAGGCTTGTTCTTTCAATGAAATTCAAGCATACCATAGGTAAGTCAAATCAAAATGTCGTTCTCCCAATAATCAAATGTCATTTTTGAGACACTTCCGCGGCAGATTGTATTATTAAGGATCAGTAACTCGAATTTGTCAAAAACTGAGCTACGGGATTCTTCTTCGGGACGACAGCATTTAACCTCCTTCCAGCACAGGTTTTTTCTCACAGTTTATTTGATTCGCTAGCCGTGATGTGCGATGTAACATTCAGACATAGAAAGGACACTTTAGTTAACGGTGCCAACCGCTTAAAAATACCATAAAATGGAAGAGAAAAACATAATTTTAGTTATTCTGATAAAAGCGCAGGCTGCCAGAATTACTACCATTTTATTAATATAGGTCGAGTAGCAACAATTTTCGCGTTGAAATTCCAAGAGAAATTCTGATTCGAAACGTCATCAGCCTACAACTCCATTCTGCTGCTGTTAAAAATGATCAACAGTATTACGAAAATGTACTGCGTTATTTTTCTAAATCCAATGAAAACGGCGTGGCCACGCTGCGAATGATGGATTATATCATCATAATAATCGGTCTGAAGTCTTCAAGTTCCTGCAAATGTATTTGACGTACGTTTCGAATGACTGAATGATTTTATTCAACAATTCAATAAGAAATCGTTCAAAGAAAGAGAGAGACTAATAACTGTCATGCAGTTATTGTGTGTTACTGACGATGGTTTGATCACCGAAACCGGTGTAACAGTGTTTTTTGCGTTTTTTGTGTATTAGTGGAAATAGACTATTTTTTCTAAAACTCCGTTTTTCTTTGAAATGGGTTTCCACGATTTCGTCGCGAGTGATTTAGTTCGTAAGAAATTGTTCAACCAGTTACCTACCTCCTGATTGCAACCAACCTTATGCATTTAACTACTGTGGTGTTTCCTAGCGATTTATCTCTCAGGCGCTTATAATTATATTTTCCAAATGAATTATCACGTTATCAGTGAGAGCTTCCAAAAAGCTGCTATCACGAGGGGTCCCCGATGAGCAGAAATGGGCGTTAAATTGAATTATGGCGTCACTGGTTCTTCCTATTTTACGTTTAAAAACTAATCCCGTCATGCAGCATGGCTTGAGGAGCGAATATTCAAAGAAATTGTTTGAGACATTGAGAATTTAAATTAATGGACACACACACACACACACACACACACACACACACACACACACACACACACACACACACACACACACACACACACACAAGCACGCGCACACACACACACACACACACACACACACGCACACACACACACACACACACACACACACACACACACACACACACACACACACACACACACACACACACACACACACACACACACACACACACACACACACACACACACACACACACGCAAGCACCCACACACGAAACATTGAAAATCTATCGTTTAGATCTCCGATGCATGAAACGGATTTTGGAAAAGTTTCCGGTTAACAGGGAGCACCTCCGACATTTTCGAACGAGCAAAATTGCTGCGATGGGCAATTTCGCCGGTTTTCTTTCATTTTCTTAAGTAAAAGATCTCGGCGAGTGCTTTCCGAAAAAGTGATATATGAGAGTATCAGATGATCGAAAGTGGGCGATAAACCAGTCAAAAAAGAGCGAAATTACGTCCGCCATGTGGGGGGGGGGGGGGGACCCTCAGCGCAATCCACTTACGACGCCATTTTGCTTTCTTTCTATCCGTTTGCTGCCCAAGCTATACGGATTTTTGTGATGAAAATTGGCAGTGGGGCGTTTTCAAGGGCGCTAAATCCGATTCTGAGATCGAAAATTTAAAAAATTCCTACCCACGGAAATTGTCCATTTCTTTGCAAATCCATTAAAAGTCGCGTCCACTCTATGCCACAGTGTGCCATTTGGCAATGCCAGAAGTAATGTAGACGTTAGCCGATGGCACAGACCAACTGCCAACATCGTGCCGCGCGCGTGGCAACCCAAATTGCTCGTATGTTGGTCGAACTGGAAAAAAAACGGGCACAAAAACGTTCCAGTTGGTATCAGGCGGCTTCAGTTGAGATTCAGTTGCGCCTAGGTACCTGCTAGAGCATGTTGGTTGTTTCCGTTTTCGGTTTATTATTTCTCATGTTGTGTCGAGAAGACCGAATATGAAGTTGATTTGGACCAAAGAGTGAAAAATTGAGATTGTGACGAAGGTTCAGCTCCCAGAATTAATTTTTTACCAGTCAGAATCCTGGGAAATGGTCTGAATTCACCATACATTTGTCTAATAACCGTAGAAGTAGTATCAACAGGTGAATATAAGAGTATATAGATATTTACATGGCACTACTAATGATCAAAGATAATTCGTAAAAAATAGGGGCCTAATCGTGTTTTTGGGGGCCAAAAAAACAGCCAACATTTCTGTAGGTACGTCCAATAGAATAATAAACCCTGTGACAAGGACTTTGCAGCGTTTTTGGAATTTACGCACTTCGAAACGCAAAAACTCTATTTTCTAAAGTTATAAGTTTGATAGATATGCACGAGATCGTCCTGTTTTGTGGAACTGTCGTTTGAAAGAGTACGAAGACCGGAATAAAAGAGTCCAACAGCAAATCCCTAATCAAATCACTAGGACGTAATCAAAACCGTCGTTTGCGCCGTTCGCAACGTTTTTCTTCACTGTCAATAATTTTAGTATATACCTATACCTATATATTGCCAGACCGCCTCTGGAGGTCAGAGGCGGTCAGGCAACGGACACCAAAACTTTGATAACGGTGATGGAGGGAGGGGGAGGGGGTTTCCGTAGGTGCACTGATGAACTGTACCTAAAACTCCAGGTCATACCAACATTTTGATTCCATTGAACTGACTTTTAATTATATAAACTTATCGCGTTTTAATTGAACCACTGATCAACTTTCCTGGTGCTTAGTGCGTCCTCGTTCAAGTAAATTTAACGAAGGGGCCATTTGTACTGATAAAGCCAGGTTTGGCTAAAATTGCGAATGATAGTTGGAGGGATCTACTTTCTGAACCTCCTTCTTCCACCTTGGAAACCGGAGGACAACAAGAGAAACATGACGTCCTTTCTGGGGAGTTGGACACAACAGACACAATAACGAGAAACTCACCACTGTTAGCTTTGAATGTAAGTAATTAACAGGTAGGAAAATGAAAAAGCCAGTGGTTGAACAAGCATCACTGGTTGTGAAAGCGTATACGGGTTATTCAGGGAAGGACGGGAAGCAAACAGAAGGGGCGTGGAGGAGGACACAAGAGAAATGTGACGAAAACCCATGAATACCGGACCAACGCGTATTATTAATGTATTTTGATTTATAAAATTATAAATACCTATTACTAAGCAGATTCTCTAACATTTGAATGAAATATTTTTTAAAATATTATCCAAAGGGTGAAATAAAATTAGAAAAATAAAAAATAGCTTGGAAAAAATTTTCTTACTTTGCCTACCTGCAGGCGCCTGTACCTCGAATCGGAGGACTTTGAAAAGAAAAATATAACTCCGACCCATGCGAGTTATCTTTTTCTTAGAGAGCAGTAAACGCCGTACTGCCTACTTGTTCAGCTGGGGCTCACAGAACTAATATGCCAACTGCAATTAAACCTGCTAATTAGCAGAAATGTTCTCGGTAGGTGACATTCTACAAAGGGACCGTCATATATACAAAAGATTTTATTCGATTTTCGATCTGTATTCTGGTCGCAAATCGACCAGTTATTTGGAATGTAAATGTTCCAGTCATGCAGTATGACCTAATGAGTGAATTTCCAGAATACCTAACGTAAATAAACTATCTAGATAGTCTATAACATCATTTAACACCTTTTCCACCGTTTTGACCCATGAAATTGAAATCTGAGCAATATTTCGCCCTCCAACGATTCATTCGGTTGTTCCAATTTGACTTAATAAAACTACCTCAGGGGGAATTGCTCAACTGTGGGGATTGGAATACTCTTCGGGATACTAAATCGCTCGCAATGAAATCGTAGAAACTCTTTTCAAATAAAAATTTGAGCTAATGAGACGTTATCCATTTCCACTAAGTTGGCTCACTAAGATTCTTAGTGGGGATCGACCTCGTTTCAGTATCTCCAGTTTGTATCTGAATGACGGGGAACATATCGAAGATCCGTAGTCCAGTTTTTCAAAAATTACTGTGAATGATGGGGGGCTCTGCATGTCTTAGGTTCAATTAACAGTATTACTGGATGTATGTAACGTATTTTGTAGGTCCAAAAATAGGACAAACCCAAAATTAACAAGACATGTGTTGGCACGTCGGTCTTCAATTTCTGAAGTACCTACTTGTGAGCGGAGAGGGAATGTTTATTGATCAATTCAACATTATGGGTCTTTCACATAACTTCACAGTGCATGTATTTATAATGGTTATAACTACGATATGTATATAATCTAAACTACGCATGGAACTGCCGCTTGGCCACACAGGACTTCAAGGGCTGAATTATGAGGCTGATAGAACTCAAAAATATAGTTATCTAGTTTTTGTGCCAACAAGTTGACACTTGTGATAACCAATTATTTTGAAATGATTGTTACCCACAATATTGCTCCGCACGACCCCCACGGTACCTTATCCTTCGTTCTTTTGTCCCAGCATTTTTTCTAGTTTGGTGCTATGCAAATCAATACTGGCGTTGACAATCAAACCACGCATTCAACTTGTATAAAATAACGTACTATATTTTTTGTTCCTAATTTGGGTGTGTGTCATACATCTATTTAGTCACTTCAACTACTACATTCCCGGTCAGTCGTAGGATCAGTCGTAGAACCATAAAGTTGAAATATAGTTGGAGCAGGTGAACACGTCCTAGTTCCATAAATATCACACAGCCGAACGATTGCCTTTACTGTGAACCTGTTGTTACCTACTATGTAGAACTCATCTTTCCGCAATCAAGTGCCATTTCGTCATTCAATGTAGTTGAATTTAGACCAATATAATGACTCAATTTTTATAATCCTGATAATTCCGGAGTCTATGATCATATTTGTATGCAAGTGATAGATATATTGATATACTATATTTCATTCTTTCAGGGCAAGCCACACTGGAAAGGGAAGCAACAGTAAATCTTCGAAGCTTATCGAATCTGAAATGACTCACTGTACCCGAAGAAGATAGATCTTTTAGTCTTTATTTTATACAGTAAGATGAAAATGCATAGAGATTAGTTACAAATATGTCCTGGGTATATTGTGCAATGAAGGAAAAACTGACTTTTTCCTTGAGTTTTGCGATAAGCTCAATAAGATAAGGTAATATAGTCCAACGAATGCTGTTAGAAAGAAGTTAAATATAAAAACGAATTAGTAATCAGAGCGTTACTGAGAATCAAAAACATACTCAAAAATGAATCATGTCTAACGTGAATTTTTCAAATTTACGAGGATTGGGTTTTGTTTACTATTCGACTATCATCTACCTCAATATCATAGATAGTATCACGATTATTTATCTTTTAGAGACAAATTATCTATGACAGCCCCACCGATTATAGGTACATCGTACCTACATAGCCACTTATCTAATTTACTACTGATACGCAATATCAAAAGTCCTGCTCTTCAGTAACTTGTTATTGAATTTATCGAAGGACCATCAGTTGTTGTTAATGCATTTTCAAAAGTAGGTTATATTAGTTTTGGTTGTGCGTGTATAGATTATGTGAGTACCTATAGATGTATTGATCTGATATTATTTTTGGCTCTAGTTTACTGAATTCCATGCGGTTTTTTTAATGCTGGATTCGTTTGAATAGATATAATGTATAACGATAAGGTATTAAAATTGCCGAACGGCTTTACCAGGTGGAATAAACCGGTCCCCGTGAGATCACCGATGTAAAGATATCTTGAGCGTGGTTAGTACCTGGACGGAAGGCCGCCCTGAATCGTCCAAGTATGACCGAGCTGCTGTTGGGTAAAACCCAGTCCATTCCAAGGAGCGAGGCAATGAGTACCTATCCGAAGAACGAATTCTGACCCTCTCATTGGAGGAAAACTAAACATTATTCTACGGCTCCATCTGACTATCTTACAAAAATAACCAAGTTCATTTTACGTGTCAGCCATTTGGTACCTACGTTCCCACCAGAATATGTTCGCGTCTGCTGTAATTTAACCAGCAAAATCACACAAAAGTTCCGATGCATGTAAGCTTGATTTTCAGCATAACATTTTTCGACCATGTGACACACGAGGAACACACTACGAGAAACCTGGTTGATAAAATAAAAAATGGAGAAGAGCAGAGAGTGTACGCATTGCATCTGTGCTAGGGAGGAGGGAAGACTCTAGAATAGTAATGTCCAGAATATTTTTTGAGATCCAAGTTCGAGTTTTTGTTTGGTAGGTATTCATGAATTCGCCACCCACAAACTCATAATGCATTCACCCTTCTGCTAGTGGCAGAGAACCAAGGTGTTAGGAAAATAGTTTTTTGTAAAAGCACTGAGAATTTATAATGAAAACCCAGCACTGTTCAAGCTAGACAAGTCTGTTCTCGCGTTTGAGCGAGAGGGAGGAAGAGAATTTTAGGCTGGGATGTTCTATTTATATGAATAATTTCGCTCATAAGCTATTTGATTTTGGTCACAAGACTTTTTTTTCACAACATGAGTACCTACCTATACATGTATTCTGTAGATATTACATCGCTTTTAGCTCATTACCTCATAAGTGTACTACGAGTGTAATTCAGAACTCTTACGATTTGATAATACAGTATTTTTGTAATAAATAGGTGTATACTGTGTGATGCAAGAGTCCTAACTGTACAACGAACAGATATTAAACTCACTTATGAGTTGTTTATAAAGAAAGGCAAAAGAGAAAGATAAGAAGAAAAGAATTCAGAAATTGATTTGAAAACTGGAAAAATGTGAATGGAATTCAAACAAGAATGGTGTGTTCTTTTTTCTCAAGATCAAACGTTCAAAACTGTGTCGTGCCAATAAGATTTACATCACTTTACGTTGACCTTAGCCCGCCGATGGATGTCTTGAAAATGCTAGCAGTCGAATATATTCATAGAAAGATTAGTTTTATTCAGAGCTAGGAGAAATACAAAATAAATCACTAAATCACTGAAATCACTAAAATTACCAGAAAGGCTATGATAATTATTATTTTGTGCATCCACTCGTCCATATATTTTGTCATATGATAATATTTAAACATAATAAAATACTAATATGAGAAACAGCGACCGACATCAGGAAACTTTTCTTTTTTTTTAGATCAGACCGTTCACAAGTTAATTGAGATTGACTTTCCAACCGAAACATGTGATTTACTTTAGTTACCTGTAAGTACCTACGAGTATATTATAATTGACTCATATAATGCGCTTATATGTTTTATCGATTGATAGAAACTAATGGGGATGTGTTTCACTGATTGTGGAGAATGATGTCGTCATAATCATTGTTGTTCATTCATCTGTTCCTACTTGCAATTAAAGACTCTAGAATTTTCCTTTGTCCGTAAATTAGAAGCCATACCACTCCTCTAATATGGTTTATTATTCTCTGAATAAAAAATGTGTATGTATGAAAAAAATTCGGATAAACCCCGTAACTATTATGTACACGATGATCGTCGAATGATCACCTTAAACGTTATATTTTTTGGTCACTGCGTCGAATGACCACTTCAAACATTAGGTATATCTGGATCAGCGGTTTAATCAGAATCGACAGTTAACACATTCTTCATTTGGAATAACTGTTCTAGCGGTTTTTTTAAAGGCAACTCCGTGTCACAGCATCCTGAATTCATCCCTAGATTTTAACTGTGTGTTTTTGTGTTAAGTACTTGATGAGAATTCCAAATTTCGCGAAAACGTTCATATTGCCAAACAAAAGGATGAGCTCGAAGACGAGTTATTTTCAAAAATTCTAAGGGGGTCAAATTTGAGTTTTTAGGGGTTGAAAAATCTGTAAAACGGCTAAAATCGCGAATAATAGATGATATAAAATCACTAAAAGTGGTTTGGACGGATAAGTAAAGACAGAAAAATAACATTTCAGTTGTTTTCCATACAGAATAGGGGTCAATTCGGATTTTTGGAGGTCAAAAATTTTTACCAATTTTTTTTTACAAATATTTTTCTAAGAAAATAATGGGTCAAATTTGACTTTATAAGGGTCAAAAATCGGTAAAAATGGCTAAAATCATGGAAAAATCATATGATTTTACGAAAAGCCGTATCGCCTCTCGCTATATTATAGGTACTTACACAATAGCACGAATATTTATTTGAAAATTCGCTCTTATGACTGGAACTTTTTAGTTGGCGGCGTGTGAAACTGAGAATAACACACTCAAGGACGCTTTCTGATCATGGAGTGCCCTTTATTTTACTGTGAAAGAGACGTTTTATTTGCTTTTATTATTAATACTAACGCGCTATGCCAACCATTTAATTATAGGTCCTTGCTTCGATCTGCAAATAAACAATAAAAAAATAAAAAAAATAAAATAAAAATAAAAAAGTAAGTAAATATTGTCCGAATGTAATATTTCAGTTTAATTTTATTAGAATTGTTGATAAATAATTGTACATAACCATATGGCTGTAAGATGTGCTCCATTAATGCAAAAAAAAGCCGCTTTCATGGGGGTTGTGCTCAGAGAAAATCGGTCAGTTTGCAAAGTCGAGGGCGGAGACAGACTTGGAAATTGGTTGGTTGGTTGCGGTTTGAATACTCGAAAAATTAAAATCCCAGTTGACGTTCCTGGTTCCAACCTCCAGGTCTCATCGTGTAGGTGTCATTTCATGAATCACACTGATCTCATGCATCATTACAGAAAGTCTTTGGAATATTCTACGAAGTAAGGATATAAGTTACAGTGGGTTCTTACATATCCGTCAGGTAAGTTTGGAATGCGTAAATTATTCACGAACTCGATGGTTGGCCATCCTGCGCTGCTTATCCGAATCACAAGTTATAAACTCCACGGGCTGTCGGATACTCGAGTTGAGGTTACCTGAATCGAGTGTCTCACTGTCTCATTAACTTTTGAAGTATCATTAGTGGATCGATCATTCATGATGTCGTACGAATTAGTTTGCTCCTTGCTACTGGCGCTCTTCATACTATTGATTTTGGCAGTATTCTGGTGCAATATCACAGCCCGTCGGGGTACGTTTGGCTGCAGGCGTCTGTCAAGAGATGCTGATATCGAGAACCCACTGTAAGTTACACGAAATGTATTACGTACCACTGTATCGATATTTCTCCTTACCTGGCTTTGGGAAGTGTAGAATAAAAGTCTCACAGCCTGTGATTGAAAATTGCATGAGACTATCTCTCACCCAATTTGAACTAAGTAATCTCTACATTCAGGCACGAAACCCACTCCTGCCGTATTAGCTAGGGCTGTAATTTCCCTGAATTTCACCTATGTTTATATATTCAAGAACGAGGTAATCCCAAATATTCTCAATTACTTACTTACCTACTAATTTGAGATCGACTTTGACCGTTCTTATTATTCACATATTTTTATAACCTTATTTGAATCATAAATACACACTGTAAATGATTAACATAAATTCTGTTTATATATAGGAAGTGGAGGAGTACCCATGACTTCTGTTGATATTTTTGAATGGAATTCGATTCCATTCTAAGAATTTTGAGACCAACCGCACTCGCCTAGGATGAATAGTTCTTTTTCAATGAGCTTTTAAATTTTCGGCAACCAGTGACGTCACTTGCTGCCGTAAGTGTGAAACCTCACAGAAGAAGAACTATTCATCGTAGGAGAATGCGGTTGGTCTCAAAATTCTTAGAATGGAACCTACTTTTATTTAAAAATTGGAAAGTAATATAAACAGAAGTCACCCCAACACAATTTAGTTTTCCCCCAACCAAATTCAAGGTGTTCAGCAGCGGCTATCAAAATGTCCAAATCTTTTGAAATCGTCGAAAATTTAACTAGGAAGCTCAAACTTAAGAGCTTGAATAAAACCAGTTTTTGGAAATAAGAAACGCAGTCCCAAATTAATTACAATAAATTAATATATAATTAAATCCGTTACTAATAATAACCCAATACACTTATATTGTATAATATAATTAATAATTAATTATATTGTATACACTTATATTGTATACACTTATATTGTATATTGTATACCATTATAATGTATACACTTAGTGTATAGATATTAATACACTTATACAATATAATTATTAATTAATAACCCCAAATTGAAGGTGTTCAGCAGCGGCTATCATAATGTCCAAATCTTTTGAAATCGTCGAAAATTTAACTAGAGAAAGCTCAAACTAAGGGTCTGAATAAAACCAGTTTTTGGAAATAACAAACCCAGTCCCAAATTAATTACTATAAACTAATATATAATTAAATCCGTTACTAATAATAACCCAATATACTTATACAATATAATTACAAATTACCTAGGTACTACGATAACCCAAAGGTTATCATTAGTAACGCACGTATGTAAATAATAGAGTAAGTACTTAACTTTTGTACGTAATCAATATATTTTTGTAAAGACCTCAAAATATACCTACGTAGACAATGTTGGTGTAGGGTGGAGGGGGGGGGGGGGCAAGATATTTGAAAAAGATTAGAAACCGTAGGTGCATCAGCTGATTACTGGATAGGAGAGGGGTAATATTGAAGTGGGGGAAAAGCCCACAGCTGGGAGTAGCGAGAGGGGGGGGGGGGATAACAGTTAGAAAAAGATACTTCAACAGCTGATGTAACGTATTACTGAGGGGTAGGGTGGTGGTGGGGAATAGGTGGGAAAGCTGTTGGTGGAAGGGGAAATTACAGTTGGGAAAAATAGCTGACCTTATGTCACTTGGGGGGGGGGGGGGGGGTAAATTGAGAGGGATAGCCATATGATCAGGGGAGGGGGTGATGACCGTTTGAAAAGGCGGGAATTTGGTAAACAGCTCGTCTTATGTCATTCAAGGGAGGGGATGAGGGGGAGTATTTTGGAAATTGGAGGGAAAAGCCTTGGGATTGGGTGGTGGAGAGGGCTAAATGACAGTTTGAAAAAAGGTAGGAGATTGACTTCACCTCAATGCATAGTAGGACGGCATTAACCAGAAGGGAACCAACCACAGTTTCCTAGTTTTGAGTAATCAGGCATCAAAGTTTTTTCAAGTTTGCAAATCAGGTGTTGATTGTTTTGGGATTTTCTTCTTTTCCTCTCAAACCTAATTGAATTCTGCGTCATTTCCCACTTTGAAAAAATGCAATTACTGCAGTATAACGCTTAAAAATCAAATTATATGTAGATGGTTCCTTTCTGAGATTTGAGAAAACGCTGTAAAAAAATCTGAGTGATGAACGACCTCAGCTGGTTCCATTCTGAGAAATTCTCAACGACTATTCTCATTCAACCATGAGTTGTTAGCACACCAACATTCATCATTCTTCCCTTTGAAAACAATACCCTACATGACTTTACCCTCACAAATCCTCCAAAATATATGTAGTTATATAAGTATTTATATACCATATCCTATGTATGTATACAATTTTTTTCGACCACACAAATTCTGGTTATTATTGGTAGGTGTGATAATATAAAAGCAGCAGCAGTTTGATGCATAGTAGTTATTTATTTTACAATTAAATTGTTGAAAAACTTTCCATAAACTCATGAACATATTAATAGGCATTTTTTAAAAGGCATATGACTAAGAATGAGTAAATTTTAGGCCAATCTTTTGTTATCAGTTTTTTTTTCAGTCTCAAAATTTTTAGAGTTTCAGAAGTAAATAATATTGTGTCACCTTTCAAGGTATTTCACGTACTATACCCATTTGATAAATAAATATATTTTTTAAAAATAGCAAAAAAATGACTATACGCTCAGGAACATTATTATATTCTTAAAATAAATTTTTTTAGATCAGTTTTCTTTCAGTCTCAACATGAGGTAGGTACCTATTTTTGAAGTTTTATTAAAAAAACATTCAGCCTTTCTGTATCACAATCAAGTAAAACTTTCATCTCCTCTATAGCTAAATGGCTAACAAACCAAAATTTGTTAAAATTTCAAAGACAAAAATCACAGTTGCATTGAATCACAGCTGCAAACTTTTTAGCTAAGGTATAGCTAAATGACTAATGGAGCATAATTATAAAACTCCAATACTGCTGTAAAAAGTTACTTTTTCTTATTGCACAATAACTATGAGCAATGTACAAGTTTGGCTTTAGGAAATGGCTACTCAGGTGGTAGCTTCAAAACCCAAATGAAAGGAACGACACAGAACCAAAACCAGATCACCAAACAAAAAAACACCATATTGCCAGAAATGAACCGAATCGGTCGACTAATCTTCAACTTCGAAATCTGGTGCAACTCCAAATCCATCTATGTCATCTTCAGTAGTCAAGGAACCTTCCAAGGAACTGTAGAATTGTTTTGCTTCTTTGGGCAGCAGGTGCATGAGCGATTTCAAGTCTTTCAGTTTCGGAGCAGCAACAGCTTTGCCGTTTTGCCACATGGGCTCCAAACTGTCTAGGAAAAAGTTGGATTGATTATATGATTTTTTCCTCCCTTTCACTGTTTTTTTTTCCAAATTTATGACCGAGAAGTCCGATTCAAAATCAGACCGACAGAATACATGAAAAGGCTGATTTTTTTCAAGTTTTATTTCTCTGATTTTCAACCAGCTTATTTTCTCGTCACTGGCTCCTTTTTTCCGGTTAGTTTCCCTTCCAGTTTCTGCGTCCCCTTGAAGTCTTGTGATGTCATTTGGGTAACTATGAATGGTTTCTTCTTCCTTGCACTCTTCATAACGTTGACGTAGTCTTCAGGCAGGTAAAGTCTCTGTACGTGTGAAAGAGCTGACTCTATGTCGCTAAAATCAGTGTCATCAGGTAAGAAGCTGTGACCAGATACCAAAAATTTTAGGTTTATCGTCTCCAAGCTAGGGTGAGATTCTAGACAACATTTCAACATTATAACCATTTTAATGTTTCTGTTTTGTCCCCCGCACGAATCACCACAAAATCAGACGCTTTTTTTCAGGACCTACTTTCTTTTAGCGAATTTTCAAAGAAAATGAAGCTATTGCAATGGCTTCGAAATTTAAATAATATAAATTTTTGGAAATTTTCTTCATAGAAATCCGTTTCAGACCATTCTAAAACGATTCCTGAAATTTAACACTTTTTTATATGTATATATATATATATTTATTTATATATGTGTCACTCCAGACGATAACTCTCGATAGAATTGAGATAAACAGCTCAAATTTGCACAAAAAATCTATCTTGGCAATCGAAAGGCTAAGTTCGAAGATGGGCGAAATTGGCCTACTCTAAGGAGGGTTTTGGCGCATTTAAAGTGCGCAAAAATTACCCAAAAATCCCCAAAATGTTATTTTCCAACAAGTGACCCCTCATTTTAAAGGTTTTTGCACGCTGAACACGATGGTGGAATCGGATTTTAGATATCTTGATCCGTTCTCAAATTAGAGCATTTAAAGTGCGCAAAAATTACCTAAAAATCCCCAAAATGTTATTTTCTAACAAGTGACCCCTCATTTTAAAGGTTTTTGCACGCTGAACACGATGGTGGAATCGGATTTTAGATATCTTGATCCGTTCTCAAATTAGAGCATTTAAAGTGCGCAAAAATTACCCAAAAATCCCCAAAATGTTATTTTCCAACAAGTGACCCCTCATTTTAAAGGTTTTTGCACGCTGAACACGATGGTGGAATCGGATTTTAGATATCTTGATCCGTTCTCAAATTAGAGTGTGATGAATTTAAATTTATCATCACGGTGGCGTGAAGGAGTGAATAGATGAGAGCGAGGGAATTTCACCTAGGCGGCGGTAATCCACCGATGTAGGTGAGAGGAAGGAAATTCACCCAGGCGGCGGTAATCCACCGATGTGAGTGAAGGAAGGAATCTCGTCTAGGCGGCGGTAATCCACCGATGTAGGCGAGAGGAAGGAAATTCACCCAGGCGGCGGTAATCCACCGATGTGGGTGAAGGAAGGAAGGTGCTTGTCTAGGCGGCGGATATCCACCGATGTAGACAAGAGGAGAAGGTAGGAGGTGAATTCCCAGAGCGGCGGATACCACCAGGCATCTGGGAGGAGGAAGGTAGAGAGAGAAGAGAGAGCTGGTTAGAGGAAGTGTCGAATGAAGCTAAAGCCCCAGGATCCAGGGTTATATAGGAACTGGAGGCCTCTCCCTCCAACTCCCCTGTTGGGAGTTTTGGGGGGGGCCCAGGTTGTGTCCCCTGGATTCTGTTGCCTGTCTCCCCACTCAGATGTTTATTAGCGGAAGGTAATTTTTACATAGGAATATTGGTGAGAGCTTTAAGGTTGTAGTGGAGTGTTCCCGGGAGGGACTCACGACAGAGGTCCCCCCAGTTCGAACCAATGTTTGAGGTAGCTGAAGGCTCAAGTTGACAGTGGCTGAGGGCTGCGGAAACAAAAAGGGGAAGCTGAAGGCGCAAGGATACAGGAGCTGAAGGCTGAAACAAACAATTGCAGTGCTGAAGGCAGAAGAGTGACCGGAGGTGTCTTAAATCTAGGGTGATATACAAGTAGTAGAATAAGGAGGCATAAGTTGACATAAGTAGACATAAGTAGGGCTAAGTAGACAAAAGTAGACATAAGGTGACATAAGTAGATAAGTAGATGTAAGTAGATGTAAGTAGATGTAAGTAGATGTAAGACATAAGTAGAAGTAAGACATAAGTAGATGTAAGTAGATGTAAGTAGACGAAATTTGATGATGGGAAACATATGTACAAGGAGGGTGTGATGAAAAATTTGATGAAGTGACAATATTTACAAAGGTGATGAGTTCGATGATGATGATGAGAGGGGTGATAGTCAGATAGATAGCTAGATATTTACAGGTGCAAGGTATTTACAAGTAGTATTTACAGGTATGGATAGGTATTTACAGGTATGTACAATTTTTTGGTACGGTTTCAGGGGAGGCAGATCGGAGCGGGGTTGTGAAATCCGCCGTTCCCTGGGTGCGGACAGTGTGCAGTGTAATGTGGTGAATGTGTAATGATGGTGAGGTGATGGGGTGAGGGAGGCGACTCCCTCTAACAGTCTTCACGTTAGTGAAGACTGACAGAGGGGCCCCTTCACTGCCGGGGCGGTGGTGAAGGGGAAGAGCCGGTGGGAGCCGGTACCCGGGACGTCGCGGAGGTGGGTGGCGACGTTGGGGTCCGGCGGGCGAAATGGAGGTGATGTGTGGCGTGTGTGGTGTAGGGGTGGTCGGGTGAGTGGTGTGGGGCGAAGTGTCTGGGAGGACGGGGGCTGGTTTACATCGGGCGAGGGGTACAGTGTGGGGCTTCCCGTCAATTAACAGGGTAGCCGTGGTGTTTGTGGAGCGGATGACGTGGAAGGGCCCGGCGTAGAGAGGTGAAAATGTTTTGTGGATGCCGGGCTCCTTCAAGTACATGTGAGTGGCTGTGTAAAAACGTGTGGGATAGGTGGTGTCGTTGTGTGGTGTTGTTGTGCGGAGTGGTTCCCTGTTAATTGACGGGGTGGGGTGTGGGGTGAAGATGTCGGCTGGCAAACGTAAAGGGTCACGAAAAGCGTGTTGTGCGGGACTTGTGTTGTCTGAAGGACGGGCGGAAGTGCGGAGGCTAAGTAGAACGTAGGGGAGGGTTTTGGTCCATGAAGGGGAAGTGGCTGATGTGGAGATGGCTTGCTTGAGGACCGAGTGCCACCGCTCTATTTTCCCGTTGGATTGGGGGTGATAAGGAGTGGTGCGGATTTTCTGAATCCCGAGGGAACGGAGCAGGTCGGCAAAGTGGGCTGATTCAAATTGCCTCCCCTGATCGACCGTGAGTGTCCGCGGACAACCGTAGCGGCTGATCCATTGAGTGAGGAAGGCCGCGGCGACGGCGTCCGCGGTAATGTGGGCGAGTGGGATACACTCTACCCAATTTGTCGCACGGTCGATCATGGTGAGGCAATACCTCTTCCCCTCGGAGGGGGGAAGAGGGCCGACCAGATCCATGTGGACGTGTTCCCACGGGAGAGAATCGGGGATAGGTTGAGGAGGTACATGGGGGTGAGCCGAGACCTTGAATTGCTGGCACTTCTGGCACCCTAGAACCCAGGTACGTATATCCGTGTTCATATGGGGCCAGAAGTACCGCGTTTTGATGAGGTCCCGGCTCGCCCGGATGCCGGGATGATGGAGGGAGTGGTAGTGTAGGAACAACTGCCTCCTCAGCTCCGGTGGGACGTACGGGCGCGGTGTGTCGGCCGATACGTCGCACCAGAGGTCTAGGGGAGGCAGCTGTTCCAATTTTGAGGCGGAGATGAGATGGGAAAGAGCGGGATCGGAGGTAGGAGTTTGATGGTTTTTGAGGGTTTGCGGGGAAGGGAAGGGCAGTAGCTCCGCCACCGGCGCAGGGGTGGGGCGGGAGAGGGCGTCGGCAACGCAGTTGTCGGCCCCCGGCAAATAACGAATATCGGACGTGAATTGTCCGATAAATTCGAGTTGCCGGAGGCGACGGGGGGAGGCTGATTTTCGATTTTGGAGGAGGGCGTGGGTGAGGGGCTTGTGGTCGGTTATGACAGAGAACTGCCTGCCCTCCACGAAGTCACGAAAGTGTTTGATGGCTTCGTGGATGGCGAGGAGTTCTCTGTCAAAGGTGGAGTAATTTTTTTGTGTGGGGGACAGAGTTTTGGAGAAAAAGCCGAGAGGTTGGGGGGTGGCGCCGGTGTGTTGGTGGAGTACTGCCCCGATGGCCCAGTCGGACGCATCTGTGGTGATGGAGAGTGGGGCGTGGGGATCGGGATGGGCCAATAGAGCGGCGTCAACTAGGTCCTGTTTGCATTGTTGGAAGGCGGTAGTGAGGGCGGGGGTCCATGAAATGGGGCGTTTATCGTTTTTTTTAGCCGGTTGTGGGATAGCGTGTATGAGTGGTTGTTGGTGTTGTGCCGCGTGTTTGATGTGTCTACGGTAAAAGTTCAGCATACCCAGGAAACGGCGGAGTTCTGAGACAGTGTTGGGACGTGGGAAATCGGTGAGGGTGTGAACCTTGTCTGGTAGGGGTTTTATTCCTTCGGACGAGACCTGGTGGCCGAGGCAGCGGACGGAGGGCTGGGCGAGGACGCACTTTGGAGTGTTAATGGTGAGGCCCTCGGCCGCGAAGATGTCAAGTACTTGTGTCAGGTGTGCGAGGTGTTCGGTTGGGTCTCGGGAAGCGATCAGTACGTCGTCCAAAAAACAGAAGACGAAGGGTAGGCCTCGTAGTATGTTGTCCATGTAACGCTGCCAAGTTTGGGCAGCGTTACGGAGGCCGAAACCCATTTTGATATACTCGAACAGGCCGAAAGGGGTGATGATAGCTGTTTTAGGAACGTCAGGGGGGTAGATGTGAATGTGATGGAAGGCACGGGAGATGTCGAGTGTAGAAAAGATGGTGGTGTTGTGCAGGTGGGAGGAGAAATCCCTGAGGTGCGGGACGTTGTAAAGGTCTGGGGTTGTACGGGCATTGAGGCGGCGGTAGTCGCCGCATGGGCGGATATCCCCGTTAGGCTTCTGCACAATATGTAGTGGAGAAGCCCACGGGGATTTGGAGGGACGGATAATGCCGTCCTTGATGAGGAGGTCGAAATGTTTGCGGGCCTGTGAGAGTTGGAGGGGGTGGAGGCGTCGGGCTTTCGCGGATATTGGGGGGCCAGAGGTTTCGATGAAGTGTTGGGTCTGTGAGATGTGGGCTGAGGGGCGGCGCTGGGGTTTGTAGTTGAGGAGGAGTTGTTCAAATTTGGAGGGGGGTCGGTCCACCGCATGTATGAACCCGGGGATGGGTTTCTGGGTGGAGGGGTCGAGCAGGCGCGCGTTACGGACGTCTACCTGGAGGCCGAAATATGCGAGGAAATCGGCCCCCAGGATAGCTTTCTCTACGTCCGCCACGGTGAATTCCCACTCGTACGCGAGCCCGCTCATATGAATTGATGAGCGGTACGTCCCGTACGAGGGGATGGTAGTACCGTTGGCGGCGTAGAGGAGTTGCCGGTAACAACGCGCCTGTCGCCGGAGTATGTTATTGGGGAAGATAGAGAGCGCCGCCCCTGTGTCAACGAGGAAGGGGACGTGCGTCTTTGAACACTTCAGAAACAGGCGTTGATGAGCTGGGGCGGAGTGAGGTAAAATTGGCGAAGTGTTGGAGTCCGTCGGAGGGGGGGGGCTTGGTTCGTCCGAGGTGATGGGCGGGTGCGATGGTGGTGGTTGTTCCCCCGCGAAGGAGACGCGGGGTGATTTTTTGCCGTTCCGGGGAGGGGGAACGGTAGTGGCGGCGCGAGTGGCGGCCGGAGGGGTGGTTGTTTTGGGGGCGGGGTTGGAGGGGCCGTTCCGTGGTGGGGGAACGGTAGCGGCGGCGCTAGTGGCGGCCGGAGGGTTGGCTGCCCTGGAGGCGGGCTTGGAGGGGCCGTTCCGGGGTGGGGGAACGGTAGCGGCGGCGCTGGTGGCGGCCGGAGGGTTGGCTGCCCTGGAGGCGGGCTTGGAGGGGCCGTTCCGGGGTGGGGGAACGGGAGTGGCGGCGCAGGCGGCGGTCGGGGGGTTGGCTGCCCTGGAGGCGGGCTTGGAGGGGCCGTTCCGGGGTGGGGGAACGGGAGTGGCGGCGCAGGCGGCGGCCGGGGGGTTGGCTGCCCTGGAGGCGGGCTTGGAGGGGCCGTTCCGGGGTGGGGGAACGGGAGCGGCGGCGCTAGTGGCGGCCGGAAGGTTGGCAGCCCTGGAGGCGGGCTTGGCGGTTCTGACTCGGGGTGGGGGAGCAGTTGATGGAGAGGTGGGGTGTTTGGCGGCGCCGTCAGATGCGGTCGGGAGGTTGGCAGCCGTGGCGGCGGCGTAGGAGGGGTAGCGAGGCGAGGTGGAGGTGGTGTGAATGCGGGCGGGGGGGGGGTTGGTGGTGGTCCCCCCCGTGTTGGCGAGGAGGGGGGCCCGCCGGATTTACCGGCGGGCGTCCGCGTTTCCCTGCTTGGAGGAGTAGGAGCAGGGGGGCTGGCATTTGCGGGCCTCCCCACCGAAGTTCACATGGTAGAAACATCGGTGGGGGGGGGTCCGCCGGGAGGTAGGTCCTGGTGGGGCGCGTGGAGTTGGAGTGGGGCGCCGTTTTTGGGGACCTCCCTCTCTGTTGCTGGGAGGGGGAGACGGTGCGGCGGTCGGCCGAGCGCTGGCGTCGGTGGTCGGAGGAGGGGATCGGCCGGCGATCGACGGAGAGGGAGCGGCGCCGGTGGAGGGAGGGGGGCCGGCGGCGCTCTTCAGATGGCGATCGGTCCCTGCGTGGGGTGGGGAAGCGGGGTGCGGCGACCTCCGTGACGCTGGCGGCTGCGGCGAGGTCGTAGACCGTGTCGGCCAGACGGAGAAGCGGCTCGTCCGGTCCGTCTAGGTGGCTGGCGAGCGCCATCTGGATGGGGTGGGGGAGGGCTCGCAGCCAGAACGTCCGAGCGATGTCGGCCGTCACGACGTCGTGTAGTTGATGACGTAGGCGACGGTACAGGTGGGAAGGTTTCAAATCGCCGAGATGTTGGGGCTGGGACAGCGCTGCGACACGTGCGATTTTGGAGGGCTGGTATAAGTTGATGAGGCGGCTGCGGAGGTCGTCGTAGGCGGCCGTGGCGTCGGGGGAGATGTCAGATGTCTGCAGGAGGATCTCATATGGTAACAGGGAGATGATGCGTGAGTAGCGGGTACGCTGGCTGCGGATGTTGGCGGCAGAAAACGCAGCGTCGACCTGGAAGAACCAGAGTGCGGGGTCGTGCGTGTAGAAGGGGGGTAGCGACAGCGGGAACGACGCAGAGGCCGTCGTGACGTCGGCGGCGGCGTGTGCGGCAGCTGCAGCGGCGGCGGCAGCGGCGGCGGCGGATGCGGTGGAGCTGGGTGGTGAGAGGCTGGTGAAGGGGTTGTCGGTTGCGTTAGATGTCGCAGCGGTCGGCGGCTGCAGCAGGGACGGCCGGAGGAGCGGCGGTGACGGCGAGTTCGGGTCCATAGTTGAGGTGTCTGGAAACAAAATTCAAATTTGTTGAGGTTTTGAATTTTTCAAAATTCGCAATTTGCGGCGGCGGAGGTGGTTGCAGCGGAGCGTTGAGAGTTGTGTGAGCGGATGCGGGTGGGCCAAAAATTGCGAATTTAAACTGACTATTTTAAATGTGAATTTAAAATGCGGGACACCGAACTAGACTGGGGGCGACACATGAGGTGGTAAGAAGGGAGGAAGGGTAGAAGGTTGGATGAACGTCGGGTTCACCACTGTGATGAATTTAAATTTATCATCACGGTGGCGTGAAGGAGTGAATAGATGAGAGCGAGGGAATTTCACCTAGGCGGCGGTAATCCACCGATGTAGGTGAGAGGAAGGAAATTCACCCAGGCGGCGGTAATCCACCGATGTGAGTGAAGGAAGGAATCTCGTCTAGGCGGCGGTAATCCACCGATGTAGGCGAGAGGAAGGAAATTCACCCAGGCGGCGGTAATCCACCGATGTGGGTGAAGGAAGGAAGGTGCTTGTCTAGGCGGCGGATATCCACCGATGTAGACAAGAGGAGAAGGTAGGAGGTGAATTCCCAGAGCGGCGGATACCACCAGGCATCTGGGAGGAGGAAGGTAGAGAGAGAAGAGAGAGCTGGTTAGAGGAAGTGTCGAATGAAGCTAAAGCCCCAGGATCCAGGGTTATATAGGAACTGGAGGCCTCTCCCTCCAACTCCCCTGTTGGGAGTTTTGGGGGGGGCCCAGGTTGTGTCCCCTGGATTCTGTTGCCTGTCTCCCCACTCAGATGTTTATTAGCGGAAGGTAATTTTTACATAGGAATATTGGTGAGAGCTTTAAGGTTGTAGTGGAGTGTTCCCGGGAGGGACTCACGACATAGAGCATTTAAAGTGCGCAAAAATTACCTAAAAATCCCCAAAATGTTATTTTCTAACAAGTGACCCCTCATTTTAAAGGTTTTTGCACGCTGAACACGATGGTGGAATCGGATTTTAGATATCTTGATCCGTTCTCAAATTAGAGCATTTAAAGTGCGCAAAAATTACCCAAAAATCCCCAAAATGTTATTTTCCAACAAGTGACCCCTCATTTTAAAGGTTTTTGCACGCTGAACACGATGGTGAAATCGGATTTTAGATATCTTGATCCGTTCTCAAATTAGAGCATTTAAAGTGCGCAAAAATTACCCAAAAATCCCCAAAATGTTATTTTCTAACAAGTGACCCCTCATTTTAAAGGTTTTTGCACGCTGAACACGATAGTGAAATCGGATTTTAGATATCTAAATCCGTTCTTAAATTAGAGCATTTAAAGTGCGCAAAAATTACCCAAAACTAGGATAATCTTTAAACTCTTACCCCCACCCCCTTAGAGTGGTCAGATTGAAAAATGTGAGAAGTATTAATTGAAGACGAGAGTTCGAAGCAAAAAAGGGGGAGGCAAACGATTAGTACAACTCCTTGAATTTACCCACAGCGATCAAATAAATAAGCACTTAGTACAATTACGTAATAAACAAACGGTAGAATCAGGATGGACAAAACGTACAAATTAAAATAAATACGAAGAGAATATACATAGAAAACCAAATTTTAGACCGAAGTTTTCCTTTATTCAAAACCATAGCCATTAATTCGAATATTTCTTTGAAAATTCGCTCATTAAGTCATGCTGCGTGACTGATTTTTTTGGTTTATTATTCTGTGAATAATACACCTATGTATTCGCTCAGCAAAAAATTTTTATAACACCCCCTCAAAATTTTTTCTTTTCCGTTTCAAGGTGCGTAGATTCAAAAAATGCAATGTCCGTCCGCCGTACGCCGTCCGCCGTCCGCTGTATCACGTGTACAAGCTTCATTTTTGGTCTAAAAAATTCGCTCTTTCGCACACATGCTCCATTTGGGCCCTATTTGTGTCCCGAAACTTTTCAGCCCGATCGGAATATACCCAGGGGTGTTATGAGTGAAAATGTGTGTAAAAATAGGTACTTTTTGCGTTTTAGCAACATGTTGGTAAAATGAGCTTTTGAGGTATCGTTTTTCATGTTTTTGGGGACGATAAGACCGAATATGAAGTCGATTTTGACCAAAGAGTGGAAAATTGAGGTTGTACCAGATGTTCAGCTCCCAAAATTGATTTTTTATAAGTCAAAAACCTGGAAAATCGTCTGAAATCACCATCAATTTGTAGAATAACACTAGAAAAAGTATCAAGAGGTGGATCAAGACGATTAAATGGTACTATCAATGATCAAAGATAATTTGAAAAAAAAAAAAAAAGGAGCGTACCTAATTCGTGTTTTGGGGGCCAAAATTGGTGGAAACCACCAGAAATAGCTATTTAAATTATTTTATATGAAAGAAACAATAAATAAACAGCCAACGTTTCTGTAGGTATGTCCAATAGAATAATAAACCCATGTGACAAGGACTTTGCAGCGTTTTTTCAGGCCACATTCTATCCAAAAGAAGCACCAACCGTCTTGGCTCCCTTCTGCTGAATCACAACACGCCATTATCTTTTCAATCAAAACCGGTGACTTGTGTGGTTCTTTTTTGAGAAACAGATAAGGCCATTCCGGATTCAGTAACTTTTTCTAATTCAAATTTCGGAGGGAAAGCCTTATCAAAACAATAGCTCCTTTTTGCTGAAAGCGTAGACCGACCTAGCCCATCTCATAGTGTTCTTATCTCATTTTGCCATTTTTGTGGTTGGTTCCCTTCTGGTTAATGCCGTCCTGTATATCTCGTGGTGGGAAGACCATTTTTTAAAAATTGGCGGGCAAAAAATGCGGAGAATTATTGATATATGGTGGTGGGGGGGGGGGGAAGGAATCCTCAACAGCTGTGTGGACCTGACGTCAGAGGCCGTAACGTCAGAGGGCGTGACGTCAGAGGACAGTGAACTGACGTGGAACCTTCTGATGTGGAATATTCCGCCTACTAAACCAATCAAACATAGAAAACGTACGTATGAGCTAACTTACGGGCTATTTAGTTCGTTGCCGTATATTGAATTGTACCCCACTAGTACCACCCCCTTATCCCACGACCTTTCCAGGATCAAACTGGTCTATAAGAGTGTTCTACCGTTTACAGAGAACTTGCTGATAACTGGAGTTACAGCAATGCTGACAGCATCCCAAGGAGCCACGCTGGATGGGAACGCAGCCAGCATGCTTTCATGAGTGACAGAGGTGTGAGAATGGTGTTCAGAGGCAATGAGCGTTCTTACCATTCCTTTATAAACGAATGAGGTGAACTATCCATTCAATCAATGTTGTTATAAGCCGTATATTTCAGTATTCGTACCTTATGAGTGACCTAATAAATTCCTTTAGTGTTACGTCCGTGACCACTGTAATGTGAGATCCATGTGCCCGTATGGATGGATATTCAAACCTTATGTACTGAATTTTAAAATAATGATAATTTATACAGAAAACTGTTTACAGAATTCAGGTATATTATTTCCTATAGGTAACCTACCTATTATGAATCAATAATTGTACAATTTTTTAGAATGGTGACTCGCAACAGAAAACACTAATTCAATAATCAAACATAATTCTCATCGAATATTTCTTCCAAAAATTAAAAGTAGTTTAAATTCACATTACGGAGCCTCAAATCAGAGTTTTTGTGGGTGAAAAAATCGGGGCAAAAAACGCCCAAAACACCAACAATTTATGCAAATTCAACATTAGAAGTATAGAATGGAGAACTGAGACAGAAAAATACTATTTCAATAATCTTGAAAACGTATTTTTCATACATTTTTGGGTCGAGTTTGAGTTTTTGGGGGTCAAAACTCGGTAATAACCGAATATGGGCATAGGTGACTTAAGATAGGAAATGGCTATTTACTTCCACGTCTGAGCAATTTCGCCAAAAACAAAATGATGAAAAGGGACTCCAATTTGAGTTGTTTTTTTCAAGCCAAAAAGTGCTTATAACTGGTGAAATTTAGGTACTGAAAATTACAATGTACTTTTTCGGTTGTTACTTCAAAAATCTGCTCGTATGGTCATGCTGCATGACTGGAACTTCTTCTTTCTTTCCCCCCTCAGGTTTTCAGTTGGGTGGAAAGGGGGTGGAGGCAATTAGTCATCAGTATTCAATTTATACTCTTAGCTCGCAATTATCATTCGGTTTTGAAACATCTCTGGTTCTAGAAATGCTTTGGTTGTTCATGAAATTCGGGGTACAGTCAGAGAAAGGCAAGCGCAATACGATTAAATAATCTACACACCGTCTAGTGGGCGTCCGCTGTAAGTAATGCACTCAACACAGTGGCGGAGCGTGGATTTCTGCCACCCGGTGCGAACCCTAAATTTGCCGCCCCCCTGTCTTCGCAATTAGCCCTCTCATTGTAGTATGTAACATCGTCGCTCGCTAGCGGCACTTGATGCCACAACAGCGGTTTGTACACTTTTATTAGTGATTTCATGAATATGTTTGATACCTTATCGATTTTAGAATTTTTCTTCTTCTCCAAAGATTATCGCTTGCACAAAAAAAGTTTTGACCCCAAATGATTGTTTATTGTTTATATACGGGCAAGCCCTATTACAGGAAGTAAACATATTAATAATAACACTGATTATATGTACGTATAGCTTGCAATTAGATACGTGGTGGGTAGGTAAATTTTTAAGACAGTAATAATTTGTAGAGTCTCACAACAATAGGTGGATGGAGCATAAGTGACAGATTTATGAGGTATTAGGAATTATTGTAGCAGAGTGACATGAACTGGGATGGGGGACTATGAAACAAATCTAGGTCAGGGTGACTGCAACATGGCATTGACTTCGCGGGGTATTCTTGAAAATGGCCTGTGGTAGAGGTAATTCGTCCGGTTTAATGATGTGTGGACGAGTGGAGCTGAGCGGGAGAAGAATTGAGGGACTGAGAAGTTCAATTGCGCCAAGAGTGAGGGGCAGTCGATGGGACCATTTACCAGCCTGATGAGGAATGAAATGTCCATCCACCTACGACGGTGCTCAAGCGAGCGCAGGCGACACGTTCTGAGAAGCGAGTCATAGTCGACTTCATCCAACGGGATATGGAGCTTGAACGCTAGATATCCCAGGAACTCCTTCTGGACCCGTTCCAGCTGTGCCGACTGGTCACTGTAATGTGGAGACCACACAACCGACAAATATTCGAGGACTGGAAGCACGATGGACTTGTATAGCAAGACGATGGCTGGGACACGGGTGAAAACCCTCGTGTGTCTCTTCAGAAAACCCAGAGAACGCATGGCCCTCCCCACAATATGGTCAATATGACTACCGAAGGTAAGTTTAGTGTCCAACAGCATGATAGCCCTTCTGCGTCCTGTTAGTCTTATTTTGGGGATTATCCTACAACGGTTTTTTTTAAATAATATTTATTTTGGCATCAGCATGAAACCTTACAGCCAGTGTTTTACCATATTATACAATACACAGTACTATACACGTATTATTACAATATAGTTTAGAAAAACAAGATTATAAACTTCTTAAAAGGTAGCTAGTGACTTAAATTTTGCGATGAATGTCACTGCAAAATCTGAAAATAATGGAATAAACTTCTTCACTTCCTTCAGCCAATAAAACGTCTAAATTTAATGGATTTGCAACAAGACCAGCGAGGCTGCTGAACATACGTAGCCTGTCGGTAATGTATTGCGGGCAGAGAAAAATGATGTGATCTAAATCCTCTATATCGCCACAAAAGTCACACGCACTTTCACTAACTTGACCTATTTTGCAGAGGTAGGCCTTGCATATTCCATGGCGGCTTCTCAACCGGGGCAGCGTAGAGTAGAAACTCTTCCCTTTTCCATCCATTTTCAGGTACCACGGCGATCTTGGGACCGAAGGGAATACATTTCTGTGCCTGTCTGCAGATGGGTATGCATCATGGTATTGTTGCCAGCGTTCGAGGAGTTGGGCTCTGAATCGTAGTTTGAGATCAGTATCGGGGATTCTGCGCTGCTCTCACCAGACAAAGCACCATTTTCGCTAAAACGTCCGCTGTTTCATTACCCTTGATTCCAATATGTGATTTCACCCAAATGAATTTTGCTGCTATTTCCCGATCTTTTAGCTGTGTTAGCAGCCTGAGTATGCGACTCGATAGATGAGAGGTCTTCGATGCCGGACCCATGTTCTGGAGAGACTTGATGACGCTTTGAGAGTCAGACACGACGAAAATAGTACCTGGAAGCACTAGTTCATCAATCGCAAAGATGAGGGCTTCAATAATTGCTATGATCTCAGCTGTATAAATGGACGTAGGTACTCTCGTGCATAGAAAAGCATCGTGATGAATTTGAGTATTCCTCGTAGAATCCACAGCCAACTCCGCTCAGAGTCCTCGACCCGTCCGTGTAAAATATTCCACGAAGGGATAATTCCTTACTAAGGAGATTCCTCACTATTTGTTCCGCTTCGGGGCGAATAATGTTCACGGTCATATTTGGGATCATTAATCGAACAGATCGTATAAGATCCCCGTATGGTATCAGAAATTGGACATGTTTAGGACTTGTGTGAATGATTTGGGTCAATGAGGATGATTGGACGAAGCTATCGCACAGTAATGGTGACTTTTTCTTTTGCCAATATCTCTTAGTTAGTACTTCAATTGACAGTTGAGCTATTTTGGAGAATATGGTATGATGTCTTGCGTACAAGGACATAAGATACCTGTCTGCCATCATAATGCGTCTTGCAAAAAGTGGAGGTTCGCCTAATTCAAAGTGGAGCACATGAAGTGGAGTTGAAGGGAGTAAGCCAAGAATGAGTCTAAGACATATATTTTGGATCTTATCCAACTTTGAAAGGGCGGCCTCCTACAACGGTTTTTGAATAGAAAAACCTCACCATCATTTTTTTTAATACGAGTAATTATGAAAGGTGAATAATGGATTAATAATAAATGGCATTCACTTAGTATATAAATATATACCGATATTACATACGGGTTGTACAATTTACATCATAGTCTTGTAAAACATTAAAAAATATGATGATCTAACTCATCAAATTTAATCATCTAACGACAAGGAAAATTTAGAACAGAGTAACAGAAGAACATTAATTTAGTAACAGTGGTACAGTATGTACCTACCTACTCATGATTAGAACCTCGATTTCTTCAGAGAGGTATTGACTAATGGAAGGACAGTAATCTGTGACGAAGGGTTATTTATACAGAAACGTTATGATAAACCACTGTGCATTATATTTAGATCATTGTTCAAACCTTATTAATGAATGCCTTCTTGTGAATGTCTCTTGTTAATTTCCCCAAATGGCCCGGATTGTTAATTGTGTAACGGGGAAACGGGAGCTCGCTGGACTAATTCATTTTGATCGCAGTGAGCAACAAAATCTGAAGTAAGAGACAAGAGTATCTGAAGTAATTCAGGTTCTTATAGAGCCCACATCTCGTTTAGAATACACGTATTGTAGCCAATAAAGTGTGGGGGGGTGGCTGGGGGGGAGCTGGGGGGGGGAGCTGGCTAATCCTGTGAGCTAAGGCCAAGCTCATTATTACAGCAGATAGGTAACCGTATTCTCTCCTCGACTATACAGAATTTCAAGGCAATTTGACAGGCGGAAGTATTTCAAAATAGAGTTATAAGATTTGACCTGAGCAAATATGCTTATTGTCGTGAGCTGGTGTGTTGTGCTTACGACATGGCGGGTGAGTTGGATGAGGTGAGAGGATGGATGAGGAAGGATGTGCCCCGCAGGAGTCTTTTACTAACGCCTCGCGGTTTTCACCACAACAGGCGTTACTTGGAGGGAAGGTTAGCTCCCCGTGGTTTTCACCACAGCAGGCGCCTGGTATATGGAGGCTAGTACCCCGCGGTTTTCACCACAGCAGGTACTAGAAGAGAGGAAGGTGTCCCGCGGTTTTCACCACAGCAGATACCAGAAAGGAGGAGAGCACCCCACGGTTTTCACCACAGCCAGTGCAAGGAAAGATAGAAGAGAGAGGGCAAGAGGGAGGGTCGAGAGAGGTCGCAAGCCGAGGGTCGGTCGGTCTAATGACGAGCTGGGCCAAAAGGTCTGCTTATATAGGCACTTTCCACCCATCCCCAGTCCACAATCGGTCGTTAGGACCGTTGAGGAGCGATGGCGGTTGATGGAAAGAACCCTTCTCCCTTGGCGCTACCCGGCTCGTCGTTCCGTTTGTTTATTTGGTTAAATCTTTCTATATTACATAGGAGTGGTTAGAGTAGAGATTTGTGGGGAACCAAAATATTGGTCCCCCTAGATTTGACCAAATAAGAGATAAGGTGTTTGCTGAAGGCAGTGGAAGAGTAAACAGGGTGCTGAAGGCGGTGTAAGAGTATGAAAGTACAATAGGTGCTAAAGGCGAAATAAGAGTGGAAGTTTACAGAGGCCGGTGAAGGCGATGGAAGACTATGAGAGTATAATGGGCGCTGACGGCGTTTAAGGAGAAGCATATGTTACTAGAAGTAGAAGAGGCGGCGAGGGCGGTAGAGTCGTGCTGGTGGGGTAGGGGCGGTGCGTCGAGGCGTGCGGGGCTGACGGAGGTGAAATTCAGAGATCTTATATACGTGGAGAGGTTGTGGGGGTAGGCGCTTGGGGGGTGGCTGTTGCAAGCGAGGGGCGTGGTGACGGCAGGGTCGAGTGTTGGGTGGTCGTGGGCGGTCGGAGTGGAGTGTTGTGAAGGTACAGGGAGGTCGGCAGTTCCGAGCTTGTGCGCTGAAATTGGTGTGGTACCAGCAAGCTAGGTTGCTGGCATCAGTGTGTGGGGGGAGCATGGGGCAAGAGGTTGGTTGGGTGGTGGTTGGGTGGTGGTTGGGTGGTGGTTGGGTGGTGGTTGGGTGGGGATGCGGGGGATGCTGGCGAGGTGGGGGGAAGTGTTCCAATCGGGTCGGAACAGTGATGAAGCCGTTCGAAGAATGTTGAGCGCGGTCGTGTCGCTGTGAGGTGCGACGGTAGTGAGCGAGGTGGTGACAAGGGTGAATAGGTTGCAAGTGCTTCATCCCCGAGGAAGGAATGGTAGCGAGCGAGCGCTAGAGAGGGTGTTTGAATAGGTCGATGGTGTGAATTTTTGAGGTAGCGGGCGGGAGGGTAGATGCGTCAGTGCCGACCACGGGACGACATGCTGAGGGGTGTCGTGTGATAGATGTGACGGGATCATGCGGCAGGTGGCAGTCCGACGCGGCGTAAGTGGTGCCAGGGGGGCGATGGTGACGGGGGTGGCGACTGGTTGGGAAGCGTTTCATGTGCCATGAAATGGCAGCATCTCCGAGGATCCATGATCGGAGACAGCTGAGTCGGCGTGAGCTGGGGTGCTGGCGACGACGTTGATAATGAGGTGGCGGAGTAGGGCGTGGTCGACTGTTTAGTGTTGATGCAGGTGGTGCTGATAGCGCCAGACGGGGCGCTGGTGGCGATTTTGAGAGTGTCAGTGGGAGGAGTGGCATGGTGAGTGGGCGTGTCCGCGTCAGCAGCAGCACTGACGGTGATGGTGAGGGCGCTAAGTGAAGAGTGTGTCGGCGTCAGCAGCAGCGGTGGTGGCGACGGTGAAGGCATTTGGTGAGGGCATATCGGCGTCAGCAGAGGCACTGGGGGTGACGTTGACGGAGTTCGGTTGAGGGGCGGAGTTGAAGGTGAGGGCGTTCCGTTGGGGGGGGTGGCGTTGATGGAGGGTGCGTCAGCACCACGTCGTGCAATGGTGGTAGAGCCATTGCAGCGTTGGGCAGTCAGAATCGACCAAAGTCGGTCAGAAGGTGGGTGGTCAGCCAGTTTGTCAGGTAAGAACGTCGGGGTTAACAATTGTCGTGAGCTGGTGTGTTGTGCTTGTGACATGGCGGGTGAGTTGGATGAGGATGAAGTTGGATCGTTTCTCCCCGTCCCCCCGTCCACAAGCAGTCGTTATGACCGTTGAGGAGCGATGGCGGTTGATGGAAGGAATTTCACTCTTGCTTTAGTATTCTGCGAATAATACACGTATATATTCGCTCAGCAAAAAAATTTAAAACACTCCCTCAAAATTTTGGTTTATAATTTTCAATTATGAACCTTTGAAACCTAACATAAAAAAACCCACTTTAACCCCCCCACCCCCCCACAATTTGATGGGTTACGTTTCAAGGTATTTAGAATCGGAAAATGCAATTTGAAAAATTGCTGTATGTCCGCTGAACGCCGAACGCTGTACTTCGCACTTTTCTTAGTTGCCATTAACCGAAATTAATGAAGTTTGGTTTGTCGGTCCCGTTTGGGGTCTAGTTGGTCCTCGAAGTTCGGCGTTACTGTGAGTCATCTCTAAGTGATGAAAAACAGAGGTTGAAGTTTTCAGAACGCCATAGCTCGAAAACTTTCAATAGAAGGGTATGGTTTTTTTTACGTTTTAGCGAATTTTCGAAGAAAAGGAAGCTATTGTTCTCGGTCCAAAATTTTTAAAACTCGAATTTCCGAAAGATTTTTATACTAAAATCCGTTTCAGACCATCCTGAATTCACTGCCGAAAGACACCAAATATATATATATATATATTTATATATTTATATATTTATATATGTATGTGTCATTCCAGACGATAACTCTCGAAAGAATTGAGATAAAAAGTTCAAATTTGCACGAAAAATCTGTCTTGGCAATCGACAGGCTAAGTTCGTAGATGGGCAGAATCTGGTCACTCTAAGAGGGAGTTTTGGGGAGTTTTAGGTGGGAAAATTACCCATAAATTCCCAAAATGAAACAGTCTGACAAATGACACCTCATTTTAAAGGTTTTTGTACGCTGAACACGATGGTGAAATCAGAATTGCGATATCTCATTCCGTTCTCAAACTGGAGCACTTTGAAGATGAAGGAACGTGGTTATTTCTTGAGATAAAACAGTTTTACATAAAATCAGTTATTTCTTCGAAAATTCGCTCTTATAGCCATGCTGCATGACTGTGGTTTTTTAAATTTATCTTGAACTAAAGAATTTTTTGAGACCACCCGGAGCATTGTACGACCAGCCGTTCGTTTGCACCGAAAAGCTTCGTCAACATGATTGTGAATCAATCGGTATAAATCCGGCCCAGATATCATTGCTAGGGAGCACCTGATTATAAAAACGGATGGCTGTATGAAGTCGAATTGGTTGTTCCGTGATATTATTCCATTTAAAAACGCTGCAAAGTCCTTGTCACATGGGTTTATTATTCTACCTGGGCATATTCCGATCGGGCTGCAAAGTTTTGGGACGCAACTAGTGCCCAAATGGAGCGTGTGTGGGAAAGAACCAATTTTTCAGACCGAAAATGAAGCCGGTATACGTGATACCACCCAGGTTGTACCAGCCTGAAGAATTTGCTGCAGTTCTTAAAGAAATGGAAGAGAATCATGATGTAAATCGGTTCGCTATAAAATTTTGGTTCATAATATCACAATAAGAACTGAAAATGTATGTACCGAGATGTAATACGAAGGAAATGCATCATTGATTCTTTTATTAGGTACCATTACAGCGTTTCGCAATCCATCGTAAATTATTTGCAACAGTGATTATGTTGTATCAATATTTTGAATGAACTTTAGGAATCGACCAAAGTCTATTTATCCTTCCAATTCTTTAGCTTTGATAGGCTTAACCTGAAGGAAGCAAATAAGAGATTAGATACGGAACAAATGAAATAATAATCCTCAGTCAGTTACTGCAGCATTGCTTGAAGACGACCAATTTGTTAGGTAAGCTCTAAATGGGTTTAAGATGATCCAGACCGACACTGAACCCAAGACTGTCAGTTAGTAAAGAACTGAATGAACGGCTTGGTTGAAATCTTGTAAAGATATTCGCAAAAATGAATCAAAATTGAAAAAAAAATACCTTAAGCTGTGGTAGCTTTCGAGGAGCCAGAAGCCAAGTAGAAGATATTTACTTATAGTGAATTTATATCTATCAGTATGAAAAAGGATGATTGCCGAAATAATAGTGGTTTGAGAGAACCTAATTGATAGGCTACATAGAGTATAGAATACCTCCTCTTACGCAAAAAGGACTGATATCCGTTTTGCCCGCTCCGCACCTCGCTCTAGGATGTGCATATTCATTTATATACCTGTTCCTTCCCCTTCTGTTGGATATGAGTAAACGACCCTGTTCCTGTCCCCCCAAACCTTGATTTCTTTTAATGCTGTTTGGCGCGGCTTTTTGCTTGCCGAGGCAAAAAGCTGCCCGCCAAACAGCGTTGAGAGCAACTTTTAGGTTTAGGGGGAAGGGACATGTTTCTATACTCATAGCCAACACAGGGGGAAGGGAAAGATTTCTATAATATTCACATCCAAGACCGAGATGCGAAACACCTAGCATGCTATTCCGGCGGGCAAAATGGATACCAATCCCATCTGCGACTGAGGAGGTTTGTTAGCGGGCGAATTTTTACAACAGAGTTGTTTTTGGAGGGGATATCACATATTTTTGCATTGATGAAGTAATACATTTTTCCCAGTAGGTACCTAAAAATGTCCCAAGAGATACTTACTAAGTCTACTCAATACTACCTACTTAGTACCTACTCAGTACTACCTACTCAGTTCCTACTCATTACTACCTAATTAGTGCCTAACGAGTAATAACTACTTTTTCCTACTCAGTAGCCATACTCAGTATCTACTTTGTACGTATTAATTTCTCCCAGTACCTAAAAAAGTTGCTCAGTAGGTACCTACTTGCCTAAAATTTTCAAATGGGGGAGAGGGGTGACCAAATGCAGAAAAGGCACTTCCTTGGAGCATAATGAATGTGTGTGCAAAATTTCAGCTAGATCCGTTATGTCTGTGAGGCTGCTAGTTCTAAAAAGAAATATAGAGAAAGAAAAGCCCCACTCCCCCTAGCCACGGGGACAAATCGCACAAAAGGACGTTCCTTGGAGCATAACGACTGTGTCTGCAAAATTTCAGCTCTTGAAACCCTCTCTAGCCTGCTCCCACACTCCATTCTCTCCCTGTCACTGTCACTGTCTGTGTCTGTGTGTGTGTGTGTGTGTGTGTGTGTGGAGGGGGTGGGTGGGTGGGTTGGTGGGGGGGGGGGGGGGCAAAAGGTACTTCCTTGGAGCATAACGATTGTGTGTGTGCGCACATTTTCAGCTAGATCCGTTATGTCTGTAAGGCTGCTAGTTCTAAAAATAAATAAAGATTTTAAACAATTCCCCCCCCCCACAATCAGAGAGGAAAAATTGCACAAAAGGACCTTCCTTGAAGCATAAATACTGTGCCTGCAAAATTTCAGCTCTTGAACTCTACGCCTAAGTGTCGGGGGGGGGGGGGGAGGCAAAAGGCACTTCCTTGGAGCATAACTAGTGTGTGTGTGCAAAAAATTTCAGCAAGACCGTTATGTCTGTGAGGCTGTAGTAGCCCTGTCAAAGAAGAAGAAGAACAAGAAGTAGAAAAACGTGAAAAATAGCGATTTTCAAACTTCCATACCTCCGACACCTGATGGTCCCGAGGGTTGGAATTTGGTACACGTCCTCAGGGGCCACTCGGGAATGGGTTTACGAAAAATCAACCCCGGATACCACCAGGTGGCTTTGTTAAGGGGGGGGGGGGAGGGGGTAAACTCCCTACTTGTTCTACCGTGTAAATATTGTTGTTGGTCGCTTCGAGTTTTTCGATTTTCTTGGCGGGCGGACGCTCCCGCGTCCCTAGATAGTCTACATGGTGATATATAGGGTTGAAATATGTACAGTGTTGGTTTTTTGTGTGGATTTTGTAAGCACAGCAAGTTTCTTCTCCACAATATTTTAAACTAGTCATACGTCCAATTTCTTAAATTTTGGGATGTACACTATAAACAATGCATCAATTCAAGTAGGAAGTACCTAGGTATGTTAATGTATTTCTTCTACTAATAAAGGAAAAGACCTGTGTGTAACATCATAGAACTCACGGAATTTCCTTGAATATAAACACGCTAACCACTACCTGTCTTACCACTGAATTTATTCGCATGCAAAGGAAACAATTGTTGAAACTCAGTAACTGAATGCATAATTTCTGCGTTACTCTCACGATTACAAGCTGTATTTAGGATGATATACGTGTAAATAATGAGATATGTGTCCCGCAACCTGGATATCAGGTTCCGGGCCGGTCTTCCGGCAGGCGTCCCGGAGAGTTTCCGTGTCCTACTCGTTTTCTGAATACCCTACCCGATTAGCCGGGGGCAAGGAGGTTGCAAAAGGAAACTCTTACACAGTTGATCACTTGATATATGTTGCGTATATTAATTCGTGAAATATTGCGTGAACTGCGACTAACTAAGTATATTATAACTTCCGTGTACCTTGTCTTTCCCTATGCTCTCCAGTTCGGATTCCCACTCGCGCCCGCGCACTCGTACCGAGAGAATCATCCGTACCGGCGGCGGAGACGACCGACTTCCCCGAATTTTCGGATAGTTTATAGTTCAATAGTTTATAGTTGTTCATAACACTCGCACTGGACTCATCGCGGAGACTTCTGCACTCGTCGAGTAACCGGGGAAGTCAGTCTCGATTTTTGCTTCCCCAATAATTTTCGTCGCATTGGGGCGTCATGCTGATGCGGCGCACACACCTGGGAATGATGTTGCCTTTGTTGTCCGAGTGCTGAGGAAAGATTATGAGCGCCGTTTTGAGGTCGCACAATACGTAGGTACCTTATTTACGTCACTAGGGTATTGGGTCCCTTATTCACCACTCTTGCTTCTCACCGACGAACTTCAACTAATCCCACGATTTTTTTTGCATGCGTTGAGACATTTCTCAACGCATTACCATTGTAATACCTAGTTGAGACGGAGTAACAGGAATTTTTATCAAGGGGTTTACATACGTTCCGTCGGGTCGTTAGTGGCGTTTCAAGGAAATCTCCTTTGCGCATACGCTAAAGAAAGGCACAACCAGAAATTTATTACATTGATTGATATAGGACTATCTGAACACCAACCAAACATACCCAGCAGTTTTATTTAATTATGGGCATTACAAGGGTAACACGTTTCCGCAGGCGCTGAGGAAAATTACAACACGCCCATCATCCGTCTGAAACCAGTTGCAGATTGTGCACACACTAATGGGTCGAGTTTGAATTTCATTACCTCCAACCATATTCTAGCATTAGACATTATAACAGCCGTAGCTCCGAAAGGAGCCTCATAAAGACGGATAGGCTCTCTGAACATGAATTACCTACTCCTGCGATGGTCGGTATTTGTTGGAACTAGGTACTACACTGCCTTTTGGCATCAAGCTTTCTCTGTCTGAGGGATAACACCCTTTATACTTTATGCATATTCGCTCTACGCTACAAGGATGGATATTTGTACATTTTCCTTGGATGTAGTTTCTGTAACCTAACCGGATGTTTCCCACAGTTAAAAATAAATGATAATGCTAACTTTTCATCTAGTTTTCAAACCGGTAGCGAGCAATGATTTACGCCAGTGTGACAAATGTAAATACAGTTTACCTTCAACTCCCGAAGTTGGTTCTTGATGGCCGGCACTTCAAACCGATTTGCAGTCAGTACCCTACTTGTTAATCTTTCGAGGACCCCCAGCACACCAACGGCGTGAATAGCAGTTCCGTTAACACGAACTTGTCTACCGAAGTTAGTCAATAAGTCCTTGTACTTTCTCTAGGACTTGAGTTGTGCCGCAGTTCTGCAGGTGTACTTAAAGTACACCTAGTTACCCATTGATAGTCTGACAAAGGAGGTGAGGTGGGGAAAACTATATGATACAGCCATTATTGGTGGAAATTTCGCTCTGAATCCGAGTATGCCCTATGATACCTACTATAAGCACCAAAAATTAGGGACGTCAGTTAATCCAGTGGTAGGCCTATCTGTACAAACCTCCTTATACAGGGTGTCCCAGTTCCTTCTGGAGAAACTAAGGGAATCGATTCTACTCTTAATTTGGAACAAAAATTGCTCAGTAGAAATTTTTCGAAAAAATCTTCGTTTTAAAGTTATCCGAAAATTTGTATTTTTCCAACTTTTCATTACCTTACCAAATAAATACGCTAATAAATTCAAAAATATTGATACTACAACAAATCCAATTACAAGAACGTTAAATTTCCTGTAAGATTCTTCTGTTTTCAATGGTCAGAGTTACTTTAAATGTTGGCCAATATCAGTTGGAACATTTGGAAATTTCAACATTTTAAATTGTGACAAAGATTGTGCGTTCTACTGATGTTAAAACAAATACCTACAACTTGTCAAATTTCAAAGAACTTCTTCATCTAATAGGCTTTAGGCTTTGTACTGCTGCAGTTACAGTATTCATATTTATATAAACGAGCAGCATATCTCGGTACTCCTGATTTGAAAAATAAAGCGGCATAACAAGTACCTTTCCACGAGACACATTAAATTGAACTAGTGGAAGAGAAATGTTTTGTTGAAGTTTGATAAGATTTATGATTAAGAAATACTTGTGCAAGCAAAATCAGGGAAAGGGAGGGGTGCAGCAAAAGGGAGGTGTAACTAGAACGTGATTTTGCTTGCACAAGTATTTCTTAATCATAAATCTTATCAAACTGCAACAAAACATTTCTCTTCCACTAGTTCAATTTGTGTCTCGTGGGAAGGTACTTGTTATGCCGCTTTATTTTTCAAATCAGGAGTACCGAGATATGCTGCTCGTGTATATATGAATACTGTAACTGCAGCAGTACAATAATACTTGTAAAGCCTATTAGATGAAGAAGTTTTTTGAAATTTGACAAATTGTAGGTATTTTTTTCAACATCAGTAGACCGTACAATCTTTGTCACAATTTAAAATGTTGAAATTTTCAAATGTTCCAACTGATATTGGCCAACATTGAAAGTAACTCTGACTATTGAAAACAGAAGAATCTTACAGGAAATTTAACATTCTTTCAAAGGGTGGAATTGGATTTGTTGTAATCTCAATATTATCGAATTTATTAGCGTTTTTATGTGGTAAGGTAATGAAAAGTTGGAAAAGCAAAAATTGTCGGATATCTTTAAAACGAAGAACTTTTCGACAAATTTCTACTGAGCAATTTTTGTTCCAAATGAAGAGTAGAATCGATTCTCTGAGTTTCTCCAGAAGTAACTGGGACACCCTGTAGACGGGTATGTATAAGTTCATCGATTGAGCTCGAGAGTAGGTGTTGACCACAAAAAACAGTAATCTACGCAAAAGGGGCATCCATACAGAGAAATAATAATAAACCGTTGTGTAATAATTTGTAGCCCCCCCCCCCCCCCCCCCTTTAACTATTGAAACTCGACAACAAATGAAACGCTGAAGTGTCAAAGTTGAAAGAAACCACGAAATTCGTCATCTCAAAACGTCAATCTCGAAACAACATCGCCTTATCAATCAACACAACATGTCTGCTATAATACATCGTCAAAGACAACAGAACTGAAAGTGGACTCACACAAAGTAACTTTCACTTTACAATAATTGTACTTTTTTAAACTTGTACCTTTTTTTTAAACACTTCTTCTTGTACACTGTGCATTACAAGTACCTGTACTTGTAGACTTGTAGACTTGTTGCTTTTTGTTTTATGAAACAGGCCCCAGTTGAACAATGCGACGTTTTCGTTACTCTGCGCTTAAAAGTCACCGACACGAGACTAAAACAGCGTTGCCTTTTGCAACGACCTTCAAGATATTGCGTTCGGTCGCTCAACGCCGACTGTTTTAAACACTCGGTGACATCAACTTAGATTTGCTAAACAAACAACACGATTCAGGTTTACGAAATGAGCTTGGTGCCCTCCATTAAAAAGGGTTTGCGTATTTAATAAACAGTCCATTAGGATTAGCTGGAAACTCCAAGACCAAATGTTGAATCAAAAATCTTGACGCATCCGACTGTAATTCGCACTGATATCACGGAACACTTTGCCATCTCGTTAATGATAGTTACCTATTAACTGTATGCCTATTTGTCTACCAGCATCTAAACACATCAAAATTATTAACCAGAAAACGTTGGCGAAGCTGACGTCAATCAAGTAGCCGAAATGTTCGTTCACGTGATGAAATCACGTACTGAGCAAGCTAAAGAAAAAACTTACTTAAATCAATAATTACTTACATGATTACACAACGGCTTATTATTTACCTGTATAATATAGATGCCCCTTCTGCATAGACCTCTGTTTTCTGAGGTCAATACCCGTGGTGGGAGCGCCAGGAAAGCCCTAAATCGAGTACTGGAGCCGGCCCGGTAATTACAGTTTCATAAAGATGCGATGGATTCAGTAATTCGATCATTAATTATTTGTTGTTATTCATGAAGCGTAACGATTCTTCAAGTTACAAAAATTCCTATCAACAAAATCCAAAAGAGCCATCAGTCATCAAATGAAATAATATTACAAAAATACCAACTCGACTTCATACAGCCATGCGTGATTATAATCAGGTGTTCCCTAGCAATGATATCTGGGCCGGATTTATACTGTTTCATTCACGATCATGTTGACGAAGCTTTTCGGTGCAAACGAACGGCTGGACTTACAATGATCCGGGTGGTCTCAAAGAATTCTTGAAAGAAATTGATCAATTCTTTGAATTCTTCAAAGAATTGATTGAACATCAATTTAAAGACATGAAAAAAAAAAAAAAATCAGTCCCTATTTTCCACCCCTTAGAGATGAATTACAGTAACACCGAGCTTCGCGGACCAGTTAGACCCCAAGTGAGACCTACAAACCAAATTTCATCAATTTTGGTTCATGGTAACTAAGGAAAGTGGGATTTACGGCGTACGAACAGAATTTTTTTTTATTTGATTTTCAGATTTTACATACCTTGAAACGGAAACAAACAAATTGGGGGGGGGGGGGGGGGGCTCTCCAAACCTACCGTTCCAAAGGTTCATTACTGAATATAATAACCCAACAATGAGTGAAAAATGGGGATAGAAATTTAATCCCGATGACTTCGGAAGTTATGAAATCAGTTAGAATACCAAATTGGTTCAGGTGAAAAACCAACAAGAAGCCAGAGGATCTCGGATTAAAATCGCGATACATTCGATATCAACGGTTCTGTTGAAAAACATTCAGTGTGTCCATTAGTGAGCGAAATTTCCGAAACCCGAAACACCACCACGGAAGTCGCCAAATCAACTGCCTCTAATACCAACCGTTATTTTTCTAAAGTTGGCTCCACCCAAGAAAGAGAGTTGGTTCATCCAAACAAGTACAGAAGTCGAATGGATTCAGGCCACTGTCCAGTGAACACATTCCATGAAGGAGGAGGATTTCGTAAAAACGCTCCGCTCAATGCAGGGGGGATCCGCTCTTGGACAAGACCCTTCTGCAGTACGGTTCAATCAATCCTGCAGTTTGGCACCATAGTATGAGGTGGGACTTATGCACTTAACCCATTCAAATTAAATTGTCGTCCTGCAAAACAAACCATTTTGAAAATCATGCGCTCGTTGCCTAGGTTAACACCGTCACCTGAAGTGTATGATGTGGCACAGGTTTTCACGATCCGTCAGCTATTTATGAAACATCTGTCACTTTTTTATCACAAGAATCCAACTATGATCAGGAGTGCGCGTGAAATTAATTACCAAACGAGATTCGTTTCGTGCGGTAATACTGTAAGTAGCCCTATGCCTCGTATTCAGCTGACCAGACTCAGCCCTTTGTATATAATATATTGCACATCGTACATGAAAGTACATGAACGTAAGTACATGAAAGACTGGATCCTAAAATGAAGCACCCGGAAAGCTTCTATCGGATCAAATAAAAATCCATGGTGATAACTTGGTTAGTGAAGACCAGTCACCTAAATCTAGAAAATTTAGTAAGTAGTACTTATGCTTACTTCTAGTGCATTATAGTCCCTGAGCACAGTCACCTAGTAATTAGTAATCTCAATGCGAATAGCAGGAAATAATGATGGCTATTTCGCACTTGATAAGTTTCGTCAGTGTTGTCCATAGTAACTTTATTTCAACTAAATTTTTTCAGTGTAACAACTCAGCAAAGCTCGACGACACAGGCCATAGACCTTTAGTCGAGCTCGGCGTGGAAAATTATTGTTACTTATTGTTGAACCATTTAGTTATGTATTTATGTATGATATTACATTGTTCAATTTAAAAATAAATAAACAATTTAAATATTTTACAAAATTTTTAAATTAATTTATCGTTAGCAGTCGGAGGTCAAATCCATTGTGACTGAATTACGAGTATAAGACTCACGGATTCAAGAAGAAACAGCATTGTGTGGTACCCACCTCTCGCCGATGTTCCTGAAACAAGGACATCACCAGTTTTAATTAGGGTGGAAGACCCAGCTATTGGACAGGCCCCAGCTATTGGACACCTCGCGTTATTTTCTGATTTCATAAGGTTCTAGGCGGGAGTTTCACGGCGCCACTATTTTTATTGATTAAAGGAACTTCCCTAGATTGCGCTGATGTGCTTCAAAAACATTCAGGATAGTCATAAAATTTTCAGTTCGCTCTGAAATCTCGGGAGCGTTGGATCGGACGAGTTCCTTGTGAATTTGATAAGGAATCGACGCGCATTCATTACCTACGTTATTTTCATACTATTCCATTGATTTTATGATTTCTTTTTGTTTGTCCCCATTACCCAAGTAGTTTACCTAGCAGTTGGTGCGCAGAAATAGTAGTTTTATCGTTTTTAACTAATTATAATGAGGGTGTCCAATGGCTGGATCCAGAAAGTTGATGATGCCCAGCTATTGGACGGGTGTCCAATAGCTGGTAATGCGTTGATTTTCCGTAGGTTCCAGCTATTGGACAGGGGCAAGTAATTAAGAGAAACTCTCTTTTCACCCCCTTTCCGTTCATTTAGTGGGTCTCTAACCTAAGTACTTATTTCTTAGACACAGAAGACGAAGACGAAACCTAAAAACGCTGGAAATTGTTACTTAACAGTTCATAATTTACCTGCACAGATGCCCCTTCAGCGTAGATCTGTATCATGCCCCTTCTGAGCTCTCCCAGGAAAGCCCTAAATGGAGTACTGGAGCCGACCCGGGAATTACAGTTTCGTAAAAATCAGTATGTAAAACGGTAAAATTCAGATGTAGTTCTGAAGGTAAATTGTTGATGTGGAGTGAAAAATATGTTTTTGTTCCCGGCTAGGATTCGAACCTGCGACTTTCATTGTGGGATTACCGGCCTCAACCGAGCTACGGAGCACGTTGGTACGAGGCAAGTGATGTGCGCTCTCAATCAGGTTGATGACTGCATACACGCTGCTCTTTGGGGCAAATTAAATGTCATGACAACATCGTAGAATGCTCCGGATGGTCTCAAATATTCAGAAATAAATCAAACTATTTTAAAATGCGAGAAAACCCTAAACCTCAAAATACCATTTTCCGAGATAGGGATACTGTGGATAATTCAACCCCTATTTTTCACCCCTTAGAGTTGAGTGACACTAATGCCGAGCTTCAAGGACCAACTAGAGCCTAAACGTGACCCACGTACTCAAATTTCGTGAATTTTGGTTATTGGGAACTAAGGAAAAAGCCGCGAACGGTGGACGGACAGAAATCTTTTTTATTCAATATTCATATTCTACGTCCCTTGAAACGTAAACCGTGGAATTTTGACGGTGACGACACTGGTTTTATGAACCCCCCCCCCCCCCCCCAGGTACATTTATTTTTAGCTAAGAAGGGAGCAAGCAACGTATCGAGGTGGATTGTGCTCCAGCTAAGAGTTCCATAACTATGACGTTTTCTTTCTCAGCAACTGGGGACCTCGTACCACCGATTAGTGTTTATCCAAACAAAAGAATCCTCAAAGAGTTAAAGATTCAGCTCCAGATGATTGGGGAGGCGGCCGTAGTGACAGCCAATGGATGACATCCGAGGTTTTTTTTTTTAGTATATCTCAATAATTTTCAACCGCTATGTGACTATTAATAACATCAAGCGAACAGTTATTATTTCTGTTGACGGCCGTAAGAGCCATTTGGCATTCCAAATAAGTGAACTGTACACGGAAATTGGGATTGTCTTAGTACCTTTACATCCAAATGCCACGAGACTGATACAACCTGCTGACGTAGCAGCGTTTAAGCCCCTTAAGGAGAGAAGAACTGCCCCGAAAACCCAGTTTCTCGAAGTGTCCAATAGCTGGGCACCTGGGTGTCCAATAGCTGGGGTATGGTGTCCAATAGCCGGGGTAAACAAGTTTTTCAGCATAAATTGATAAATATAAAAATAATTTACACTTGATTGTAAAAACTGAGTAGTGCAATCGACTGCTGAGGTCTTGTAGATGGCGAGGCAAAAGTCGGGACCCTGAGAAGGGAACGGGTGAATTTTCAGGAGCATCGGAAGTCAACATTTCACCTTAGGTGTCCAATAGCTGGTTCCTTCACCCTAAATTGATATTGAAAGTAGATAATATATATGGTAAGTGTAAACAGGTGAGGTATATAACACGAAATCCTGCATAAACAGGTTAGACGGTCGCGTGAAAGCCTTATCACAAGAGAGGTCGCCGTAACCAAAACTGATGCAGTTTGCTGAAAAGGAAGATGACTCGTCGCGCTGGAAGAAGGGAAGCCCAGCGGTTACCTGATCGTAGTCCGTCACATTCCTAGACTGTAACAAATGTTAAAGAGGACAAATACTCAAATCAGACTCTCTACAAGCCTACTAGTTATGTGTAACCTTGTTGTAATCTTACTGGTGTTCTAGAATACGATGGACATGAGATTTTCTTTGGATTTCCAGCTTCAGAAGTGGTGAACGATTTTTGTGTGACAAATAGTTATGATTATTGAAAACATGAATTTGATATACCTACTTGTGATCTCCTGCTTATATTCCATCCAGTTAACTTACCTACGTGGTGCCACCACCGCCTAATTGGTAGAACCCGAGGTTTAGAAAAAAAAACTCTGCGAAGCCATTGTCACATGGGTTTATTATTCTACTGGACATACCTACAGAAATTTTGGCTGTTCGTTTATTGTTTCTTTCATGTGCAATAATTGAAATTGCTATTTTTGATGGTTTCCGACAATTCTGGCCCCAAAAACACGAATTAGGCTCATTGATAGTGTCATTCAATTGTCTTGATTCACCTGTTCATACTAATTCTAGTGTCATTACACCAGTTTATGTTGACTTCAGACGATTTCCCAGGTTTTAGACTCATACAAAATTAATTTTGGGAGCTGAACCAACGTTAAAACCTCAATTCTTCACTCTTAGGTAAAATCAACTTCATATTCCGTCTTCTCGCCCTCAAAAACGTGGAAAACGATACCTCACAAGCTCATGTTCACTAAAACCCCAATGTTGTGATCCGGGTAGGGTAATTTTGGATAGGAAGGAAGCTAATACCCCGCGGTTATCACCACAGCAGGCGTTAGTTGGAAGGATGTGAGGGAAACTAATACCCCACGGTTATTACCACAGCAGGTAGTAGGTGCTCCATAGGAGTCTTTTGCTAGCACCCCACGGTTATCACCACAGCAAGCACCAGGAGGAAGGAAACTAATACCCCCCGGTTATCACTATAGCAGGTATTCAGTGCTCCTTAGGAGTCTTTTGCTATCACCCCGTGGGTATCACGTCAGCGAGTGATAGAGGAAAGGAAGGCTTCCCATGGTTATCACCACAGCAGACGCCGGAGCAAATGGGATGCTAGTACCCCGCGGTTATCATCACAGCGAGGAAAGGAAGCATCCCACAGTAGCCACCACAGCAGATGCGAGGAAAGAAGAGATACAGAGAGAGAGAGAGTGTTGAGGTTCGAGGTGAGTGAGGGAGAGTAGTCGTATTTAAGAGTGTGATCGGTCGAATGAAGAGTTGGGCTGGCCAGGCTACTTATAAAGGCCCCTTTCCACTCGTCCCCCATTCACCAACAGCTGTTACAACCGTTGAGGGGCAATGGAGTTCGATGGAGGGGACACTTCCCCTACTTTCCCCGCGGCATCGCTCAGATCGTCGTTCCCCTCGTTTATTTGGCAAAATCTTTATCGTAATACATATGAGTGGTAATTGTAGGAATTTGAGGGGTACCACGACATAGGTCCCCCCAGATTTGACCAAATAACAACAAAAAAGGAAACAATTTGACGCTAAGGAAGGGCCAATAAAGTATATGCGCTGAAGGCTGTATGCATGAGGGAGAAAAAATTTGCGCGGAAGACTATATACAAGAGAGAAAAATTGGTACTGAAGGCTGTATATGAGAGAGAAACAATGTGTTCTGAAGGCTATATACGAGAGAGATACTATTTGCGCTGAAGGGGATGTACAACAGCGATGGAAAACATAGTCCGTAGAGGGTATATAGAAGAGCGAGAAAGTTTTAGGCGAGGCAACGGAGGGGCGGCTGTCGGAATGAAGCAGTGAGACATTCGAACCGCCGCCATCTGGACGCATTATCGTAACCTGCAGCTGGTGGTGGGTCGAAGGCCCCGCTGTGATCGAGCGGGGTGGGGAGTGGTGCTGGGGCCGCCAGGAAACTGCGCTGACGTTGCGGGGGTCACTCTCTCTTCCCAGGCCCATTCCTGGCAGTTTCTATGGGGGACATCCCCAGCAGTTGCGCGTCGGTGGTCGGCGGTGGTGGTGGCGGCATGGATCGGTTCCAGGCCGGCGGAGGCGGTGATGGCAGCATGGCCGGGTGTTGGGGTACGAGGGGTCGTGTACCCCGATGGTTAGGGCGATGTAAAAATCGCGTATGATCGCCGACCGGGGTGCAGACCACTGCCGAAGCTGGGGAGGTTTTCCGGGGGTCCAAAACGGCGGCGGAATCCAGGGCAGAGGCCAGGATTGTGGAGCGCAGTCACGTAGGTCAGGGGTGGAATGGGTGTGTCAAGTCGGGCAATGGTTGTGACGGAGTGGCGTGAAGAGGGTCGGGGGGCCGTTCCACTCGGGGAGGAGGGATAAACGGCTACGAACTAAATCACTCGCGAAGAGATCGTGGAAACCCAATTCAAAGAAAAACGGAGTTATAGAAAAAATAGTTTATTTCCACTAATACACGAAAAACGCAAAAAAACACTGTTATACCGGTTTCGGTGGTCAAACCATCGTCGGTAACGCACAATAACTATTATTATTTGCTATAATAATAGTTATTGTGTGTTTGATCACCAAAATCGGTATAACAGTGTTTTTTGCCTTTTTCGTCTATTAGTGGAAATATACTATTTTTTCAATAACTCCGTTTTTCTTTAGGGATAAACGGCACCCACCAAATTTATCAGCGGGCGTTTGCATTTCCCTGGGAGGTGGTGAATTTACAAGGGAGCCAGCAGTTGCGGGCACGTGCCCCGAAGGTATCATGGTACCACCATAACGAGTAGAAGGAGAAGTGAGAAAACTCCTGCAGTTACAGAGGAACTGCAGCTAGTCTGCGCCACTGTTGCTAAGCGCTGGTATTGCCCAGGTCTTGCCATGCACTAAATAGGAATTTTTACACGATGAACCCGAATTATTTCGTTCCTCCCACCGAAATAATAATTACACAGTTGCAGCTTAAACCTGCAAACAGAAAGGAGATACGAGGGAGCTTGTTGCCAACGGAATTTCCATGTAATCACTCGTTTTATTTCCATGAAACCACTTTTTTTTTCAAGAGTAAATAAATTATGTCTAGGTACTTACGATATCGTTTTTTAAAGCACTCTATCTAACTCCAAATTGCAACAATATTGTAGTTGTAGGTATCTACTGATATACATGGGTTGTATCACATAGGTATTCTATATCAGGTAGGTCACACAATTTCCTTAACTTAGTCTCAACTCTTTAAACATGACACTTTCCTAGCTGATTTAGCTCCACTTTTATTTTTTAAATGTTGGCTGTTTTGCCTAACATGAAATGTAAAACGGCATCTTAGGTAGAAGAACAAGATTGCGGGAATATACTTCATTATTTGCTTTTCAGTGCAGCACAAGTCGTGTGGGACATTTACGTTTTGAAAAAATCATGAATAGCTTCAATAAACACGTTCTTGTCTAGATCTTTCTCAACTTTCCTCTCGATTTGGAGTTCCAATGAACGAATCCGTTCGAAGAAATGGAGCGATGGATGTAATAGGAAGGATGATCCATGTTTTCCCAAACCCCTGGCTGCAGTTAGATTGGCGAATTCAGGGAGGGGCTCGCAGGATTTGAACAGGGTCAGGCATTCTTGACATTCAATCAGTTTTCTAATTTTCCAAATTACATAACCACACAGATAATAAATTATGAAATTCTTGGGGAAATTCTGCTCATTTTCTAAATCTTCCTCCAAATGAGCTTCATTTACAATTGCCAATTTGTCCGTCAAATATCTGTGGAGTCTTTCCTTGAGCAACTTGTTGTCAAGTTCTTTGGTCTTCCCCAGCTGGCGCAACTTGTTTATCATAGTATTCCATGGAACATCTGCATCGGGAGAAACATTCATGCTCTTTGAAATGGCCGATTTTGTGGGAACGTATACAGCTTGTAGCAAATGCAAGTGAAGGAAGTCTATCGTGGAGGGGTGCATATCACCACTAAGGGACCGCAGAATTCCGAAGTGTCTCTCGAGTGGATCCTGGTTTAATTTGGCCGTCAAACAGTATGTGTACCCCCTTGAAAATAGGAACTCCGATGTTTCAATAGTGCTTCGGATGGTCACTCGAAGTAACTCCATTGTTCACTCTGAGGCAATTTCATTCAGGGTTGGAGAACGAGAAATCTTTCCAAGAAACGAAACCAGGAAGTCGAAGTCGGGCGAAGGTCTTCTCAGACCGTGCTTGAGGATTTTTGAATTTAAAATGTCCATCAAATTACTCATATCCCTCGTAAATTTTTCGGTTTTTTCTGAGCCTTCGAATTTTACGGTTTCAGCTGATCGATAAACGGTTATTTCCTCTACCACTGATCTGCTGAAGAGTTGAAATACGAGACGAGCATTCATTTTTTGGAAAGAGTTGGGAATCAGATGAGTTGCAGTTAGCTTGGGGCAGACTTTCAGGCCATTGTTGCGTTCGTATAATTGAACAGGACGTCCTCGCCTTCGTAGCAAATCCTGCCAGACTTGAGGAAATTGTTTCTAATACATTTGAAAATGTGGATTGAGTAACTCAAAGCCCATTATTTTTCTGGAAGCGTCCACCGGATTTGTGATGTAATTGCAGAGGGAGCCGGTTTTTCCGCAGATCCCAAGAGTGTTACAGAGTCTTGTTTGACTGGCTTCCGTCAGATGTGAATCCGATAATTTTCACGTTTTTGTTTTCAAGATGAATGATGATATCAAGAAGAATTTTCGAAAGAGCTCTTTCTGGTGTAGCGTTATGAGCTGCATATACAGCGACTGGTTGCACCCAGTTGTGAAGCAAGGGAACGTACATAAAAACCAACGCGTGGTTGGCCACTTTATTCTTTTGATTCTCTGGTGTGTGGTTTCCCAAGTCAACGAATCCGTCTTCAGTGAAGGTAGACTGGTTCATCTGCACATCTTTGCTCAACATAACTTCGTCGAATAGGAGAATTCCGAAACTGTTTGAATCGTTAACATCGCTGCTAATTGCTTCAACAGCTTGTTCATTGATTCTAAAAGAATATTTCAGGCCCTTTGTCAGGTTCCTCAAGTGTTGAACAGATGGAAGCGGCAGTAAATTATGATTTTTGCAATGGCGATAGCCTTTGGGAGACTTGACCCTCAGCAGGACTGCTTTTAAGATGAAATTATCGGAGTACCTCATCCCGCGTGCGCTAGCAACTTTATTTTTTTGCTCAAACGTTTTTATTATCTTCTATTCCACTTCTGAGGATCTGGATACATCTACAAGTTGTTTCGATTTTTTCAAGCGTTCCTCAAGTTCAAAATTTTTTTGGTACTTGGACAGCTGCTGCTTGCTTTGAAACAACTTTTTATTCAGTTGTTTAACTTTCTTCTTGAGGATAATGTTCTCAAGGTTCGAACGTTCAAAAATTTCTCCTTCTGGATGAGCCAGTGGTTTCGAACCCTCGATGTCGTTACCACGCCCCAAAGGCTCTGAACTGCCACGAATTCTCGCATTCGGTTCGATAATCGATGATCCGGAATTTTCTTTTTCAGCAGAGGACGGATTGATTGGTGTAAGATACCTTCGAGCTGGAGGTTTCCGAGACCTCGCCGTTTTTGATAAATAACTTGGCAAGTTAGGAAATATACTTGGAACAGCTTCATCCTTCAATGACCAGCGCAAACGAGGAATGGATACGGTCTCTCCTCTTATAAGGAATATGTCTTCCTTTATTAGGGACTCGTCCAAAAAATGTCGGGAACATACACGATGTTTCTCTGAAAGGACAAAATCCCTTGGAATTGCCCGATTCCACGCAGATAACAATTTCCGGGTGGCTTGAAAAAATGTATATTTTCTTCTGGCTTACCCTTTTCATAACCAGCCTTACAGCCAGGAACACAACAAAACTGCATGGTATTTATATTATATATATGACTAGGTAGTCACATCACAGGTCGGTACCTTAGTTTATGACTAGAAAATACACGCAAAAACACTTTTTAAGATCACATGTTAGTCATTCTATTACAGAAAGGGCTTGTGCGATCGAGCAAGGCACAAGAACTAAGGGAAAATGATTCAGAAAAACCAGCTCATAGCGGCACTAGCGCCGAAGCTTCACCTGTCCGCCATAGTGTGGGCGGGGGGGGGGGGGGGGGTTTCTCACTTCTCCTTCTACTCGTTATGGTACCACCGTCACATGGTAGGGATTGGGTGGTTTGAAGTAGAGATGTGTAAGACCAGGTCACTTGTCGGACTCGAGTCCCAAACGGTCGCTCAGTTGAATGACAAGGTCTTTTGAACTGGTTCACTCACTCACTCCTTTATTACGTTCATTGACTCCTTTTCCCGACACGTTCACTTGTCGGTCTCGAGTACCAAACGGTCACTCCATGGAAGAAGAATTTTCCATGCGGTCACTCCTACTCCATTGTCCATTCAAAGACAGGTATTTTGCACTCGCTCACTCATTTGATGACTCCCTCGTTCAAAGACTCGCTCGTTCGATGACTCGCTCTTCCAAGTCAGTCACGTTCATTCTATGAGCACTTGAGCTGTGTTGTGGTACAATACACGTTCACACTCTGTAATGCAGCCAAATATTACTTACTTTTTTGACACTTTTTTTCATTAGGAAAGAAATAGAGAAGAGAGGAATAGAAATAAGAGATTATTGTACTCATAAAAAAAAGTACTCATACAAAAATTGTACTCATAAAGGAAAAATGTACTCATAAAAAAAGTCATTGAGGTAGGTAACCATAAAAATAGGGGTCACTGAAGTCAACATTGTTCCAAAATGTAGGAAATGTGAAAATAATATCTCTATCTATAATAAGAAAGGTCACTGTTCACTGAATCCATTTTCCTACATATTGTGATTCAGGAAAAGAATCTGCGAAAAGTGTTCAGAGAGAAGGCGATTCCTTTTTTCCGTTTTTATATTTCCTGCTTTGGAAAAAATTCTTTCACATGGTACTGAAGTGGCCGGTATACACAAGCGCTTCAACACCAGTGCGTACAGAAGAGGGTACACATTTTTCCTCTCATTCCACCATTTCAAGGGATCCTCTTCTCGTGGTAGTAGAGGCTCAGCTAAATACTTATCGTATTCTACGATTGCTGCAGCCATGGTGTCCTTTGAAGCACGCAGTTCATTAACATCCGAGTCAAAATCGTCCCAAAGGTCATGCTTTTTCTTCTTGCTCGGTTTAATGGATGGCTCATCCTGTAAATCATCAACTGCTCTAGTAGGCTGGTGTGAAAATATGCGCTTGATCACTTTGGCCCTTACATCATCCAACTGGCTTTTCTTCACAAATGATTTGTGCTTGAAGCGAGGATCAAGGAAGGCTGCCTGATTTATTAGGTCACTATTGTCCCATGATTCTTTGGTTTTTCCCATCACCCTTTCAGAATCCTTGTTCCTCATCCTTGAATTAAAATCGTCTAACAATTTCGTCAACATCAGAGAGACTGATGACTCCAAGTTGCTGGAGTTTTGGAATTGCTGCACCATACGCTTCCTCAGAATATTTATTAAAAGGAAGGATTTGGATAGAGAAATTGATTTCTCTGCACAAATTTCTTGGGTAACGTGGTAAAATGGAGATAGAACATCCACACTTTGCTTTAAAATTTCCCACTCACTGGTGGTGATAATCAAATCTTGAGGCAACTGCAACAGGGCACAGCAAGATATGAGGGGCTCTTTGTTTTGGAGCAACCTCTCAAACATTTCGTGAGTTGAGTTCCATCTTGTTGGGACGTCTTGTTTAAGCTTCAGATTAGGCTTACCCATCTGATTCTGCACTTCCTCCATTTTAGCCAGGGCTTTAGAACTGTGTTTAAAATGTTGGACAAGTGCTTTGGCCTTGGAGTGAACATGTTCTATGCACTTAATACCATTCTGCGCTACTAAGTTCAAAGTATGTGCAAAACAGCCAATATTCCTGAAGTTTGCATCCAATACAGCTTTCTTCATGTTTGCCGCATTATCGCTGACAACAACTGCCACTTTATTAGCGATCCCCCATTCGCTACACATTTCCAGCAAAGCAGCAGTAAGATTTTCTGATGTGTGAGCCTCGTCAAAGCGTGAGCAGCCGAGTAAGGCACTCTTCAGCTCAGTTGTATTTGGATTAATGAAGTGAACAGTGACAGCTACAAAACTTCTGCCTTCCAAACAAGTCCAACCGTCTGTTGTTAGAGCTACTGCTTTTGCATCGTTTAGCTGACTAAGAATTTTTTCTTTTACGCTATTATAGCATGCAGGTAGCATGGCCTGGGTGAGTGTTTTTCTCGTTGGAGGTCTGTAGGAAGGGTTCAGCATGTTCAAAAACGTCATAAACTCCTTGTCTTCAACAATACTAAAAGGATAGTATTCTTTTACTATCATTCGGAGGAGCTGTTCGTTGAGAATTTTAACCCTTGATGCATAAAGGGGCTTTATGACGTTAACAAAATTTTTCATGCTGCTTTGTTGATTCAATGGGACTACAGGGGTAATAGATGTAGAACACTGACTGGTAGTAGTAGCAGATACAGGAGTTTCATTATTATTATTATTATTTGACGTGGATGCTCTTACATCTGCCGCCTCAGTTACAGGGTTTCCAGGTAGTGTGGTAGGTACTGACAAATGGGGGTTCTTACTTTTAGAAATCGTAGCACTGCTTATTGAGATTGAAGGATGTTTTGCCCTTAAATGTCTTCCCAAATTAGCGGTTGAGTTGTTTTTTATACTAATTTTAGATTTGCAGTAGAGACATACCCCACTGTCCCCGTTTTCAGAAGTTTTATAATGTAGCCAAATGCTACTGGTTCTCTTGGACATTATTAACCGGAAAAAGAAAACAAAAAGCGAAAATGAAAAGATAAAACAAGAAACTTCAAAAGCAGGGCTAATTATGCAAATAACAAATTTGAATGATGTGACTGATCAGTGACGAAAATATTAATTCCTGGAAAATAATAATAATAATGATAATAATGAAGAAGAATACTAGTGAAGAATAAGAAATAAGAATAATTCCTGGACTCTAACCTCTAATGAATCAGCAACGGATTGAACGTTGGATGGGAATGGTGAAAGTTGACGGTCAGCGGTGCGGTCACTGACAGAGAAGAAATGTGGAGGAAGATGTCGAACTGAGCCATGAAGTGTCCTTCCCCCATGGCTCTGTCCGACATCATCCTCAGAAAAGTCTTCTTCTTCCATGACTGAGCAACAAACAACCCTGCCAACATTCAAGTTCTATGACCGATGACGACCAAGTCATTCTTGGAAGAAGGAGAAGTGACAAACTGAGTGAGTGAACTTCCATGCTAGGCTTACGGACGAACGAATTGAACGTGTGAAGGAACTGGTTCAATTTTCCATACCTTCAGTTGGGACAAGTTCATTTTAGAGACAAGGTCTTTTTGATACGGTCACTCCTGACCGACACATCCCTAGTTTGAAGGCAGGGGCAGGGGTGGTGACATGATGGCCGGGTATTTACGAGTGTGATAGGTCGAATGAAGAGCTGGGCTGGCCACGCTGCTTATAAAGGCCCCTTTCCACTCGTCCCCCATACATCAACAGCTGTTACACCCGTTGAGGGGCGATGGGTTCTATGGAGGGGACCCTTCTTCTACTTTCCCGACGACATCACTCAGCTCGTCGTTCCCCTCGTTTACTTGGTTAAATATTTATCGTAATACATAGGAATAGTACATGTAGGAATTTGAGGGGTACCACGACACTCAAAAAGCCTCGAAAAACCTTATTTTTACACCCATTTTTCACCCATAACACCCCTGGGAGTATTCCGATCGGGCTGCCGAGCTTCGGAGCGCAACAAAGATCCAAATGGGGACCCAAACTGTATGAGGATAAACGACGATTTTAGACCAAACTTTAACGTGAATTTGAAGCTGAAACCTCAATTTTTCAATATTTGGTCCAAATCGACTTCATATTCGGCCTCCTCGTCCTAAAAAATACGGAAAAAAATACCTCACAAGCTCACGTCACCAAAAAACCCCATTTCACCCATAACACCCTTGGCTATATTCCGATCAGGCTGCAAAGTTTGGGGACATAGCTAGGGCCCAAATGGAGCTGGTGAGGGAAAGAACGAATTTTTGTATACCGAAATTAAGTAGATATGGATGATACGGCAGACGGACATTGCATTTGGTTTTTTATTCTGTGAATAATACACCTATGTATTCGCTCAGCAAAAAATTTTTATAACACCTCCTCAAAAATTTTTTATCTTACGTTTCAAGATGCGTAGATTCCGAAAATCCATTGTCCGTCCGCTGTCCACCGTACGCCGTCTGCCGTATCATCCATATCTACTTTAATTTCGGTATTAAAAATCGATCTTTGGCACATAGGCTCCATTTGGGCCGTAGTTGTGTCCCGAAACTTTGCTGCCTGATCAGAATATAGCCAAGGGTGTTATGGGTGAAAAATGGGGGTGAAAATAGGGTTTTGGTTTATTATTCTGTCAATAATACACCTATGTATTCGCTCAGCAAAAAAATTTTATAACACCTCCTCAAAAAGTTTTCTCCAACGTTTCAAAGTGTGCAGATTCCAAAACTGCAATGTCCGTCCGCCGTCCGGAAAATAAACCCAAAAAGGGAAATTTGTAAAATCTTGGACACGTTCAGTTTTTTCAAACGTTTGTAAGCCTAAGTCATTCTACCTGTATTTTTCCCCAACTGTAACCCTAAAAGTTGGCCCAGGAGCTCTAGTCAATTTTATTTTTACAGTAAAATTTTGAGGTAAAATTCACGTTACCGTGCAAAAAAATCGTGGATTTTTCAGTAAAAATTGACGTTTTTCGCTAAATCGACCTTTCAACCATAAAATGAGTTAGGCATAACTTTTTACGTACTTTTTTACGTTGAATCGAATGGTCAGCTCGCATGACTTCTGGAACACGTCATCACTACATTTTGCCGAATTTACCTTTCTAAATTCTCATAATCGACATTTGAATGAGGTACCTAATCTTCCAAAAGGGCGGCAAACGAAAATATCTCTGGTGTGTTTCTGCTAAAATTTGAGGATGATATTTATCTTGCAGTTACATGATGATGATATTTATCTTGCAAACAGTTACATTCGATTGGAAGTGAATTTGTGTCAATCCAGCATTTTAAAATTTAATGAGCATTCGCACTTAATCCGACCATTTCCCTCATTTGTTTAGAAACCTGTTTAGACTAGATAGGAGGTGCAATAAGGAATCGTTACCGTCCAAGCTGTAACGTGGAATAATGACGGTAATAATAACCATGTCTATTAAAAAGTAGTCTTCTCGGCAAGACTTCCAATGTACAGTAGCGCTCCTATAGCATACCCGACACACTACTAATTGTGTTATTCCTCAATGAAATAGACTCTTTGTTCGATCCTCCATGAAATAGACTCTGTGTAGAGTAACAACACATATTAATCAAAATAATCCGATGTATAATTATAATCAGATAATCATATAATTATTCAGTATAATTATACTCCTTCGTGTAATATGTATAATTCCGAATATTCGAAAACAAGTAGTTCCGCATGTGATCAAGTTGGCACTTCGTCCAATTCCTTTGTTCTTGAAAGGCAGTCGCCTCACTCTGTTCTGCTCCGCCTTCTGCTACACAGCCTTTTCAGCGTAATACGTTTTCTGTGCAATCATACAAATTCATATTCCGTTTTGTCTCTCCGAAATACAAGGATTCCGTATATCAAGAACACTCGTTTGTTATTGACTTCACCAAATATGTAAGTCTATCTGATTCAGTAATATTCGTTATAAAACCTATCGAACAAAACCTCGCTCACCTCGCTTTTGAAACCGATGTTCTGGCACGATATCGTTAGACGTCATCTGAACTAAGTTTCTATAGCAAATTAATGATCGAGATGCGTATAAGCGCCCAAAAGTAATTCTTGGTCGCAGTGATAAATATGTTAACAATGATTTGGTTTCTCTCCCGGAGTATTGTCTAGGCTCCTTCTTGAGATTGGTCCTTGTCGAGAACGCCATCGTGGTTGCAATCGACGCTCCGCGAAAAATGGCGGACCTTCGCTGTGTTCATTTTTCGGTCCGATTTTGGATTGAATTTTTTTTTTATATATTTCCCCCTGTGCTAGGTGTCGCTCCGAAAACTGACTGTTTTGCTCACAAAATACTGACTACGTACTTACTCGAACGTTTCCGACTGGTTTTTATGGCAAATAAAGGTTCAGAGGGATTTTCTGGTTTCATCACCAAGGTGTTGATTAGGGGGTGACTGAAACGCTCTGTTCACAGGTTCCGGTAATGTCCGGTAGAGCTCTCCTGTGAACAAAATCCGATCGATTTCATAATCGAGAGCGTAAACCGTGCGTTTTTATTTATGTTCCGTCCGATATCCGATTGGAATATGGTACCTAAATTCCTTCGGATGAAATTTATGCTTTCTGTCTCCTAGCGCCATCCGCATCCGGGCGAAGTCGTACACCATCCTTGGCCCTGAAGGTGGGTGTGCGCACGAGTTCGCGCGATAGTGGTGATGCCACTAGCCCGAGTCAGGAAAGATCGACCACGGCCTTTTAGTGCACAGGCTTCCGGTTCTGTTCCGCCTAACGATTAATGAATCACGATAAGAGAATGCATTCTTTGTGGTACATGGATACTTCGTGAGTGGTCGATTCCGGTGCACCTCCGTTCCGTCCGATATTTTTGTTACTCCTGGCGTCAAAGTCATATCTGACTAGGGTACCCGGTACGTAGCTCCCAATGGTGGAACGTTGTTAAATGTTCGGGCCCGGGAATAATCATAAAGCACGTATCCAAAAGCGGGGCCTATAAAATCAATAGGCCCCCAAGGGCCGCGACTCAATGGGAAGATCCGTTGGGCAGTTTGAACTTCCTGGAGGTAAAGAACGGTCCGTTGATATTTATGTAACCGTCGCAGAAAGGCCGCACGTATTCCGTCAGTCACCAGGGAGAGTTTTTCCGATCCGAAAAAGCCTTATCATTGTTAACTCAAAATATCTGCAAGGGCCCGAAATGTGCCTCTCCGCTGTCAGTTCCTCTGCTATAAAATTTTCGATGTCTGTATAGTTGGGGAGCCCGGCCGAAAAAGACGAACTCATCGATAGATATGTACCAATGATTGAATCCCATAGAACTCATTGTGATTAGATAGAATATGCACGTCTGCCAGTCCAAAGCCGATGGATTAAAAGATGGCAGCCAGTGAAACAGCACTCAAAATTATGAAAAATTGATTCACAGGTAGATGGAAAATCATCATGGCCCGAGATTCTTTAGTCCGTTGCAAAATCAACCATGTTCGTCTGCCACTCCAAAGTGGATGGGTTTTGCGTGCAGACGAAGTCCAAAAACACGCATTTGAGGTGTCCAAATGGACTCATTGGTAGATGGCTGAAGTACTAATCCAACAATACTAGGTTTGATAGGGATCATGAAAATGTGCGTCTGCCACTCCAAAGTGGATGGGTTTTACGTGCAGACGAAGTCCAAAAACACGCATTTGAGGTGTCCAAATGGACTCATTGGTAGATGGCTGAAGTAATAATCCAACAATACTAGGTTTGATAGGGATCATGAAAATGTGCGTCTGCCACTCCAAAGTGGATGGGTTTTACGTGCAGACGAAGTCCAAAAACACGCATTTGAGGTGTCCAAATGGACTCATTGGTAGATGGCTGAAGTAATAATCCAACAATACTAGGTTTGATAGAGATCATGAAAATGTGCGTCTGCCACTTCAAAGTGGATGGGTTTTACGTGCAGACGAAGTCCAAAAACACGCATTTGAGGTGTCCAACATGGACTCATTGGTAGATGGCTGAAATAATAATGAAATAATTCTAGGTTTAATAGGGATTGTGAAAATGTGCGTCTGCCACATCAGAGCCGCTGGGTTGCTAGTGCAGACGAAGTCCAAAAACACATAATTCGGTGGTCCAAAATGGACTCATTGGTAGATGGCTGAAATAATAATAAAATAATTCTAGGTTTAATAGGGATTGTGAAAATTAGCGTCTGCCACATCAGAGCCGCTGGGTTGCTAGTGCAGACGAAGTCCAAGGACGTGTCATATTTTTTTGCTCCAACATGGACTCATTGGTAGATGGCTGAAATTCTGGTCCATAATATTAGTTTTGGTATGCAATATGAAAATACACGTCTACTACTGGAGAGTTGATGGATTGCTAGTGCAGACAGTCTTCAAAAACATCTAAATACTTGGGGGTTTACGTTTAGTTTTGACGTTTGAACTCTACCTGGTTCGGGAAGAGCAGGTGGTACTAATAAAGTTAGAACTAGGACCTATCACCTGTAGAGGGGCTACGTGTGTTTGGAGTCGTTCCCCCTCTACAAACAGTTTTCAGGGTCACCTAAATCACATCAGTTTCCCTGTGAGTCAGAGTGGATGTTCAAGTGTTCTGAAAAGGTTATCCACCGCATGCTGTTTCGAGTGCACTGTATCATCTCGGGTTCATTACTTCTGTGTTATACGTGAGGACACCTGTCTCGACAAACAAGATGGATCCTTACTGCTGCATTCACGTAAGTGAGTCTAAAAGCAAAGTAAAATTATTTACAAGTGGAACACTCTCAAAATGCCATTTAGTACTGAGAGCACGATGCTACCATAAATTGAGTCTCAGCCATTTGATACTACCCGAAAATTGTCGGCCTGACATAGGATACCACGTAGAATGCTACTCTAAATTTACCGGTGTAATGGCCAAGCATTTGCAATCAGTTCCTCCTGAATTCAAAGTTTTGTTAGACCAAAATCCCAATGACAAACCAACGGCAATATCTGTACCATCCCCTCCCCGTGCCCCTCCACCTTCTCAACCGTCATCCTCATCCTCTCGGCCTAAGAGAGAAAAGCTCATTACAAGTAGAGGAGTTTTGAAACATTTGTGCGTTATATGCAAAAAAATTCGTAAAATACACCGAAAACAGGAGCAGCCACTCATCTTATCTGCCGCTAAGAACTTTGAAATCAAATTGAGGGGTGCTGCAGAAAAGTTAAAAGATTATGGATTGCTATCTTTGATTTCAAGCAGCGATTTTGTTTCTCAAGAAGTACGATACCATAGAATTTGCACTCTAAATTACTTGGCAAAAGCTAAGAAGTCAGATAGGATAGCCACAAAGTGGCATGCAATAAGAGAGAGCCACAATCATGCCTTCAACAGCATATGCCAATTGATAAAAGATCGCATACTGCTTAGAGGAGAGGTTTATACATTGAAAGAATTGTACAAAGAGTATATGGATACTGTCAAGGTATTCAGGGGTGTTAACTCATTGGACATCAAGGAAACCGCCCACTTCCCTTCAAAGAAGTTGCGTAATAAAATTCTACTACAGTTTCCTGGGTCATCCAAACTACTTATGAATGTGACTGGGAAACAATTTTTGTTCTTCAAAGAGGGCACTGATTTAATACCTGAAGTTGTTTCTGAAAAACTGAAAGAAATGGAAAAACTTGGTCAGTATAGGAATGTCGCCCGTGAACTGAGAAGGAACATTGTTGAGCAGACCAAAAGACCACTTCCTGATTCACTTGATGTTGGAAGCATCGTTGAGGGAGAATGTGACATTCCAAAAGAGCTCACAGAATTTTTGACAACCTTGATAACGGGAAAATCTATTTTACGTAACGATCAACAGAGCGTGAAACGGCGTGTAAATGCAATAGCTCAAGATATAATATTTTCAGCCACAGATGGACGGGTGAAACCTGAAAAACATCTTTCATTGGGAATGGCATTGAAAACGTTGACTGGAAGTAAAAGAGTTATTAATATATTGAACAGATTCGGTCATACAGCAAGCTATTCAACAGTAGAAGAAATTGAAACTGAGTTATCGTACACTGCATATAATCAATCGTCAATGTTGCCTGCAAGTTTGAAAAAATTGCCTAATTTATGTACTGGTGTGGCATTTAACAATTTTGACCGATTTGTCGAAACCCGTACAGGAAAGGATACACTTCATGACACCGTCGGTATTGTTTTCCAAAATGTATTGGAAGAAAGTGATCATGCAGAAGCTATCAATATGGAAACAAGCCCTGGTTTTTCAGGAACCACGGATCAATATTATCAACATGAGTCTATTCAGACTATGAAGAGGAAAAGACGATCGTTTGAAGAAGTATTCAAAGATATTGAGCCATATATGAAGAAACCCAAACCGACGTTTACAATTTCACCAATATCATCTCATTCCCCATTATCTGGAGCAGAACGCAGAAGACAAGCATCATGGGACTTCCGGATCATTGATATCTTTTGGGCCCTACTCTTCAATTATGAAGTATCAATGACGCCTATGTGGGTAGGGTTCAATGCCTCAATATTCACTGATGAACTTCCAACACAGAAAATAGCATACCTACCCCAAATAAATGCGAGCCCTACATCTTACAGTGTTGTCTTTCACACAATGAAAATTGCATTGGACATAGCTGACGACTGTAAACAAGACAGCATTATATGTTCCTACGATTTAAACATAGCTAAAATGGCTCTCCAACTACAAGAAGAAGAAAAACCCTCTTTTGACCGCCTGTTCATATTCCCTGGAACATTCCATATAGAAGATGCGTATTTTAAAGCACTAGGGAAAATAATTGACAAGTCGGGGATCATGGACATTTTGTCAGAATGTGGTATTATTGCCCCAGGCTCTGTTTCAGGTTTCATAGGGGGAACTAACTATAATCGATGTAGGTCGGTCCATCCTTTGATTGCCTTAGTTTTCAGGATGCTTCACTATCAAATGTATCTGGATCATCTGACTTCAAATCAGGAAGCAAATGAGGAAAGCTTCAGATCTAGAGACTACAGCACAATGCAACATCTCTTAAAGAAAGCTAGACAACAAACTATTGCTCCAGGGATCTCATTCACTATGGATGCTGAATTGGAGAAAAGAATTATAGAATACCGGACATTTGAGGAACTGACTCTTGCTGGTGCTCATGGAAAGACAGTCCAGTACTGGATGTTATATTTATGTCTCATACATTGACACATACCACGACTTTGTGAGGAGTGTAAGGATGGGTAATTTGGACCTATTCAAAAAAAGTCTGGCAATATTTACTGATGTATTTTTTGCTTTAAACCACCCAAACTATGCTCGTTGGAACGTACTTTATTTGGATAATTTAGAAAAGGCAGTATTAAAAAATGACACGGTTGCACAGCAATTGAATAGCGGCATTTTTGGAATCAAGAGAACTGCAAAACCTTTCTCAAGATCTCCAATAGATCTCACCCTGGAGCAAACAATAAATGCCGATGCTGGGAATAAACTTGGAGGCATTTCATCCATGACAAATTCAATCAGTGCTCGACAGCGCTGGGCAATCAGCCACTCTCAGCGCACAGAAGTTGTAAGCCATGTCTTGGAGAAGGCAGGATTGACCAAGAAAGAAGATGTCACCAATGACCTCAGATCGTACAGAGTATCAAGTGATAATGCAAGGCTCCAATCACTGTTGGTTGCTATGAAAGGGTACGCCAATCCATTTGCCGGAGATGAACCGAAAGACGTGCTTTTCAACATTTGTAGTGGTAAATCAGTTAGTGACGAAACGGCCAACTTTTTGCTGAACATACCAAAGGTAGGCCGACTTCAGCACGACGAATTCAGGGAAGTACGTTCCACAGACCCTAGCAAATTCAACGAGGCAATCAAGAGAAATTTTATAAAAAATTTTGCTTCTGAAATGGTAAAGCTCAAAATTCGAAGGGCCGATAAAATTAAAGAAGTCAAGATAGAAAGGAATCTCTTTGCACGACTACTGACTATGTCAATTCAAAATCATATTGATCTAAAACTAGTGCTGTCATTCCCACTGACACCAGTCCCTGCAGCACTTGGTCATGCTGATGGGACTCTAATGAAAACAAATAAAAGTGCCTTGTTTCACTACTTAGAAACTAAAGTGGAACATCAAATCCCATCAAGGATAGATGCTATAATAATTGATGCATTTTATTTCTTGCACTTGATTGGAAACCATCTTCCCCGTACGTTTGGTGGTGTGGCTAAGTCAATACTCACCAAAATTGTGAAAATGAAGTGCAAGACAGTGTACATGGTTTTCGACACATACATAAAACCCTCAATTAAAGACATAGAGCGGAATTTGCGTGCCAGAGGAGAAGAAAATATCACTCAATGGAACATCACAAATGAGAGCCAAAAACGACCTATTGATTTTGTCAAGGCCATGAGAAATGATAATTTCAAAGCAGCTCTCGTTTCTTTTCTAATCCAAGAATGGAAAAAACCAATGTACAAAGAGTATTTAGAAGGCATCAGTTTCTACGCTAACGAAAAAGATTATTTCTTTTTTTACTCATCTTCTTCAGAAGGAATCTACCATTGTAAAGTGCCTTCGTTGGCAAATTCACATTCAGAGGCAGACACCAAGATAGTGTACATTTTGTGCAACATAACCGACGGTAATGTTGTAATAAAATCATCAGATAGGTACTGATATTCTGGTGATATCTATTGGAAATATGCACCATGTACCTATGGATGTGAATGTGTACATAGAAACAGGAACCATATCGAAGAATAACTTACGGTACATTGACGTGAGAAAAATATGTGACCAACTTGGACCAAACCTGTCTCAAGCAATGCCTGCGTTCCATGCCCTAACGGGCTGTGATTTTACATCCTCATTTTACAAGCTCGGAAAGTGTAAGCCCATGAGCATTTTGGAGACAAATTCGGATTTTCAGTCCACCTTGAGTAGGTTGGGATTAAGTGATACTCTTACTGAAGAGGAATTCAAAGCGGTGGAAAGTATTGTGTGTTCTTTCTACAAAAGGAAAACATTTCCCACCATCAATGATCTCCGGTTTGCAATGTTTTTTGATGCGTATAATAAAAAAAGCAAAAAGGATCCATTGAAAGTTCCTAAAGGAGTTGACACTTCCAGCCTCCCGCCTTATCGGCAAGTGTTGAGAGAACACGTTCTGCGGTGTAAGTTCGTCACCATTCTATGGTCAAACTTGAATGATCCACATCCCCAAACAATCTCACCCACTGACTACGGATGGCTTGAGGAGAATGGTTCATACGTGCTACGATGGTTCAAAGGGTCAGCACTACCCAATTCATTAGAGGATATTCTGTTAAAAACCACCGAGCAAGAGAATGATGGAGATGATGACAGTGACAGCGAGGTATCGACGACTGATGATGATTTTGATGATGAATGACACCTACGTGCACGTACCAAACCATTAATGCCTATGATACAAAAAAAGCAGTGTTCAATTATAGTTTACTTTATAGATTTTAAATATTTTCAGACATGCAACAGAAAAATATGTTATGTATGCTTATTTGTAATGTCAGTATATTGGACCATTGCTAACAAATATTCATTTTTAAATCCAATTTACCTTTGGAACTATTCATTAGTTCGAAATCTATCATTTTTCGAAATCTATGTAATGAAGTCAATCGTTATCATAAGACCAGAGTTCTTTTGAACACACTAAACTTTGAATGATAAGTCTTACTGTACTAGGATTTGTAAAATCAGCTTTTGAATATTTTGTTTTGTAATACACACGTAACATTATCTCTACGGCACTTTCTAAAGTAATGTGCCAAAACATTGAACATTATTTCATTCCATTATTGTATGAGCACATAAAAAAATTATAAATTAAAGAGACCATTCAAAAAATGTCATTTATTTTTCAATATTATCCCACTCTATGAAAGATTGATGGTAACAGAAGGTGTGTGGGTAAGACCCTACCAATATGCTGAAAAAATACAATTACCTATATTTCTCCAAACCACAACCTTCATTACCTGACCGTGACACTACCAATCAAGCAGTTCTCAAGGGGCGGAAGTGATTTACGTAGGTATTATATTTAATAGTATAATATGATATTTTCTGCATGTTCTTGGACTTTGTCTGCACTAGCAACCCAGCGGCTCTGATGTGGCAGACGCTCATTTTCACAATCCCTATTAAACCTAGAATTATTTTATTAATATTTCAGCCATCTACCAATGAGTCCATTTTTGACCACCGAATTATGTGTTTTTGGACTTCGTCTGCACTAGCAACCCAGCGGCTCTGATGTGGCAGACGCTAATTTTCACAATCCCTATTAAACCTAGAATTATTTTATTATTATTTCAGCCATCTACCAATGAGTCCATTTTGGACCACCGAATTATGTGTTTTAGCGAATTTTCAAAGAAAATGAAGCTATTGCAATGGCTTCGAAATTTAAATAATATAAATTTTTGGAAATTTTCTTCATAGAAATCCGTTTCAGACCATTCTAAAACGATTCCTGAAATTTAACACTTTTTTATATGTATATATATATATATATATTTATTTATATATGTGTCACTCCAGACGATAACTCTCGATAGAATTGAGATAAACAGCTCAAATTTGCACAAAAAATCTATCTTGGCAATCGAAAGGCTAAGTTCGAAGATGGGCGAAATTGGCCTACTCTAAGGAGGGTTTTGGCGCATTTAAAGTGCGCAAAAATTACCCAAAAATCCCCAAAATGTTATTTTCCAACAAGTGACCCCTCATTTTAAAGGTTTTTGCACGCTGAACACGATGGTGGAATCGGATTTTAGATATCTTGATCCGTTCTCAAATTAGAGCATTTAAAGTGCGCAAAAATTACCCAAAAATCCCCAAAATGTTATTTTCTAACAAGTGACCCCTCATTTTAAAGGTTTTTGCACGCTGAACACGATAGTGAAATCGGATTTTAGATATCTAAATCCGTTCTTAAATTAGAGCATTTAAAGTGCGCAAAAATTACCCAAAACTAGGATAATCTTTAAACTCTTACCCCCACCCCCTTAGAGAGGTCAGATTGAAAAATGTGAGAAGTATTAATTGAAGACGAGAGTTCGAAGCAAAAAAGGGGGAGGCAAACGATTAGTACAACTCCTTGAATTTACCCACAGCGATCAAATAAATAAGCACTTAGTACAATTACGTAATAAACAAACGGTAGAATCAGGATGGACAAAACGTACAAATTAAAATAAATACGAAGAGAATATACATAGAAAACCAAATTTTAGACCGAAGTTTTCCTTTATTCAAAACCATAGCCATTAATTCGAATATTTCTTTGAAAATTCGCTCATTAAGTCATGCTGCATGACTGATTTTTTTGGACTTCGTCTGCACTAGCAACCCAGCGGCTCTGATGTGGCAGACGCACATTTTCACAATCCCTATTAAACCTAGAATTATTTCATTATTATTTCAGCCATCTACCAATGAGTCCATGTTGGACACCTCAAATGCGTGTTTTTGGACTTCGTCTGCACGTAAAACCCATCCACTTTGAAGTGGCAGACGCACATTTTCATGATCTCTATCAAACCTAGTATTGTTGGATTATTACTTCAGCCATCTACCAATGAGTCCATTTGGACACCTCAAATGCGTGTTTTTGGACTTCGTCTGCACGTAAAACCCATCCACTTTGGAGTGGCAGACGCACATTTTCATGATCCCTATCAAACCTAGTATTGTTGGATTATTACTTCAGCCATCTACCAATGAGTCCATTTGGACACCTCAAATGCGTGTTTTTGGACTTCGTCTGCACGTAAAACCCATCCACTTTGGAGTGGCAGACGCACATTTTCATGATCCCTATCAAACCTAGTATTGTTGGATTAGTACTTCAGCCATCTACCAATGAGTCCATTTGGACACCTCAAATGCGTGTTTTTGGACTTCGTCTGCACGCAAAACCCATCCACTTTGGAGTGGCAGACGAACATGGTTGATTTTGCAATGGACTAAAGAATCATGTGTCATGATGATTTTCCATCTACCTGTGAATCAATTTTTCATAATTTTGAGTGCTGTTTCACTGGCTGCCATCTTTTAATTCATCGGCTTTGGACTGGCAGACGTGCATATTCTATCTAATCACAATGAGTTCTATGGGATTCAATCATTGGTACATATCTATCGATGAGTTCGTCTTTTTCGGCCGGGCTCCCCAACTAGTATGTACCATGAGGGGTACATAACAGCCCCTTTCGAAATGAGTAATTTCTTTAAATTACCACATCCCTAACTTTGTGTTGAACTGACGATTTGCAATCTCAAATCCGTAAATTTTGTGATAAGAAAAGTCCGTAGATTTGTGAAAAAGTCCGTAGATTCGTGATAAGAAAAGTCCGTAGATTTGTGAAAAAGTCCGTAGATTCGTGATAAGAAAAGTCCGTAGATTTGTGAAAAAGTCCGTAGATCCGTAATAAGAAAAGTCCGTAGATTTGTGAAAAAGTCCGTAGATCCGTAATAAGAAAAGTCCGTAGATTTGTGAGAAAGTCTGTAGATCCGTAATAAGAAAAGTCCGTAGATTTGTGATAACAAAATACGTAAATCCGAGATAAAATTCTTTGGAGCATATATCTGAGTAAAGGCACATTTTGGAGGACCAAGTCCGTAAAATTACCAAAGAAAGAAAACGCAAATCGGATGCTCGAACAAATTACCAATATCAATGTGGTGCACTTATCTGATATTTGCATTTAGGGGTGAGTGAGGTCCGTTTTGATCCTTGTTCCGTTATTGAGCTGTGTACTAACCGTTTGGATTCCGTTTTTCAGTATCCGTGTGACTCAGGTCCAAATAATCCGTAACAAAATCCAGCGCTGGTGTTTTTGATATGTTGACAATGAGTGTTTTGTCAAACTTATTTGATATCCAAACAATGTCTGTGCGGTGTATGTGTCCCGAATGTGATACTGCTTTCTGGTTACAGATTTTCTTTGCTCCCGTCCGTATATCTCAGATATTCTGTCTCCGTCATGAGTGGCCACTCCGACGACGAATTCTCCATTGCGGATGATCTTGAAGATCTGGCCCGCGAGAGGATCGCCGACCAGATGCCAGACGCAGTTCCGGGGCAACCTGGCGGTAATATTCCGCTTCCGATACCAGACTCATCCGCCCGAACCGCGAACCCTTCCGTGGAAGGGTTGCGACTCCAAGCCGCCAGGACATCCGATGAGGTCCTAGCAAGGTACCTTGAGACTTTCAAACATTCCGTGGAGGTAAGCTTTGAAAGGTTCTCTCTAAAATTATCCGAACTGGACAACAAAATCAATGCCTTAGCTGGTCATGTTCAGAATCCTCCAACCCCTGTGGCTCCCATTGAGCCTATGTTGGCAAACCCCTCTAATCCGTTGCCAACAGTTTCCGCTATTCCGATGGAAGTTGATGGAAGTGTTCCATCTACTTCGCGGGACCCTCGATTTTTAAATGTCCAGTTGTCCGGAAATGAGGGAAACCCCTATAGAGTACGTAAAATTGATTCTGTCCGCTTTACACCTGTGGCGAAGCTAAAAGAGCTGATCAATTTAAGTATCCGAAAAAAAAAAAAAGGGAAAAAAAAAGCCTCCCTCTGGTTTTGTTCCGAAATTTGGTCAGACATCTGTTCCCTCTGGTTTCGTTCCGAAACGTAGGTATTCACAACTTCCGAAATCGAAACAAAGTCCCAAATAAGCTGGGACTAGTCGCTCTTATCCGGGTCCACGTCTGTATAAGATGCCCGCTGGGCAAGCTAGGCTCCTTGAGCGGTTTTTCAGGCAGCATTCCGATGCTGTCTTCTCCGTGGTCCAGCCTTCTCTCGCCGTGTCCGAGGACGATTCTGATGTGTGGGTTGCCATGGGCCCTGAGGAAGCTCAACATGCGAGTTCTCTCAACCTTCTAAGTGAAAACCCCGGAAGTTCAGGTAATGCGAAATTTTACTGAAACCTCTAGATGCTTCACAGCTGCTGTGGATTCTGGGTGCCCTGTATTGCCCCACAATTTACTTTCTGTATTGTGCAGGTATTTGTTTTCTGTATTTGATTTCTGTATTCTGTTTGTCCCACAGTTTGTTTTCTGTTCGGAAAATTGCACGGGCTGGCATCACTGTTCTTCTTTTTCAAAAGATAAGGTCGATTTTATTCAGGCTGACACGGGTGTTGTCATCAAATCGGGACATTTCCGCGAGGGGCTCTGGTGGGTTGACTTTCCGATCGCCCACCATTCCGATTCCGTTAATTTTCTGCTATGTGGTATGTCCGGGGCTAAACGGCCCACACTTGGTGCTACCCTGGCTGCTTTCCATGGACAGCCTTGCACTTCCTCTCGGGTCGGTCTTCGGCTGGGAGGGAGTGATGTGGAAACGCATCCTGGTTCATCTGGGAGGGAGCCTAGGGAGTATTCCGAATCCTGTCCTCCTATGGTCTGTAACGACACACCTGTGACTAGCCAAGATTCTATTGACATTAAAAATTCAAATTATTGATATTGAAAATACCGGCAAATTTCCGATCTGGTGATGACCCAAAACAAAACAATGAATCTAGAAATTCTGAAAATATTGTTGTTCTTCAGAAAAGTCAAGACAGGGATTCTGAACCCTCTACATACAAGGAAGCTATGGCTTCTTCCGATAAAGACTTTTTGGGAGGGAGCTATCCGGGAGGAACTTGAATCCTTGATTGACATGAACACCTGGGAACTCGTATCACAATCGAGTTTGCCTCCTAGGACTAGAGTTATCAAGTCTAGATGGGTTCATAAGAAAAAGCGAAAATCTGATGGGTCAATCCGCTACAAGAATAGGCTAGTGATAAAAGGGTTCGCAGATAACAATGAGTATCTGATTTCCGAAATGTTAGCTCTGGTCGCCAGGCTAGGTGACGTCCGCTTATTTCTGTCCGTAGTCAATAAATATAAATTGCACTTATTTAAATTGGATGTAACTACTGCTTTTCTGCATGGCACTCTTTAAAAGGCAGTCTACATGGAAATTCCGGAAGGTCTTGTTGAATTAACTAAGCTGGAATAAGACCCAAATGACCCATTTGTCTGTTGTCAGAAGAGATCATTATATGGTCTCAAATTGTCACCCAACCTCTGGTATAAGAAATTTAATGAAGTCTTTAACCTGGGGTTTGAGGCCTATCCGTTTCAGTCATGCTTGTTCAAGTGACATCATGGCTCAATCTTTGTTCTAATGCTTATCTATGTTATGAAAATTCTGAAGTATCTGAAAGGTACTTCCGATTATTGTATTCTGATTTCAGGAAATTCCGAGGATCTCACTGCATATTCTGATGCGTCCCTTGGAACCAGTGAAGCCAATGGTCGCTTAACCACTGGTCACTTGATAAAATGTTTTGGGGACGTAGTTGCTTGGAGATCGAAAAAGCAGTCTCATGTTGCTCTGTCAACTTGTGAAGCTGAATATATAGCTATGTCCGATACTTGCAAAGAACTAACCAATATTCGAAGTTTGTGTGAATTTTTGACAGGTACGATGTTGATTCCGACGCTGAAATGTAATTGTGCTCCAGCAGTATCAGTTACAATGACTAACGATTCCAGAATTCTGAAGCACATCGTGAAGCTGTGCATGCACTACGTGCACGAGAATTACAAAAAGAATAAGTTACAAATTGTCTGGGTGCCGACTGAGGATCAGTTGGCAGACATCTTTACCAAGGCGCTGCCTTTGGAAAAGTTTCTCAGATTCCGTGAACAACTAACCTTTCGTAATTAAATTGTTGTTCTTTCTCTGCACTTTCAGGAGCAAAGGAGCCATGGGTGTAACTTCCCCATCGACTCACCACTCCGACTGCTCCATGACTCTCCGACTCCTCCGTGAATCTCAGACTCCCGCAACTTCTCTGAGACACTCAGATACTTCCGATTTCTCCGACATCTCCAATATCCGACATCCGTAAAATTTCCATTATTCGAACTTATAATCCGTATTGATCGAAAACAAATTTTTTTTTAAATGAATCTGTATATGCTTACGCAACTTGCACTTGCTAGCTTTGGAAATTCAGTTTTTGACTAGTGAATCTAAAACCTGTAATCTAAACCTTGTTTCTCCTTGTGTGCAATTAAGAAACAATGTCAATACAATACGTCAGATACCGTTCAAGTTAAAATTGCTGTTCAATTTGGGAAATTTGTGGTATACCATTGATCAATGTTCAAATTCATAAAAATCAATGTTTGTCATATTGTCCGTTGCAAAAATTGTTGTTTCACATTTTACATTTTTGGTATCTTGACTGTCTTTCCTCGAAGAGGAGGGAGTATTAAAAAGTAGTCTTCTCGGCAAGACTTCCAATGTACAGTAGCGCTCCTATAGCATACCCGACACACTACTAATTGTGTTATTCCTCAATGAAATAGACTCTTTGTTCGATCCTCCATGAAATAGACTCTGTGTAGAGTAACAACACATATTAATCAAAATAATCCGATGTATAATTATAATCAGATAATCATATAATTATTCAGTATAATTATACTCCTTTGTGTAATATGTATAATTCCGAATATTCGAAAACAAGTAGTTCCGCATGTGATCAAGTTGGCACTTCGTCCAATTCCTTTGTTCTTGAAAGGCAGTCGCCTCACTCTGTTCTGCTCCGCCTTCTGCTACACAGCCTTTTCAGCGTAATACGTTTTCTGTGCAATCATACAAATTCATATTCCGTTTTGTCTCTCCGAAATACAAGGATTCCGTATATCAAGAACACTCGTTTGTTATTGACTTCACCAAATATGTAAGTCTATCTGATTCAGTAATATTCGTTATAAAACCTATCGAACAAAACCTCGCTCACCTCGCTTTTGAAACCGATGTTCTGGCAATGTCTTTACTGTCCATAAACACCTTGCGTGCACAAAGATAACGGCTGAGTCAAAACAGAATTCTTGAATAATTGTATTACCTCGTAGTTCTCAATAATAATCAAGTAGCTTTCTCTTTGTTTTTGGAACGAGTTGCTCCATAGGAGAAAATACCTGTTTGAAGATTCTGGATGAATATATTCATCGAGGTAGGTATGTACCTGCCAACGAAAAGTAAACATAAAAGTGATGAGTCTTTCTATCGTCGACAAGTTCCAGGTATGTATGATCATTTCAACATCCACCACTGCATCGGAAGTAAATAAAGCAGCTTGCTCATGAACAACAAGTGCGTGGAATCATTAAACGATCAGTTTGTGACCATGAGGGAGATGACAGGCTTAACTGCAAACAATATCAGGAATGCCTCTGGAATGCTCATGAAATTTAAAATGCTGACTCGAAACAAATTTACGTCCAATCGAATGCAACTGCAAGACAAATATCATCCTCAATTTGTAGCCGAACACACACCTGAGACATTTTCGTCGCCGCCCTTTTCGATTTTCGGATTCTACGTACCTTGAAACGGAAACCATCAAATTTTGAGGGGGGTATTTATTTATTTATTTATTTTATTTTATTTATTTATTTTTATTAATTTTTTTTTTCATGCTCGATTGCAAAGGTCCATTATTGAAAATAATGAACTAAAATTATTAAATCAGTTTCAGCAACTAAGAATTCGGCGCCAAATTTCAGCTAAAAAAAACAAAATCCCCACACAGCCTTCATGTTGCGTCCCTTGGATTTTACATATTTTAGTGGAAAATTGGGCGCCGACTTCAAAAATTATATTGTGTCGGCTTTGAATGATTATGCACATTTGTTCAGCATAAAAATTATTCTTTACTTTTACTTTTACGTAGGAGATTCGCTGGATCGCCTATCACGTCCAGTTGCACGTTGAAATTTGTTTAGGTAGGTACGCAGGTTCTTTAGTTAGACTTAGAAGATGCTTACTAACAGTGTTTTTTGCGTTTTTTGTGTATTAGTGGAAATAGACTATTTTTCAATAACTCCGTTTTTCTTTGAAATGGGTTTCCACGATTTCGTCGCGAGTGATTTAGTTCGTGTTAGAAGATGCGATCCACAGCGCTATAAAATAGGTTTGGCCTAATGATGTTGAAACGACTGTTCGGCACACCCAAACATTTATGTTTTCTTGACTACTCACTGCCGTTCAACGTGAAATTTACGCGAAAGTTGCAAATGAAGATGAGGTAAACCAAAAATGCAAATAATTATAGATAAAATTATTGAATCCACCGCATATTAAACTTACGAAACTGTAATTGCCCGGCCAGCTCCAGTACTTGATTTAGCGGTTTCCTGGGGGGGGGGGGGGGGGGGCACGAGGGTAGCCATTGACCGCAGAATAGAGTGACCCCCAAAAACCGCCCTGCTGTCAAAATGTGCCCACCAAGAAAACCTCCTCAGCCGCAAAAAGGATTGATAACTACTTTGCCCCCCGAAGTTGCACGCTCGGAGCTTCGCATCTCGCTCTTTGATGTGCATATTTATAGAAACCTGTTCCTTCCTCCCAAACCTTCAAATTTCTTTCAAGGCTGTTTGGCGGGCAGCGTTTACCCCCAGGGCGAAAAGCCTCAGAAAAGAGGGACGTCACATCTTTAAGCATTGATGAGTAAACAATTCTTCCCAGCAGGTATATAAACATTTTCACAGTAGGTACCAACTTACTCAGTACCTACTTACTACCTACTTAGTACCTACTCAGTACTACCTGCTTACTCAGCACCTATTTACTTTTTTGGTGGATACGTTTTTACAATAGGGTTGATTTGGGGGGCCTAGCACATATTTTTCCATTGAATGATGAAAAAAACTTTTTTTTCCTGGTAGCTACCTGCATTTTTTTCTCAGTGCCTACCTACTTACCTACTTTTTTAATGGGGGGGCGGGAGTGGGGAGTGCCCAAAGGAACCTCCTTGGAGCAAAACGAATGTAGTTGCAACGTTTCACCTTGGTCGTTATGAATGTGAGGCTGCAGCCCTGTCAAAGAACAACGACCACGCAGCAACAAGGAAAAGTAGAAAACGCTGCAGAGTCCTTGTCACATGGGTTTATTATTCTGTTGGACATACCAACAGAAATGTTGGCTGTTCATTTATTGTTTCTTTTATGTGTAATAATTGGAATAACTATTTTTGATGATTCCCACCAATTTTGGCTCCCAAAAACACGAATTAGGCTCCTATTTTTGACAAATTATCTTTGATCATTGATACTGCCATTTAACTGCCACCTGCTGATACTATTTATAGTGTTATTATACAAATTTATGGTGATTTAAGACAATTTCCCAGGTTTTTGACTCTTAAAAAATGAATTCGGAGCTGAACCTTCGTTACAACCTCAATTCTTCACTGTTTGGTCAAAATCGACTTCATATTCGGTCTCCTCGCCCTTGAAAAAAAAGGAAACCTATACCTCACAAGCTCGTGTTACTAAAACACCAAAAAACCCTATTTTTCACCCATAACACCTCTGGGTGTTTTCCGATCGGGCTGCCGAGATAACCGACACAGCTGGCCCATCAAATGGAGGCTGTGTGCGAAAGAACGATTTTTTTTTTTTAGACCGAAAGTTGGTAGATATCGATGACGCGGCGGACGGCGGATGGACACTGCATTTTTTGGAATCTGCGCACACCTTGACACATTAAAGAGACATTTTTTTCGGGCTCACAGGAATATATAGGTGGTCGCCGTTTTGTAACTGGTGGGCTCCTTCCGTCCTTTCTCCCCAGGTGGAGCCCTTCCACTTCACCCCTTCCCTTTTCCATCCGTTCCCTTCACTTCTGCAGCCATTCAAAATCAACCTCCTTTCACTTCTGGGCTATACAATCTCACCTCTCACCAATATAACTTCAGTTGTTGTTTGTTACTGACGATGGTTTGATTTCTGAAGCCGGCAATGTTCATATGTTTTTTGTTTTTAAATGATGGGTTTCATTGCAAGTGAATTAGTTCGTACCGATAGCAATTTGTATTGGGCGCTACCGTTAAATACGCCTGTTTTTGCATACCTTTCGATCAGTTACATTTATCCAGGGCTTCAAGAAACTGACACTAGCTGTAGGTAGATATTGTCAATTCTCATAGGTATCTGTAGTTATCTTTTACGAGCTGAGTAGCTTAGAGTTATGAACATGACCAATTTTAGGAACAAGATTTTAAGCCACTCGTCATTATTTTATGGCTTCTGACCACACAAAAAAATCTTCTTCAGCCAAATGATAAAATAACAAACAAAATGATGTATAAAGAACAGTTGAATTCGTCCGCTCCTCTAGCAAGGAACAAAAAATGAGTTGTATGAGGAGGGTGCGTAATTCCTTTCCTACTCTCCAAAATTAGAAGATACGCCCACATTTCGGACTAAACAAACATAACTTCCTAATTCACCCACCGTGTAGATGGAAAGAAGAGTAAGAATACAGTACTAATTATTGATTTTTACGATGATTGGAGGATGTCATCAGTTGTTAAGAATTAACTCATAGACTTTGAAGTGTAGTTTGAATCACGCCCACATATCGAAAGTTCAAGGGTGAGAACACGGAGATTGATTGTTTAGAGGTTTAATTCAGTAGGTTAGTAAGAATGTTTTGCCGAATGAGGAGTGAAGTGTGTCACTGATCTCGTAGGAAACCAACGTGAGTTTCTGCTCAAGGTAACGGAATCAAATTAGGTAGCGGTAATGTCAAGCGTGCTGCCTGATGTTGCTTATGATCCTGGAGAGGGATTTCAGATAGAACCAGACGCTTTGCCTCTATTTATGTTTCAACGCGTTTTGCTAATCCCATAATTTCGCCCTTGAATAGGCACCAATGACCAACTACAAATTCGTGTTTATATACGGTCGAAAGCCTCACTCGCCAGCTACTTTGTGTAAACATTCGTGAGTTCGTACCCCACTGGCAGGAGTATGACCCATATCACACCGAGTTTTTCGTTGACGATGAATTCAGTTTGTCATCTTAACACTAGATTCGCATCATCAATTCATCGAATTTCATTTCACACCTTATAGGTATGGTAAGCCACCTTGTAATGTGGAATAAACAAAAAAATAAACCTTTAGCTTACCACTAATTTATTCAACACAAAGCTGTTCGCTCGATTGCTGAGTATAGGTCATAAGTTGAGCGAAAAGCTTTGTGTTAAATAAATTGGTGGTAAGCTAAAGGTTTATTTTTCTTGTATTCCACATTACTAGATTCGCATGCATCTAGGAGTTTCCGTACTGGAAAACTGTATTTAATTACTTCAAAATGTAAAATTGAAATATTCTTTGCGAGTTAGGGTCAGCTGGAGTAATTATGAACAAATCTAACAAGTTTCAACGACTGGCCCACGATTCATATGGAAAAAAAAAGAAAAATGTCAGGTACTACCTATATATTAGTAAAGGCGTTGGGCGCATAATGGGTGAGCTGGGTCCAAGCTGTTCAAATGTGGGTTCCCAACGTTTTCTGCGTAAATATCTCCGTAAATATCAATCCTAGGGAAAATGATTTATTATACAAACGTGAGCAGACAAATTTTCAGGTGGTGGGAAGGGGAGGTGTGCCACAAGGTTCCCGTTATGCGATGCATACTGTAGGCGGTGGGTAGGATTGTGTAGGTATACAAAACTCGGTTGTCCAGGACAACCTGCTGATCAGAAAAATGCAGGAAAATGGTAGGCTGGTGGGGCGGGTGGCGGTGGAGACTCAAATTTGGTATCAAATTGTTCGTAATTCAATACTCCTCGAGTCACTTGGAGTGCATGGGTCGTTTTTGGGATGGCTTTCTAGTTATCCGAGGGATAGGCCGCTGAGGAGCTACCAATCGAAGCCTTTTTTTGCCAGTTCTGGGGTTCCCCCGAGCTCTCATATAGGGCCTTTAAATTTCCAGGTTCTTATTAATGGGGTGTGTGAGTTGTTTGAGGGGGTAAGGTTTCTCTTATTTGCGGATGACCTAAAAATATTCACCCAAGTCCGGGACACTTATGACTGCCAGCGGTTGCAGACGGGTTTGGATAGGTTGTGTGGGTGGTGTTCGGCCAATTGCATGTTTTTGAACCCCAGCAAGTGCTCGGTACTCTCTTTGGCGCGTGGAGGTGAGCGTTTGAACTTTTCGTGCCGCCTTGAAGGTAGTGCCATCCCGAGAGTGGGTATGAGCCGGGATCTTGGTGTCCTCCTGGACCCAAAGCTCCCATTTTCCCCTCGCATTGATATAGTCACCAACAAGGCAATGAGGGCTCTGGGGTTCTTGAAACGCCATACACGTGACTTCACCATTGTACCGGCTGTTGTACAGCTTTACTAAGCATTAGTTCTTCCAGTTCTCGAGTACGCCTCAGTGGTGTGGTCTCCTCATTACATGACCATGTGGCCCAACTTGAGAGAGTACAAAATAAGTTTCTCAGGTATGTGGCGTTTAAGCTTCATGTAAGGTCAGACGAGATGAATTACGAGGCCATTCGTGGGGTCTGCAACCTGCATTCGCTTGAGCGTCGTAGGAGAGTGGCCGATGTTTATTTTTTTGTCAAGCTGTTAAAGGTGGATTTGACTGTCCCTCCCTTCTCTCAGTGGTAGGCTTTTCATCACCGCAGCACATCACTCGCTCATCATCCCTCTTCCACGTTCCCTTCAACCCGACAAACTATCTATATCACAGCCCACTTTCCCGCCTCCCCCGCCTTGTTAATCCCCTTCTGAATCTAAATCCAGAGCTAGATCTTTTCAGCTGGTCTGTAAATCGGATGCAGTTTTATTCAATTTATTTAAATAAGTTACCTTCAATACCTATACATGTCGTGTATCAATTATTTTAAGTATGTCTCTTCCCTGGTCATAGAAACATTCAAATACGCGAGATGGGTTCGATCCATTGAGCCGTTTTGGCGTGATTGAAAGACAAACAGACAAACAGACAGACAGACACCACGAAAATCACCTGTAAATTTAGTTATATAGATTCTCACCATTGGTTTCATTCAGTTTCTGTTTTTCGTTAATCAAGTAGGTACTTACCTAAGTTTATTATAATTTTCTCCTTTACATTATATTATCTTCTTATCTTTTTTTACCTTGTAATTTGGGCTTTGCCCGTGTCATTCAATAAAAAAATAAATAAAATAGGTACTGAACGATTTTTGAAGTACAATATTTTAAGTGACTCCAATAGTTATCCCAGAGTACTCGTTAAAAGTGAGAATCTTGCATCAACAGCAGTTTGGAGACAGAAAAAAATTGCGCATATTCTTGTTTCAAACCAAATGACAACTGCTGACAACCTGCGCTTCAAATATTTTTCTCAAAATAGGTATTGGATTCGGGGCTAATCGCTCCAAATTGTACTTCCGAGGCACTGTATCTACACTGTCAACGGGCAGCGGCTCAGGTCTTCATGTGGGAAGAATCCGAGGTGACCCATTATCGATCAAATTGGTGTGGTGAAAATTTGGCTGTGAATTTTGAAAACAACCATCTTTACCCGAAACGAAGGCAAAGCTACCCTCGGCAATGACTGAACCACGCCATATGTTGTAACTGCACAATATCTTTAGGCATTTTGTTTAACAGTTGCATGGCTCAGTCACCGCCGGGGGTAGCTTTGCCTTGTTATCACTTATAATAACAAAAAGTGTTGAATTAAGAACCATAATGAGAGCAAATTCGAGTCTCTACGAGGCTCGATGGACCAACTATAGGGAGCTGATACTACTGGCAGCTGATGGTCCCCAAGGTTGAAATTTGGTACACGTCCTCAGGGGGCCCCTAGGAAATGAGTGTGCAAAAATTAAACACTGATGACCTCCAGATGGCCGGGATGGGGAGGGGGGGGGGGGGGGTTAAACCTTCTTCTGCCGTATAACCAGACCAGTGTTCTTGGTCGCTTTGAGTTGTTCGGTTTTCTTGGTTGGTCCCTGGATATACGAATAGGTAGATGTGTTCAGCATTGGAAAGGAGGAAACTACAACAGCTCTAGTCCCAAGTAAATACAAGAACTTGTCAAGACTATACCTTTGAGAGTATATATTGATATTACGACAAAAATGAATTCAAGACGTTTTTTGTTGGAAATTTTGCCTAGGTACCTTCTTCAAGTTTGTATACGTAATAATTTTCGCAAGGATTGATAGTGACGGAGGTATAATTATGGAAAGGTTCGTCACGCAGCATGGCTATAAGAGCGAATTTTCAAAGAAATATTCGTGCTATTGTGTAAAAAGATGGTATAGCGATAAACCGGAGTTGAAATGTGAAAAACATGAAATTGCATTGTGATTTACAAGCAGGTATAGTAGGTTGATCAGTCAATAAACCGTAATAGGTACTGTGTGTTTCAATAGTTACATTTTTAAGATGTTCATCCACTAGTAGATCGCTTAGGTATTCCAACTTGATCAGCATTTTTATGGCAAATACTTCGAATCATTATAATATAATGTTACTTAGGTATCAGTATAATAAAATGTTACTTTAGCGTAGTTAATAGTGGAATAGCAGTCGTTCTCGACAAATACCTTACTTTGTATCACCATTTGCTCTATACCTCCTTCAGCGATTAAATTTTTAATAATTCAGCAGGTACCTATTAGGTTAGGTAGGTATTATTATGTTACTCTCACCAACAGTTCAATCGAAGAATTTTGATCGTATTCTTATATGTATGATCAGTCTGTCTCTTGAATCGAACAATGGAGGGAGGATTAGCGAATGAAATGGCACCTTGCTTTCAGTATCAAATCACCATACCATACCACTTTTCGTAAAATTATGCCATTTTTTCGTGATTTTAGCCAATTTTATCATTTTTGATCCTTCTAAAGCCAAACTTGTCCCATTCTTTTTCGAGAAAATACTGTTGTCGTCGAAATAATCCCTCTTTCTGTCGTTAATCACCCTCCCACATAACGCCAGGTGAATTTTAGCCCGTAATACCAATTTTGACCCTCAAACGTCAACATTTGACCCCCACTCTGTATTTTTAGAAACCCACAGAAATGCTATTTTTCATTATTTTTTCTTCTTTACTCACTCTTTCATACCACTTTCAGTGATTTTATATAAATTGTTCGCCAGTTTAGCCGTTTTTACCGATTTTTGGCCCCTAAAATCTCAAACGTGACCCCATAGAATTTCGAAAATTGCTCATCTTCAAACGCATCTTTTTGTTTGGCAGTTCGAACATTTTGGCGAAATTCGGAAGCTCCTCCACCCCCGCTGGACCACCATCCTCCAGGGATTTTCTATGATGCAAGTAACCAGCTTACTGTAACTAGGTAGCAACCACCAACCATGCCGAATTTCAAAACTGCGGGATTTTGGTTTATTATTCTCTGAATAATACAACTATGTACTTATTCGGTTCGGAAAATATTTTTGGAACAAACCCTCAAAATTTGTTCAGTGCAGATTTCAAAAATGCAATGTCCATCCGCCGTATGCCGTGTCGATATCTACCTTAACTTTCGGTCTGAAAAAATCGTTCTTTCGCGCACAGGCTCCACTTGGGCCCTAGTTGTGTCCCCAATCTCAGCGGCCCAATCGGAAAACACCCACGGGGTGTTACGGGTGTAAAATTAGGTATGTTTGAGGTCTTAGTGAACTCGGGCTTGTGAGATATCGTTTTACATGTTTTTTTAGTGTGAAGAGACAAAAAATGAAGTTGATTTTGACCGGTGATTGAATGATTGAGTTTCTAATGAAGTTTTAGCTCTCAAAATTCAATATATATAGTTCAAACCCCTGTTAAAATGCTGTAACAACCAGAAATCTACATAATAACACAGAATGTAGTATTAACAGGTGAATCAAGACAATTCAGTCACAATTTCACTGATCGAAAATAATTTGTCAGACATCGCAACCTAATATTTGAGTTTAAAACCGTCAAATAGAGCTTTGTGGGATTCTTCACTGTGGTGGTATTCAGTCGTGCCGTATTCTGTCGAGAATAATAAACCCATGTGACAAGGAATTTGCAGCGTTTTCGATCACAATTTTTTTGTCTAATAATTTGACCGGGCTACCGAACGCTGATTCGGTCCCGGTTGGCGCTAAAGAAAACAAGAGGTGAATTATTTGTTATGCATACGCCGGGGCCTCGACAACTCTGCCGGCAGTGTCATTGCTTCGACTGTCAAAACTGAATCCTCCTGTAAACCATTGCGCTCGATTTCCGAGGAAATGAGTTTGAAACCCCACTCAGCAATTTTTTCAACGCCCTTTAATCTGCCCCACGGTTTCAGTCAGTTATCCTTGACAGAAAACAGGATTAAGGTTCACTTGTGCGGCGGAACGCAATAAGCTGATTTTTAAAGTAATGTAGGTAAGGTAAAAGTAAATAGGTAAGGTAATATAGGTTATGTAATGTCGTCACCCCAGTGGAAAAGCAGACTATCTAAAAAAAATGCGATTTTGAGATTTGTGCATGGACCAATTCCTTCTACTTTCACTGTGCAAGACCGTATCACGTATATCCCAGTGGGACACCACTAGATAGAGCGCCGGCAAGCGGGCCATCTTGGATTTGTTTAGAGAGGACAGTGCAAAATGAAGTCATATCAGCCTCCAGGTAAGGTATAAAAGTTCATTGCTAAAGTGATCTATAATACGATAAACCGTCAGTAAGTAATATTTTCATATAATTCTTTGATCAATAACACAGTTATCATGTGATGGAAACTGATTATCTTCGAAAAACCTGAAATATTTTGGTGCAAGAGAGGAATACATCTTGGTGTGTGCCCATATATTGGTAGTCCTGTGAGGATATAGGTAAGTAACCCTTCGTACCTACTTGGCCTCGAATGGGACCCAGACACTGTTTCTTTTTCATATTAAATAAAATCCCAAATTTCTACCATTTCTAAGAGCTACATATTATCAAAAATCTGTTGCTAGACTTTTTGACTCTCATGGCTTCATTGAACCCTGCACTTTTCTGATGAAAAGTTTTGTCCAAGAGTTAAACTTAAAACTTAAAACTTAAAACTTAAACTTGGGCGAGATGATCCAGTTCCTAGTTCGCTAACAAACGATTCTAATGAATGTTCTACAAATGGAACTGTTGTTGACCACATTGTCATTCAGAAAAATTTGGATAAGCCTGTAACTATAAAAGATTAGTAATATAGATATACCTATGAGGTAGTAGGAGATCTACTACTGCTCGTATATTTGACTCTCTAGGTCTGTTGGGCCCTCTTAGCATGAAATCAAAATTGTTTCTTCGTGAGCTTTGGAAACAAGGATTGGATTAGGATGAGTTAATGTCAAGTTCAATCACAAGTAAGTGGCGAATATTATGTCGTAGTCTTTTGAAAATCAAGGAACTGAAAATTCCGAAGAATATTACGATTCCCAATTCTAATACAGCTGAACTGGATGGACTTTGTGACGCACCCATGGAAGGTTGAAGACCTTGGCAACATAACTGTAAATTTGGTTAAATCTAAATCAAATTGTTCCTGTGAAAACGGAATCATTGCCTCGCTTGGAGTTGTGTACAACACTGCCGCTCGCTGAGCTCATGAATAGCATTGTTGCATCCCTTGAGTTTCAAGTTGATAAAGTTTCACTGGACTGATTCAACAGTAGTTTCATCGTGGCTACAGGGCACTCCCAAGTGGAAACCTATAATGCCAACAGGGTGTAAACGATTCAGAAGCTCTCCACAACCTTTCTTTGTCTGAAAACTCATCTGATTTGTTTTCACGTGGTGTATATGAAGTAAACTTTTCAACTCCAGCCTTTGGTGGCAGGGGCCTCGTTGGTTGACTGAAAATATTTACCTTGGTCAACATGGTAACTTTGAACAAATGGCACCCGCCCAATAGTTAGACAGGCAGTGGCCTCCAAATTTAAACGGAGAATGTATAGCTGGAATACCCCTAAATCGAAGGGGCTTGATGCCCTGAAACGAGATCCGTGAGTCAGCCACACCCTACCCGAGGCATTAATATAAACATTTTCAGTTTTCAAGATTCTGGCAACTCATTTAATAGAGATAAATCTCTCCGGAAAACCGAACAGCTTCAATGTGGTCATCAGTCACTATCCACCCATGATTATCTGCCTTGCTTGTAGATTCAAACTGACAATGCCCTTGCTCCACAACCCTCCCAGAAAATGACCTCTTTTTAGCCACGTACAACTACGCTGCATGTCTTTTTTTCAACTAAACTTTTTTTTAATAGTTTCAAATGATTCATCACTGGATGAGGAGTAGAGAAATATTCTTGGGCTCCATAGTGTTCATTTGTTTCTTTGTACGAAAATGTGAAACGGCCATTTTATACAACTGCATCCATTTCAGATGTCAGTGGGAAATTATATGAACAATTAACCAAATTTGAACGCGTCAGTTACTAAACTGGCCCGGGATCGGCCGTCAGTAGCCTTGAATCCTGGACCACTAACAGAAAACCTACATTTTGAAACAAAATTCAACCAGCTATCTCTCTGTTAAGTTCCGGTCAACCGAAATTTAATTTGTCGTCATTTATGATATCTGCCCAGCTGATGCCGTCAGTCGCTGTATATTGTTATGTAGGGTTGCATGCTGGTCATTTTGAAAAAACTCCAGACATTATCTCTCGGTTAAATTGGATGCACAAATTAATCAAATTTGAAACCATCAATTATTAAATTGCATTTCAGTCGCCCTGAAATCTGAACCAGTGATCAAAAGCCTGTTTTCAAAAAAAGTTCAACCATTTTGAAAACTAAATTTAAAATGTTTAATGCCCTGGGTAGGGAGTGGCTGACTCGCGGATCTCGCTTCATGGCAGCAAGCCCCTTCGGTTTAGGGTGATTCCAGCTATACATCTTCCGGTTATGGCCCAACGGCCTTATCAGGTGGAATAAACCGGTTCCCGTGAGATCACCGAAGTTAAGAAACCTCGAGTGTGGTTAGTACTTGGATGGGTGACCGCCGTGACACGTGGTGACTCTTCCAAGTACGACCCATGTAGCTGTTGGGCGAACGCCTCTCCACTCGAGGGGGCGAGGAAATGAATAGCCAAGTAAAGAGAGAAATGATCAGGTCCAATTCCGATCCCATCATTGGAGGACTGCTGACAGGTCCCTGACCCTGGCAGGGCAGTCGGACGAAAAGCCCCAGCCCGGAATGGCTGTTACTCTACTTTACTTACATCTTCTGGTTAAGGGGTCGCGGGACGGGAAGGCCAGTAGCACCCCCAACCACGAGAGTGAGCTGGCGATCGCGGTGGCGGGAAGTTACCCAGCAAGATTTAGCGCCCACCGGTAGGGGCAGTGAGATCGTACGACCCGTGAAGAGGCATAGGTAATAGGGGTCCTCAGCACACTATTAATGTTATGGTTCCCCATACATTACATGCCCATCCAGTGAATGGGAAATGCTGGGCAGAGGATTAACATATAAAACGACCCTATTCACTAGTATAATATAACAATTTATTGTAAATCAGTTTGAGTGCTCATAAAGTCCCGAGTTGGAGCGGACTGACCTCTTTTCCCATCGTCCTCGTTGTCTTCCAGCCCAGTTGCCGCCCTTTAAGGGTCTGCTGCTGCAGCTTCTGACGAGGGTAGATCCGTCCAGAAGAATTTAATACCTGGCCAGGCTCTTCTTATCGATGATGGAGATATAGAGACAACGTGGTAGGTCAGCAAAGGGTATAGCTGGTTTGTTTTGGGTGACTCTGATCGATCGAGAGAGCTAACTGAACTGAACGGTAGCAGTCGAGACGGCAGGACGGGAGAAGGGTGGGGGCGACCAAGGGCTACGGGTAGGGGCTGGAGATGCACGGAACTTGCATGTGGTGACGGGTGCAGAGGTTGGCCCGACTATTTCCCGAGAGTGACGAGGTGATTAAAGGAACGGCCAATGAGGCCTCAACAACCCTTCCTCCCGAATTTTTATAGTTTTTATAACTGCCTAATTTGTTATCAATTCCATTGCCTCGTGGATACTATAACATTAATGATTATGTTAGCTCCTCCTCTCCATGTCCTCTCCCTCTGCAAGTTTTCCGCTTGACAGGTTATATCAGTGCGGGCCTTCTGTTGTTTTAGTTCATTCCTTCATTCTACCACGCGGTTCATCGTAGTGATTTCCGTCTGTCTATCAACTGTATGCCTCCATCGCCGAAAAAGTGGACCAGGCGAAACATCAGTAACAAAGGCGACAACAAGAGGTGCAGAACAGTAAGTTGATACCACAGATTTACATAATTAGGTACACTGAGAAAAATACACTATCACTGCACACTATCTCAGTGATAGATGAACATACCCACTATCGGTTTCATATCAGTTCCCTATCAAAGGGTTCCTCCTCCGTGGCCCAGTTTGCCCTCAAGTGGCACACTATCAGACAACTATGAGGCACCTATCAGATAACTATCACATGACAAAACTCATCTATCGGGAACCTATCACTTGGTTTTGCATGCTATCAAAAGTCTATCAACATGGATGAAACATCCTTAAGTGATAGTGGTTGACATCCCATTTATCAGGTACCTATCAATCAGATATATCTGATCTATCAGAAACCTATCAAAATGTGGCAGTGAAAGAGTGAAAGAAAAAACTCTATCAAAATTGCGGCCTGATCACTATCAAAAGACTATCACATGATGAGAATGATAGATAGCATCTTTCACGTCTCTCAAGAATGCGGCCTGTTCACTATCAAAAATCTTTCACTCAATTAGAATGATAGGCAGCACTTTTCATCTTTATCAAAAATGCGGCAAATACACCATCAAAAAACTATCATGCAATGAGAGAGATAGATAGCATTTTTCATCTCTTTCTGAAGAACTATTGAAAGGCTATCATTGGGTGAAAATGATAGATAAAATTTTTCACCTCTATCAGACGATCAACCTGGTTACTATCAAAAGGCTATCGTAGGATGAGAATGATAGAGGGAATTTTTCATCTCTATCAAAATCTCTACCTGGTTACTATGAAAAGGCTATCACTGGATGAGTGTGATAGATGGAATTTTTCACCTCTATCAAAAGCTCAACATACGCTATCATTAGATGAGAATGGTAGATGAAAATATTTCACAGTATTAAATGATCAGCTTTGATACCATGAAAACACTACCCTAGTTGGAAGACGATAGATAGGAATATTCCAAACTATCAAAATGATTGGAAAATCATAGAAATCATCTATCATTGGAAAATATAGATGGGAATATTTCACCCTATTAAATGATCAGCCTTTTTAGAACATTGCCTTCAGTGAAGGATGATAGAAATATTCCATTTGATGAAATCAACAGCCTTCATGCTATAAATTTGGCACTGTAAAAATCCCTACTCCTCCAATGGGGGGGGGGGGATTTTTTTTGAGACTAGTGAAGAAGGAGATAGTGTTCTTATAGGGTAATGATAGCGTTGTAATAGCGTTTTTATAGATACAGTTCTATCAGAAGGCTATCATTGGATGAGTATGATAGATGGCATTTTTCACTTCTATTAAAAGCTCAACATGGTTACTAACAAAACGCTATCATTAGATGAGAATGATAGATGAAAATATTTCATACTATCAAATGATCAGCTCTGATACCATGAAAACACTATCTCTATTGGAAGATGATAGATGGAAATATTTCGAACTACCAAAATGATGGTCATACATACCATGAAAACACTATCGCCATTCGAAAATTATAGATGGGAATACTTCATCCTATTAACAGCCTTTTTAAAACATTGTCTTCAGTGGAGAATATAGAACTATTCCGTTTGATGAAAATCAACAGCCTTCATGCTATAAATGTGGCAGTGAAGAGTGCATCAGTGTTCTGTCAGCTTGTCAGACAACCATGATAACACTATAACGTATATGATTCTATTCAATGAAAACAGGGACTACATTATTCCTTTCACTGCACATTGCACAGCCTGTATGCATTCACAGGATGCAGTTTTGGTAGGTAGGTACGATAATATATTGTAACACTATAAAAATGCTATTACAATGCTTTTGCCCAAAATCAGATTAGCAGATAAAGGATAGGTTTCCTTCTGGACTAATACCTTCCTGCACTGGAAAGCAGTTATTCAGCTGACTATGCAGGGGAATGCCGCAGTACCTGAGGTACCACCTGTAATATCTGCAAAGCCCATTCTTAGGAAGTCGTCGGATTCCATCATTGGAATGATGAGTTAAATACTCCTCAACAATGAAAAATAGCATTGTGATGAATTTAAATTCTCATCACGGCGGCGTGAAGGAGAAAAGTCGCAGGCGGCGGTAGTCCACCGATCATCTACGACTTTGGGAGGAGATAGAGGTGATTGAGGGAATTTACCTAGGCGGCGGTAATCCACCGATCATCTAGGTGAGGAGAGGTGCTTGTCTAGGCGGCGGTAGTCCACCGATCATCTAGACAAGAGGTAGAGGTAGAAAATAAATTCTCAGGCGGCGGTAATCCACCGATCATCTGAGAGGAGGAAGGTAAGAGAGAGAGAAGAGAGAGCTGGTTAGAGGAAGTGTCGAATGAAGCTAAGCTCCAGGATCCAGGGTTATATAGGACTTGGAGGCCTCTCCCTCCAACTCCCTGTGGGGAGTTGGTAGTGGGGCTCCAGGTTGTGTTCCCTGGATTCTGTCGCCTGTCTCCCCACTCAGATGTTTATTAGCGGAAAGTAAGTTTTACATGAGGATATTGGTGAGAGCTTAAAGTTGCTGGTGGAGTGTTCCCGGGAGGGACTCACGACAGAGGTCCCCCCAGTTCGAACCAATGTTTGAGGAGCTGAAGGCGCAAGGTGACAGAGGCTGAGGGCTGCGGCAAACAAAAGTGGAGCTGAGGGCGCAAGGAGACAGAGGCTGAGGGCAACGGCAAACAAAAGTGGAGCTGAAGGCGCAAGGTGACAGAAGCTGAGGGCTGATGCAAACAATCGGTGGTGCTGAAGGCAAAAACGTGACAGGTCTGACTTAATTCTAGGAGGCAGTATTATAGGTGGTAGTAATATAGTAAGCATAGGTAGCAGTAACATAGGTAGGAGTAACATAGTAAGTAGTAACGTAAGTAGTATGAGTAGGATAAGTAATATAAGATATAAGTAACATAAGTAGGGAACAAGTACAGTAGTGGTGTAGTTGAATGATATTCTCAATAATTACAATGGCACAGTAGACTAATATTTACAAGGTTGGTATTTACAAGGTTGGTATTTACAAGGTTGGTATTTACAAGGTTGGTATTTACAAGGTTGGTATTTACAAGGTTGGTATGTACAAGGTTGGTATTTACAAGGTTGGTATGTACACATTTGGATAGTTTTTACAGAGTGGAACGGGGTTGGGTACAAACATGTGGTGTTGAAATTCGCCGTTCCCTGGGTGTGGATAGTGTGTGGTGAAATGTAGTGAGTGTGGTGTAATGATGCAGGGTTGATGTAGCGAAGTGTGTGGGTGGATTGGTGTGTTGGCTGCTGCGGTGAGGCGGCCACGGCGGGGCTGTGAGATTCGGTACAGAGCGTGTGGGAAAATAAGACACAAGCACTGTCCCGAGATCTCAAGGCCCCGCCGTGATTGCTCAGAGCGGGGCGGAGGACTTGGCCGCCGGGACGCGGGGAATGCGGGGACGCTCCCTCCGTCCGTTTCGCCGCCCGGGCCGTTTCGTCCCGGCGGAAACTATAGCGGATATCCCCGGCGGTGTTGGGGGGGGAGGGGGTGTTGTGGGTTTGGTGGGTTGGGTGACAGGTGAGGTTGGGAGCAGTGTTGCATGGCAAACGGACGGCGGGAGACTGATGGCTGATGTTGGTTGAGGGAGGACAGGGGCGGGCTTGCAGCGGGCTAACGGTACGGTGTGGGGTTTCCCGTCCATTAGCAGGGTCGCGGTGGTCGGTGTTGTGCGGATGACTTGAAAGGGCCCGGCATAAAGGGGCTGAAAGGTTTTATGCATGCCGGGCTCTTTCAAGTACATGTGAGTGGCAGTGTAAAAGCGTTTGGGGTAAGTGGTGTCGTTTGTCGGTGTTGAGGTGTGGAGCGGTTCCCTGTTAATGGACGGGGTGTTGTGTGGAGGGAAAATGTCGGCCGGTAAACGTAGAGGGTCTCGAAAAGCGTGTTGTGCGGGACTTGTGTTGTCTGAAGGACGGGCGGAAGTGCAAAGGCTGAGTAATACGTAGGGGAGGGTTTTGGTCCATGAGGGGGATGTGGCTGATGTGGAGATGGCTTGTTTAAGGACCGAGTGCCACCGCTCTATTTTCCCGTTGGATTGGGGGTGATAAGGAGTGGTGCGGATTTTCTGGATCCCGAGGGAACGGAGGAGATCTGAGAAGTGGGCGGACTCGAACTGCCTCCCTTGATCGACCGTGATTGTTCGCGGACAACCGTAGCGGCTAACCCATTGGGTGAGGAAAGCCGTTGCGACGGTGTCCGCGGTGATGTGGGCGAGGGGAATGCACTCAACCCAGTTGGTGGCACGGTCGATCATCGTGAGGCAGTATTTCTTCCCCTCAGAGGGGGGAAGAGGTCCGACCAGATCGAGGTGAACGTGTTCCCACGGGAGGGAGTCGGGAATGGGTTGAGGAGACCTTAAATTGCTGGCACTTCTGGCACCCCAGAACCCAGGTACGAATATCTGTATTCATGTGGGGCCAGAAGTACCGCGTTTTGATAAGGTCTCGGCTTGCCCGGATGACGGGGTGGTGGAGGGAATGGTAGTGGAGGAAGAGTTGCCGCCTGAGGTCGGGTGGGACGTAAGGGCGCGGTGAGTCGGCCGTTACGTCACACCAGAGCTCGAGGGGTGGCAGCTGTTGGAGTTTGGAGGCGGAGATGAGGTTGGAGAGGGCTGGGTCGGAATCGGGTTGTTGATGTGATTTTAGGGTTTGTGGGGAAGGGAAAGGCAGTAACTCCGCCACCGGCGCGGGGGTGGGGCGGGAGAGTGCGTCTGCTACGCAGTTGTCGGCCCCCGGCAAATAACGAATATCGGACGTAAATTGTCCGATAAATTCGAGTTGCCGGAGGCGACGGGGGGAGGCGGATTTACGATTTTGGAGGAGGGCATGTGTGAGGGGTTTATGGTCAGTGATGACAGAGAACTGCCTGCCCTCCACGAAGTCACGGAAGTGCTTGATGGCTTCGTGGATGGCGAGGAGTTCTCTCTCAAAAGTGGAGTAATTCTTTTGAGTTGGGGACAGAGTTTTTGAGAAGAAACCGAGGGGTTGGGGGGTGGCGCCGGTGTGTTGGTGGAGTACTGCCCCGATGGCCCAGTCGGACGCATCGGTCGTGATGGAGAGGGGAGCATGGGGATCGGGATGGGCTAATAGAGCGGCGTCTACTAGGTCCTTTTTGCAAGTTTGAAAGGCGGTTGAGAGGGCGGGGGTCCAGGAAATGGGGCGGTTATCGTTCTTTTTGGCCGGTTGCGGGATAGCGTGTATGAGTGGTTGTTGGTGTTGTGCTGCGTGTTTGATGTGTCTACGATAAAAGTTTAACATACCCAGGAAACGGCGAAGTTCTGAGACGGTGCGGGGTTGGGGGAAATCTGTGAGAGCGTGTACTTTGTCCGGGAGAGGCTTGATCCCGTCGGATGAGACTTGGTGGCCGAGGCAGCGGACGGAGGGCTGGGCGAGGACGCATTTTTGAGTGTTTATGTTGAGGCCCTCGGCGGAGAAGATGTCGAGGACTTGCTTGAGGTGTGTCAGATGTTCTTGTGGGTCCCGGGAGGCGATCAAGATGTCATCCAAGAAGCAAAATACAAATGGTAGTCCCCGCAGAATATTATCCATATAACGCTGCCATGTCTGGGCCGCGTTCCGGAGGCCGAAACCCATTTTTATGTACTCGAAAAGGCCGAAAGGCGTTATGATGGCGGTTTTAGGGACGTCGGGCGGGTTGATATTTATGTGGTGGAAGGCTCTGGAGATGTCGAGGGTTGAGAAAATGGTTGTGTTGTAGAGGTGTGAGGAGAAGTCTCGGAGGTGGGGGACGTTATATAGGTCTGGTGTGGTCTTGGCGTTAAGGCGGCGGTAATCGCCGCAGGGGCGGATATCCCCGTTGGGCTTCTGTACAATATGTAACGGTGAAGCCCACGGGGATTTGAAGGGGCGGATAATGCCATCCGCGATGAGTTTATCAAAATGCCGCCGGGCTTGGGATAGTTGGAGGGGGTGGAGGCGGCGGGCTTTGGCTGAAATTGGGGGACCAGAGGTTTCAATGAAGTGTTGAATCTGGGAGGTGTGTGCTGAGGGGCGGCGCTGGGGTTTGTAGTGGAGGAGGAGTTTTTCGAATTGGGTTGGGGGGCGATCGACCGTGTGGATAAAACCGGGGATTGGCTTCTGGGTGGAGGGGTCGAGCAGGCGCGCGTTACGGACGTCAACCTGGAGGCCGAAATAAGCGAGGAAGTCGGCCCCCAGGATTGCCTTCTCCACGTCCGCCACGGTAAATTCCCACTCGTACGCGAGCCCGCTCATGTGGATGGATGAGCGGTACGTCCCGTACAAGGGGATGGTGGTACCGTTGGCGGCGTAGAGGAGTTGCCGGTAACAACGCGCCTGTCGCTTGAGAATGTTGTTCGGAAAAATTGAGAGCGCCGCCCCTGTGTCGACGAGGAACGGGACGTTTGTCTTAGCGCATTTTAGGAAGAGGCGCTGGTGAGCTGGGGTGGAGTGCGGTAAAATGGCGGAGGCGGTGAGGTCTGGCGGATGGGAGGGGCTTGGGCCGTCCGAGGTGATGGGCGGGTGCGTCGGTGGCGGTTGGTCCCCTGCGAAGGAGACGCGGGGTGGCCCTTTGCCGTTCCGGAGGGGGGGAACGGTAGTGTCGACTGGGGGGCTGGTCCTCTTGGTGGTGGGTGGGGAGGTGCCGTTCCGGGGAGGGGGAACGGTAGCGGCGGCGTGAGTGGCGGCCGGAAGGGTGGCTGCCCTGGAGTCGGGCGTGGAGGGGCCGTTCCGGGGTGGGGGAACGGTAGCGGCGGCGTGAGTGGCGGCCGGAAGGGTGGCTGTCCTGGAGGCGGGCTTGGAGGGGCCGTCCCGGGGTGGGGGAACGGTTGATGGCGAGGTGAGGGTTTTGGCGACGCCGGCAGGCGTGGCTGGGAGGTTGGCAGCCGTGGCGGCGGCGTAGGAGGGGTAACGAGGCTTCGTGGTGGTGGTGTGAATGCGTGCGGGGAGGGGTTGGTTGTGGTCCCCCCCGTGTTGGCGAGGAGGGGGGCCCGCCGGATTTACCGGCGGGCGTCCGCGTTTCCCTGCTTGGAGGTGAAGGAGCAGGGGGGCTGGCATTTTCGGGCCTCCCCACCGAAGTTAACATGATAGAAACATCGGTGGGGGGGGGTCCGCTGGGAGGTAGGCGGTCCTGGTGGGGTGAACGGAGGTGGAGGGGGTCGCTGCGGCTTGAGACTTTCCCCTGTGTTGCTGAGGGGGGGAAGTGTTGCGGCGTTCGGGCGAGCGCTGGCGTCGGTGGTCGATGGAGGGGGTCGGCCGGCGCTCGGTGGAGAGGGAGCGGCGCCGGTGGAGGGAGGGGGGCCGGCGGCGCTCTCGTGACGGCGTCCGGTCCCGCCGCGGGGTGGAGGTGCGGGGTGTGTCGACTTCCGTGACGCCGGCGGCTGCGGTGAGGTCGTGGACCGTGTCGGCGAGACGTAAAAGTGGTTCGTCCGGGCCGTCGAGGTGGCTGGCAAGTGCCATTTGCATGGGGTGGGGTAGGGCCCGCAGCCAGAAGGTCCGCGCGATGTCGGCCGTCATCACGTCTTGCAGCTGATGACGCAGACGGCGGTAGAGGTGGGAGGGCTTTAGGTCGCCGAGGTGCTGTGGTTGGGAGAGCGCTGCGACACGTGCGATCTTCGATGGTTGGTATAGCGTGACGAGGCGGTTGCGGAGGTCGTCGTATGCGGCCGTGGCGTCGGGAGAGATGTCCGACGTCTGTAGGAGGATCTCGTACGGTAGCAGGGATATGATGCGGGAGTAGCGGGTTCGCTGGCTGCGGATGTTGGTGGCAGAAAACGCAGCGTCGACCTGGAAGAACCACAGCGCGAGGTCGTGCGTGTAGAAGGGGGGCAGCGACAGCGGGAATGACGCCGAGGCCGTCGTGACGTCGGCGGCGGCGTTGGCAGCGGCCGCAGCGGCGGTGGCAGCGGCGGCGGCGGATGCGGAGGAGCCGGGTGGCGAGAGGCTGGTGAAGGGGTTGTCGGCTGCGTCAGTTGTCGCAGCGGTCGGCGGCTGCAGGAGGGATGGCCGGAGGAGCGGCGGCGTTGGTGAGTTCGGGTCCATGGCTGTAACTAAAATTCAAAATGTGTTAGTTTTGAATTTCAAATTCGCAATCGGCCGGGGCGGAGGTGCGTGTGGCTGGTAGTTGAGAGCTGGAGTTGAGCGGTGAGGGTGGGCCAAAAATTGCGAATTTACACTGACTGTTTGAGCTGAGTTTGAATTTAAAATTGGGGATACCGAACTGAACTAGACTGGGGGCGACACATGAGGTGGTAAGAGGGTAGAAGGTTGGATGAACGTCGGGTTCACCACTGTGATGAATTTAAATTCTCATCACGGCGGCGTGAAGGAGAAAAGTCGCAGGCGGCGGTAGTCCACCGATCATCTACGACTTTGGGAGGAGATAGAGGTGAGTGAGGGAATTTACCTAGGCGGCGGTAATCCACCGATCATCTAGGTGAGGAGAGGTGCTTGTCTAGGCGGCGGTAGTCCACCGATCATCTAGACAAGAGGTAGAGGTAGAAGGTAAATTCTCAGGCGGCGGTAATCCACCGATCATCTGAGAGGAGGAAGGTAAGAGAGAGAGAAGAGAGAGCTGGTTAGAGGAAGTGTCGAATGAAGCTAAAGCTCCAGGATCCAGGGTTATATAGGACTTGGAGGCCTCTCCCTCCAACTCCCTGTGGGGAGTTGGTAGTGGGGCTCCAGGTTGTGTTCCCTGGATTCTGTCGCCTGTCTCCCCACTCAGATGTTTATTAGCGGAAAGTAAGTTTTACATGAGGATATTGGTGAGAGCTTAAAGTTGCTGGTGGAGTGTTCCCGGGAGGGACTCACGACAAGCATGAAATGAAATAATGTACATACGTACAAAAAGCCAATTTGACATTTTCAAATACCGAAACCTGTGATTGTAATGGTATAGGTTTTTGATAGGCACGAACTTTAATTTTTAGAATGATATGTGTCTATCACAGCATTAGGTGTGATAGGTTATTGATAGATACGCAATTGGCTGATAGTGTTTTGATAGGTTGTTGATAGTCGTTTGATGGAGCACTCATAGTGAGCTCACAGGGCTTTGATAGCCTTCGGTTGATAGTGTTTGAAAGAGTATAGTTCATATTTGGTAATTTATATCCGAATATCAAATTTCGTACTCAAGGTATCATCACATGAAGGTTTAGGTACATTTCAATGGTTTGGAACCAATCCTAGCCAGTTGAGAGAAGTCAGTTGAAACCAGTTTGTCTGTCTATAATTTGGTCGAGAAAGCATTAAAGTATGAAAAACAGAGTAGAGGTTTGTAAAATTTAAATTTTATAATATGAAGGGGTGTCTCTATCAAAAATCCTGTAGTGCTGGTCTATCACAGGATAACTTGTGATAGGTTTCAGATAGATATGCCATTGGCTTGTAGCGTTCTGATAGGTTGTTGATAGTGTTTTGATGGAGAACTCATAGTGAACTGATAGGGTTTTGATACCCCTCGGTTGATAGTGTTAGAAAGAGTTTCTTTCAGATTTGCCATTTTATATCCGAATATCAAATTTTGCACTCCAGGTATCATCACATGAAGGGTTAGGAACATTTCAATGGTTTAGAACCAATCCTACCCCTAACCATCCCGAAACATTAAAGAAAGTTAAAACCGATCTGTATGTCCATAACATGGTTGAGAAAGCGTTGAAGTATGACAAACAGGGTGGAGGTATGTAAAATTTAAATTTAATTATATGAAGGGGTGCCTCTATAAAAAATCCTGTAGTGCTGGTCTATCACAGGATTACTTGTGATAGGTTTTTGATAGATACGCCATTGCCTGATAGCGTTCTCATAGGTTGTTGACGGAGAACTCATAGTGAACTGATAGGGTTTTGATAGCCCTCGGTTGATAGTGTTCGAAAGAGTTTCTTTCGGATTTGCAAATTTATATCCGAATATAAATTTTGCACTCCAGGTATCATCAAATGAAGGTTTAGGAAAATTTCAATGGTTTGGAACCAGTCCTACCCCTAACCATCCCGAAAGATTAAAGAAAGTTGAAACCAATCTGTATGTCCATAACTTGGTTGAGAAAGCGTTAAAGTATGACAAACAGGGTGGAGGTATGTAAAATTTAAATTTCATTATATGAAGGGGTGCCTCTATGAAAAATCCTGTAGTGCTGGTCTATCACAGGATTACTTGTGATAGGTTTTTGATAGATACGCCATTGCCTGATAGTGTTCCGATAGGTTGTTGATAGTCTTTTGATGGAGAACACATAGTGAACTTATAGGGTTTTGATAGCCTTTGGTTGATAGTGTTTGAAAGAGTATCTTTCGGATTTGCTAATTTATATTCTAATATCAAATTTTTGCAATCAATTCAATATCACAGTGAGGAGATTTTGGGTTTTGGTGGTTTGGAATGAAACACTTCATATTCCTACAGGAATACAGACATATCTGCTCGAAGGTGATAAGTAGCGTAAATAAGTTTATTTATTGTTTATTTGATTGATAATAATGATGTACTAACTCCCCAGTGGTAGGGCGTAGAAAACAAGTGAAACTGAACAATGAATGTTGAGGTGAGAGAACTATCTGAGCAGGACATTATCTACCAAAGTTGCTCAAGTTGGAACCCAGATTGTCGAAAGAAGTTTATTTATATATAGCTTATTTGATGGACAATTATGGGAGCCTAACTCTACAGTGCATTGCCATTGAAAACTAGTGAAACTGAACAATTAATATTGAGAAGAGAGAACAGTTTGAGCGGATTAGGGAAGCGGATATTGTTTCAAAAAGTTTGAAAATGTGGAATGTATTATCATTTCCCATTTTTCAAATCTATATGTGCATAATATGGTCGAGAAGTGTTGAGAAGTACGAAAAATCGGGTAGAGATGTTGTAAAATTTAAACTGTAATGCATGAAGGGGTGTCTCTATCAAAAATCCTTTAGTGCTGGTCTATAACAAGATAACTCATGATAGGTTTTTGATAGATACACCATTGCCAGATAGCGTTCTGATAGGTTGTTGATAGTGTTTTGATGGAGAACTCATAGTGAACTGATAGGGTTTTGATAGCCTTCGGTTGATAGTGTTTGAAATAGTATCTTTCGGATTTGATAATTTACATCTGAACAGGACATTGTCGAACGAAGTTTATTTATATATAGCTCATTTGATGGACAATATTATGAGAACCTAACTCTCCAGTGCATGGCCATTGAAAACAAGTGAAACTGAACAATTAATATTGAGAAGAGAGAAAAGTTTGAGCGGGATATTACGGAAGTTCCTCTTCGAACCCAGATTGTTTAAACAAGTTTGAAAATGTGAATGTATTATTATTTCCCATTTTTCAAATCTGTATGTGCATAATATGGTCGAAGAAGTGTTGAGAAGTACGAAAAATGGGTTAGAGATGTTGTAAAATTAAAAGTCTAATACATGAAGGGGTGTCTCTATCAAAAATCCTGTAGTGCTGGTCTATCACAGGATAATTTGTGATAGGTTTTTGATAGATACGCCATTGCCTGATAGTGTTCTGATAGGTTGTTGATAGTCTTTTGATGGAGAACTCATAGTGAACTTATAGGGTTTTGATAGCCTTCGGTTGATAGTGTTTGAAAGAGTAACTTTCGGATTTGCTAAATTATATCCTAATATCAAATTTTTGCAATCAATACAATATCACAGTGAGGAGGTTATGGGTTTTGGTGGTTTGGAATGAAACACTTCATATTCCTACAGAAATACGGACATGTCTGCTCGAAGGTGATAAGTAGCGTAAATAAGTTTATTTATTGTTTATTTGATTGATGATAATGATGTGGTCCCCAGTGGTTGGGCGTCGAAAACAAGTGAAACTGAACAATGAATGTTGAGGTGAGAGAACTATCTGAGCAGGACATTATCTACCAAAGTTGCTCAAGTTGCAACCCAGATTGTTGAATGAAGTTTATTTATATATAGCTTATTTGATGGACAATTATGGGAGCCTAACTCTCCAGTGCATGGCCATTGAAAACAAGTGGACCTGAACAATTAATATTGAGAAGAGAGAACAGTTTGAGCGGATTAGGGAAGCGGATATTGTTTAAAAAATTTTGAAAATGTGAAATGTATTCATGTTTCCCATTTTTCAAATCTGTATGTGCATAATATGGTCGAAGAAGTGTTGAGAAGTACGTAAAATGGGGTAGAAATGTTGTAAAATTTAAATTGTAATAGATGAAGGGGTGTCTCTATCAAAAATCCTGTAGTGCTGGTCTATCACAGGATAACTTGTGGTAGGTTTCTGATAGATACACCATTGCCTGATAGCGTTCTGATAGGTTGTTGATAGTGTATTGATGGAGATCTCATAGTGACCTGATGGGGTTTTGATAGCCTTCGGTTGATAGTGTTTGAAAGAGTTTCTTTTGGATCTGATAATTTATATCTGAACATCGAATTTTTGTATTGGTATATAGGTAGGTTTTGGTGGTTTTGAGTGGAACACTTGATATTTCTATAAAAATATGGACATACATGTGCTTGAAGGTGATTTCAGGAAGCATAACTACATTTATTAATGATCTTTATTTATGATCCCTTACGCGAAGTTTAATAATGGTTACCGATACATTTTAACGGTGATCGATACGTTTTCTAAATTTGCTTGGGCGGTGCCCGTGAAAAGGAAAAATGCGGTCGATGTCACCAACGCGATGGAAAAAGTACTTTTAGCGGCTAAAGGGACACCTGTCAACATCCAATCTGATAACGGGCGCGAATTTTTCAATTCGCGTTTTCGTGATTTAATGAAAAAATGGAAAATTAACCATTACCGATCATTTTCCAATATAAAATGTTGAATTATCGAAAGGTTCAATCGTACACTGAAGACCAAACTCTGGGCCGAGTTTCACAGTAGAGGAAAATATAAATTCGTAGACATACTTCCTCGGTTGCTGGCCACTTACAATAACACGACTCATTCTAAAATAAAACGTAAGCCGTCGGAAGTCGACTCGACCAACGAAAAATACATTTTGAACGAGTTTTTTACGAGGACGCCTCAGACTTCTAAACCCCACTTCGCACTTGACGATCCCGTGAGAATATCTAAAGAGAAAACAACATTTTCAAAAGGATACATGATCAACTGGACCCCCGAAATTTTCCATATACAAGCTATACATCATACTGTAGCGTACACTTATACGTTGAGAGATAAAAATCTTCGAATCATCGAAGGGAGATTTTATAAAGAAGAACAACAGCCAGTCCGTCATGACGAAATATATTTAATTGAAAAAATTTTACGTAAACGCAACGATAAAATATACGTAAAATATCTCGGATTTAATGAAAAGGGATGGCTTCCTCGGACGTCAGTTGTCGACAATTGAACACTTCCCTTTTCCGTAATGTGATCGAGTTTGAAGACTGCAGCCACCACGGATTTTTTTCGTCGATCAACAATTTCTTCCTTTTATCTGTTTGTAAAGTTATCGTTATCTCTGACGAATGATACAAATTGTATTGCGTCTTTTCTCGATTCATTAAATAATGTATTATAAACTTGGCCTCTTTTTTCAACACATTCCACGCCTCCTTAGTAACTAGCAACATGACGTTTTTCTCTCTAAACGCCAGAACGTTAGACGTATTTTGATGAATCACGCTGACGCTTTTATACTTGCCCAAACGATACACGAACATTATCGGACCTTTTCCCAGTAGATACTAACGTCGAGTCATTACTCGATCGAGCTTTATTTCTATCCTAACTGACCCCCCCCCCTCCCCTCCACCCTTCGCCCTCGTCGTCCGTCATTTTAATTAGCTTCTGATTGGCCCCCCTCTTAGCCCCCGCCCTGGCTGTAGCCCCCGAATGGCCCCCCCCCGCCCTGGCTGTAGCCCCCCTCTGAGCCCCCTCTGAGCTCCCTCCTGGCGTCTGATTGGTCTAGCCCGTGCCGTGCCGTGTGCCGTGCCAAATCCGACTCAAGCCTCATATTACTACAACAATCGTTTTAGGATCCGCACCCCAGTTAGAGCCCGTTACTGACCGTATAATATTGCTTCCGAGTCTGCGAAGCAGCGGAAGCCTTGTGTTCACTTTCGTGAGCCAAAAAATTGTTGTCTTCAGAAATCAAAATTTCCACTCGCATTTTGCATTTCAAAGCCTACTGAACAAATTTGGTTCCGTGTCTGTCGGTCTGTGGGTCTGTGAGTCTGTCTGTCCGCATTTCCTTGTTACAGCCATAACTTCCACGATTTTGAATTGATTCAGCTCAAATTTTGAGGGATGGTGCGGATAAGGCCCCTTGAGGTCCCATACAAATTTCAACATGATTGATCCAGCGGTACGCCCTGCGCATGCGCTAACGTTAAATTCAACAAACACGCATAACTTTTACAATTTTGATTCAATTCCGCTCAAACTTTCAAGGGTTGTTTGGACAAGGCCTAGTGAGTTCCAGTATGAATTTCAGCATGATCGGACCCTCGGTGCGCTCTGCGCATGCGCTGGCGTGAAATAGATTCAATTTCCTTGTTACAGCGGTAGTAACCAAAGATTTCACCCAATTTCAATGTAATTCTCAGGGATTAAGCGGGTAGGGCCCATTGAGGTCCCATATAAATTTCAACATGATAGAGCCAGCGGTTCGCCCTGTGCATGCGCTAACGTGAAATTCTTCAAACACGCATAACTTTCGCAATTATGTATAATGGACGTAATGTATTATGGAAGTCATGTTATGTAATATGTATATTTCATGTAATGTTATGCAATGTTATGTAATGTAATGTTATGTAATATGTATATTTCATGTTTATGTAATGTAATGTAATGTTATGTTATTTTGCTTCCGAGTCTGTTCTATTTTATAATGGGTCACTCTGATTGTGACGAGGAAGCTCCTGTGCCATCACCTTGGCAGTGTATTTTTATATGGTTCCACCTTTTCAACTAAATAGTCGATATGTTGGTTCCAGGAAAGTCGTTTTGTGAGGTGAACACCGAGGAAGTTGGTTTTGTTCAAGCACTGGAAGTTGTATTCTCCGAGTTGAATTTTATTTCCCCATGGTATTGTTCTTCTTCGAGTGAAGGGTGATACTACCGATTTTGTCGCCGATATTTCTAGTCCGAGGCCATCCAAATACCCTGCTAACTATCAGCAACATTGTTGTCCGTGGTATATAAACAGACATCGTCTGCATATTGCACGATGGAGGTGCCTTCTGGAAGTACCTGCTCCATTTCGGAAACGTAAATTATGTACAATATCGTGGAGAGAATGGTTCCATGGGGTAAACCTTTGTATGTCGTTCGAGGGCCGACTAATCTACCGTTCAGACATAAGTATATATGTCGTTTTTCGACCATACGGATAATATTGCCAACGAACTTATTTGGCAGTCCGATTCTCTCGAGTTTTGTACATAATACTGGTAGCAAAACTTTGTCGTACGCAGATTTCACGTCAAGAAACAGGGCTAAGGTAGTCTTATTCTCTCCTAGACCCATGCTGATGTCGGTTACTAACCTAGTTAAGGCATCGTACGTAGATCTTTGATTACGGAATCCGTATTGACTCGCTGGGAGTAAGTTTTGGGCTTCCCACCACTGAAGGCGAAACTTGATCATTCGCTCCATGGTCTTCATTGGGCAGGATGCGAGAGAAATCGGTCTCAGTTGGTATGAATTAGTGGTAGTGCTCTTTTGTTTGTTGATTGGAATGATTATGTATTCAGACCACGCTTCTGGGAGTTGACCGCTGTCCCACATTTCATTGTAAAGAACCAAAAGCATATATTTGAAATCATCAGTGAGATTATACTGGATGGGGTAAGAAATTTGATCAAGCCCGGGAGCTGATCCACTTGAAGGCGTGGAGAGGGCCCTCTGCAGTTCAATCATGGTGAATGGAGCGTTGGAGAGGTTATTTGCCTCGATTGATGTTGAATCGGGGTTTGTTTGTGGAAGATCTGCATTTGGGATAGTAGGCACCCATCCTGGTGCTATCTTGTCCATGAACTCTTCCACCCACTCTCCTTCTTGTAAGTGTTTATTTTTTATTGTTTTACCGTGTTTTATAATTTTAATCTGCTTCCAAATACTACGGATTGGTTATTTCTATTAATTTCCGTGCAGTAGTCTCTCCTCGCACCTCGCTTTGCTGCTCGAGTTGCTCGTTTCGCCATAGCGATGGTACGCTGGGCAACTAAAAAGTTTTCGTATGAAAAGCGGTCTTTGCACCTTGCTATAGCTTCTTTCCTAGCATTTTCTGTTTCTATGCACTCTTCGTTCCACCAATATGCTGATTTCTTTGCATTTGGAGGTTTCGTTTGAGGAATTGCATGCTCACAAGCTTCATTGATTATCTTAAACAGATTATCATAGGTGAGATTGATTCCTTCCACTCTGTGCTTATGCTGGTCCAGGTGTGAACGAAATTGCGGCCAGTCAGCTTTGTGGATTTTCCATTTCCTGGAGGGGATGGTATTATTGGAAATTTCGTAGCTGTCGAATGTGATGAGGCAAGGAAAGTGATTGAATCCGCAGGTATCGTCTAGAACGGACCAAGTCAGTTCGGGGAACAGCGCCTGAGAAACAAAGGTGATATCTACCGCAGATGTTATTTGCTGGTTCGCCGAAGGTAAGTGGGTCGGTGTTCCGTCATTTATGTAACATAAGTTTGAGTTTGCTGCAGCTTCAAACAAGTTCTTGCCTTTCCTATCTGAGAAGGAGTTTCCTACTGCTTCGTGGTGGCAATTCCAATCTACTGTTATTATTAGAGGTCCTGTGAAGTTACTGGAAAAGCCTTCCCATTCCTGCTGGCTTACCGAATTTCTAGGGTTATTGTAATCCGAAACTACAGTAACCAATAAACGGCGAGAGAGTTGTACTTGGGCTGCTACATACGAAAAGTCATGAATGCTGCTTGGAAATTGAAGTTCGTTGTAAGCTATCCCATTTTTTATCAAGAGAGCGACGCCTGCTCTTCCGTCTGCTCTATCCGACCTGAGGATGTCGTAATTTTTAAAAGTATAGTGTCTGCCACGCTGAAACCAGTTTTCAGAGATTGCCATTATTGTAACAGGGTTTGAATCAGTGTAATGCTCGAGGCTTCCTTTATTTTTAACCAAAGATCTTGCATTCCATTGCAGAATTCGAATTGGTTTTGGGTTTGTACGAGTATTATTCGATATATTATTTGTGTTCTGGTTAATTCTAATTGCAATAAATGTGGCTGGGAGCTCATCAGATTTGTCATAGCACTTTCTATATGTTTGTATACATCTGTTGATGTTTGTGTTGGGTCTCGTGCTTCTATAGAGTTGCAAAAAATATCGTAGAGTTCATTTATTGTTTGTTTTGTTGAGCAAATTTCGGTTTCCATTTCTTCATCATTACTGTTAGGTTGCGCCCCCTGCGCTTGCTATTCACGCCGATAGGCCAGCACCGTACGAGGTTTTATTGGTCGTTCGTCAGAACTTTCTCCTCTTTCTGAACTAGTTTTTGCTTCATCCGTACGGCTTTGAGAAATTTTCATTTGTTGGTTGATGTTCATTAATCTTGTCTGAGCTATGTTCGTGCGGCTACTTGCAGGGTTTTCTGCTCGAACATATCGCCTGGTGAGAACAGTAGTGACTTAAGTCCAAAAACAGCTTTTCGAGAAAATCGAGTTTGAAGTTACGTCAAAACTTTCAACTCAAATTTTAATGCTATAAATTGTCGTATTAACAGATTTTTTTTTCCATTCTGTTTTAAATTTCATGCTTAACCAAAATCAACTGCTCTCAAGACCCTCCATAAAATAGGGGAGATTTTGATTTTGAGTTACGCCACTAGTGCACCATTCCGTGATTCATTTTTTGAAACATCTTATGGCTTAAGGATAAAAAGTGACATAACATTCGTGGAAAAAAATATATTCCAAACACAATTTAGTCACAAATTCAATCATTAATTTATTATAGACCTTATCAGTAGTGTGAGTAGATATAAATACTTATAATTGCAATTAACGTAGGTACCTATAGTGAAAAAATGATGGACCTAAATAATAAAAATAGATTAAAACTAATTTACAATAGGTATCCTAAATTTGTATAAAAAATGTTGCATTGTAGGTAGGTACATCCACAACAGTCTCGTTCCACTATACACAGCTGGTGCAAAGAACGAAATTTTTGTAATGGGACGGGAGTCAAATCAGGAAAACTAACACCCTCAAAATGACAAATTTACAAGTTGCTCTGATTCTCATCCTACATGAATTGAAATACAGATAGTAACTAAGTAGAGGTAGGTATAATGAAGTCAGTTTTTCCATAGAAAAATAATCAAAAGTCGTCAAAAACACAACAACAATACAAAGAATATTTTCTGGTAGGTATGTATCTTGCCTATTCGTACTTTAAATTGGAATAGAAATCATGATGAGCGTTTGGAATCGACCTGTTTTGTAATAAACTTTGCAAATCATCATACTTTCTCTTCGAAATGGGGATCGGTCCAGAATATGCTGGTACTGGAGTGTATTCATCGAGAATGCTTAGGCGTTTTCTTGTCTTAGTGGATCTCACAACAACTGACTGAAACTCTGAAACTCGGGTCTGCGTCGCTGTCATCAATTGGGGATAATCCACTGCTGTTATCTGAGGAAGACCCTGAAGATTCATCGGAGCAGACTGATGAAGCACTTCCATTTCTGTAGCCCCCTGCGTCCTCACCTACAGGAAGATGTAGGAAATGAGAAATTTGACACTTTCATGTAGGCTACGTGGATCATGATGGACTTTATGGGGTCAAATTAGATCAAATCGAAATTCAAAATGTAGGGTAGTTTTCCAGATTTTCATTTAATACCTTGTAAGATACCCTGATAAGTATCGGCGTCGCAAACTCCCACTTCTGTTGGCGTTGTTTCTGGTGGGCCGACGGTATGTGTGACCCTTTCATTGCTGTCTCTTCTTTCAGGGATATCTTCTTTGCGAACATTAATTTTGGGCACTTCTGCGATGCTCGGGGCAGGATCACCCACAACATCAACCTCAGCCGGTGTTTCTTCAGCTGGGGTCGTCTGTTCATCTGGCAAATCGAAAATGCTTCGCACATAAACTGTGAAACAAAAAATAACAAAAATTAAGCAAAACATTGTAACTGAAGATAGTCTGATCGGAAAAAAGTTAGGGTGGCTTTAATATTGAAAAACTGATGAGATAGGTATGTACCAACCAAGATCATAGGTACATCTACTATTTAAAACCATTTGATTACAATGAGATACAATTTAAGTTCCAACTGATGAGTAGGTACCTACCGAGGCCTCTGCTACTCGTTGAATGGATGACGGGTTCTCATTCGTTGAAGTAAACTGCCCTAGGGGGTGAAGTTCATTATTTTCATCTTCCGTTTTCTCAAGAGTTTTTGGGTTCCGCAATCTAAAAACAATTAAACTCTCATAAATTTACCTACCTACTAATCGTAGAATAGCTAGGTGTCCTACTGATAGTAATTAGGTTACAAGAAAAATGTACGCTAGTGTGAATGAAACTACCTTACCGAATGCCAAGGGAGGACAGCATTTTTTCTCCGCGCCCACTCATTTTCTAGCTCGGCTTGAAAATAAATTTGCCGATAGACACAGGGTAGATTGGGTCAGAGTGGTCACCAAAGTAGGCTGAAAAAGCGCAATGAACCTTGATCACTATGTCCGCATTAACAAAGTTAGAAGAATGAATGCTACCTATCCTCATGCAGTGAAATTCGGCTTGAAACGTAAGATTAAAATTGTTGTAGGGTAGTAATTATTCGTACTTACGTCGTTGCTGATTCCATGACCGCACTGGTTCTGGAGGCAGAAAAGGCAGAAAACCGAATACGCCAGATATACACGGTTAGTTCCTGATGCTGCATTGACTGAAGTGGGGGTACAAGTATGTTATAGCCCCGCCAATATCGATTGCATCGATTATCTCAAATACATCGATCCTTGTGGTATCGATGACGGCTCAATATGGCGTCCCGATGCCCTACATCCCGGGTGCCGATATCAACTTTCAAAATGAATACGGGAAGACCATTGTAAGGACACCAAAAAATAAGAGTGACTATAACATACTTGTACCATCTATTCAGAAGTCCCAAACAACCTGCTCATTCACGGGGTAGTTTCTGGGATTGTTTATCTTTTTTGAGATGCGAGCGCCAGCGAGCATCCAGATCGCTTGACAATGCGAGCGGCGGAATGGGAACTAAACTTCTTGTACACCCACCGTCTTGTCTGATACACGCCATCGATACCACAAGGATCGATGTATTTGAGATAATCGATACAATCGATATTGGCGGGGCTATAACATACTTGTACCGAAGTGGGAAACGGTCACTACTACACTCATAAAATGTGTGCGGAGCGAGTGCAGAATCGGCGGAAGGCCAAATCAGACACTGTTGTTGTGAAACCTGTGACCAGACTGCATTACCCTTCCGGCGTGAACATGCTTCCGTCACTATCACTCTTGACCTTCAACAATTTCTAGCTCATCTCCGATGACGTAAGTGGCAAAGAGCGGCGAACGAAGCGGGATGGACTTTCGCCACTACTGCACATCCAAGAGAACTCATTTGGGAGGCCTTTGGCGGGCTTAACTCGATTTTTCAAAATTTGGACTTACGCCACTACTGTTCTCACCAAGCGATATATGGTTGAGCCCGACGAGTAGCTCTAGTAGTTTTCTTTTTCATCATTGGTAAGGTTGCCGAAATTGTCGGGAATTCCTCCTCTTCATTAGTTTCATTTTCGGTTGTTTTCAATAAGGAATATCGGTTGCTTGTCACTGTGGCATAGGAGTCCGCCATGGCTTGGTCTCGTTTTCGACGTTGTTGTTCCAAATATGTTGGGCAATGTTTACTGTTAGCTTTATGGTCAAGATTTTTACAGTTGATACAGCCGTATTGTTGTTGTTTGTTTGGACAGCTTTCGGACTCGTGTTGATCTGCGCAGTGTAGACATCTGGCGTTGCTTCTGCATTGCTCAGCAACATGCCCTATTCTATAGCAGGATGAGCATTGTCTAACTTGTGGAATGTACGGTTCTACTTTACATCGCATACCGTATATGTTTACGAATTCAGTCAAATTTTGGGAATCCAAGGTTACGATGATTGTCTCAGTACGATGGAATACCTGTTGTCCATTTTCTTCACTTTCGAATTTCGTTACTCTACGCATTCTTACCGGCTTGACTGAAGATATCATTTCCGACAGTATTTCGTCATCTTCAATATTTGCCATAACATGTCGTATGACCCCGGTTCTGTAGACTAAAAAGTCGGGTATGTACGCGAGAAGGTCTTTTGTTCAAAGGCTTTTAGTGCCACTAAATCGTTAGCTGCTTTGGCTTTAATGCGATTTATTCCAATCACTCGTATGTCCTGTATGGTTGTTTTTTTTCGATATTCTGGGAGTATAACCATTTCCCAAATGACATAGACATACTTTACCAATAGACGTAATCCCTTTCCCTACGATGAAGATGAAAAAAGGTCCTTTATCATTTGTGCGGAATCGATTTGTCAACAATCGTGCTCGGTATTCTTCGGTTTCATTCGCAGTAGGTTTCTTTCTGGGGTTCGTTATAACTGCTACTTTACCCGATTGTGAAAGTCAATTTTCATTGTTTCTTTTCAAGGAGTTATTTCCTGAATCAGTGGGGTTTGGAGTTTTGTCAGGTGGTTTGGGTTGTTTCACGCTATCTTCTTCCATTTTTCTTTCTTAGTTATGGGGTCTTAGGTATGGGTTTTGGTAGGTAGAACTATCTGTAAATAAGATTAGTATCGGTGATGTTATTATAATAGGATTACCGGCTCGTCAGAAGGTGAAGGCGTTGTATCGGTGACCCCTTGTCGAAGTAGTCAATTTAGGTAGGCACTTAGTGACCGTGGCGTCAACTTTTGATCTACCTAGCAGATTATTTCTCAAATAATATTGTTTACCTACTTCAAACAATCTTCACCTATTTTTTCTATTGATTTTGCTGAATTTAGTCCAATTATGAAACATTTAATTGATATATGTAATTAATACGTACTGTAACTAATTAGGCAGGATGAATCAAAAACATTTATGGTTGATTGTAGCTTTAATCAGGCAAGTAGGTACCCAAAATAATTGGGAAAATCGTTAACCCCACCTCAATGTTTTGGATTTTTCGCTCCCTTCTCCCCTTTCTCCAAATATTACCTAGTTACTGTACCAAACCATTGTCGCCCAGTCATGTGAAAACTGATGGTAAATAAGGAAAATAATGAAAAAAGCTGAGGTAGGTAGGGATGAGGAAGGAAGGGTAGGCGAAGCAACAGCTGAATAGTGAAGGAATATTCTGAAGGAAAGCTGGGATCCTGGTTACAGCGATGCCAATTCGTCCGGTGAATGTGGCAACACCGCCTCCCCCCTGCCCATCCGACCAAGAACGTTGAAAATTACCTCCTTCCCTGGCAAAAAGCCGCTGGAACTGATAATGCCATGGATACTATACTAGACTTCACAACGAGCGAAGCGACAGGGCAGGGTATCTGCGTGTGAAGGGGGAGAGACTCAGCACATTGCCCCCAGAGAGCGCCCCATTTCTTGAGCCTTTTTTCAAAATACGTAAAATTTCTCTTCACGTTTTCTTTCTTATTTTACATAACAAAATTTTGATTCTTGAATTATCAACTATATTATCTCTCCAAAAACGGCGTAAGACACAAGCATTCAAGATCAAGTTTTATAAACTACATTTTTGAATTTGAATTTTCGGAAATTCCAGGGAATTTTTAGAGTTATGACCCTAACTCCATTCACGGATTAAAATAATGCATGTTAAGACCGTCCCCAGAACTGTAAGCTAACCACAGCCAGAGAAAACGTGAAGAAACTGACAAAAAACAGGGTCTGCGCCTCCTTAAATTTGAACTTTCAGATACCAAGAAAGAGAAGGTAGCCACCCTTCTTCCTGCGTCAACATCTGATAAAGACATTGAATAACACCTTGTCAAGGTTATATTGAAATTTAAATCTTTTGATCGACTCGTTCGGGTCTTTGCGTATGTCCAACGATTCTTGAGACAGCAAGTTCAAAAGGGGTACTCGGCAACCCGAACCATTCACTCCATCAGAGTTGGATGACGCCAGAACTGGTATCCTTCGCGTTGCGCAACGGGCTACCTTCCCTCAAGAATTGAAACATCGATCAAAGAGCATAACGTCAGCTCCAGCAGCAAGCTTCCGTCATTGTCACCATTTCTTGACTCGAAAAGTTCAAAGATCTGGTTGCAAGCCATGGGCTAATAGTTTGCCCATAACAAATTTATTGTGAGCAACTTATATTCCATGAGAGATATAAGATGATCCATAAGACGATTCTACCGCGGGAGGAGTTACCACAGTCAAAACACCACGTCAGTGCCAGGAACAAAGGATACTGGTCATCCCGGATCGGGGTTTCATCGACGCCCTATAACGCTGCATTAGCAAGAATTCTCTTAATGATTCTCTCCTAAAAACAAATTTTGTATCAAGGAAATGTATTCCAGTAAGCAGGGATAACCCTTATCACACTGTACCACCTCTTTGTTCGAGAACTGCATAAATAATACCCCGGCATACCCTGCCTCCTCCTCTTTCTCGTTCCGAACTCTGTCGCGTCCACATCTCTTGTATTACATTCATTGTGAATAAACGGGATTTGCGAGTTTATATTACAATATATCATTTATGATATGGTGTGTGTATGTGTGTGCATGTCAAAGAAGAGCAATTTTCATAGACGAAAAGTGGGCCAAATAAGTTTGTGGCGGTTAAACATCGTTGAAAACTCATTCACTAAGTGGTATAAAAAGGTAAATCGAGGGAAAAGCTACTAGTCATTTAAAACATAATTCACACGAGGGGCTCCTGACGGCAGTAAGAAGCGTAGTCTGTACGAGTAGGCAATGCCTGTTTTTAATCAAAATGATTCGCAAACTAAGTATTACCTACGTAGCAAACAGATAATGTAGTGAATTCATAGTATTTATATTCAACTCGTTAGGCAACAATGTTTGACGCCGCCCACGGTTAGCCGACCTTGTGAAACAAGTATTTTCCGTAATAATACTCGACGTTTACTTGAAGGGAAAACTCCTGAATCCTGGAATAACCTCTAGTCGAGTCTCCTATAACAAAGGACACCAAGGCAATCGCACACTAACCGCCGAATACAAGGTTTTCTCCCCGCCTCCCAAGATTCATCCTTTTCTTTCCATTCACGGGTCACCTTTTGTACTTTGTCAAGCTGTGAGAGACAGAAGGTGTCTATCTATCAACCGGAAAAAATAGAAAAAAAGCCTGATACCAACAAAAGGGATCTTTTTTAAAAATAAGACCTGATCGGCAAACTTCCCTCAACTCGCTATTGTCAATAAATTGAACTTTACACCCAGTGGTTATGCATAATAAAAACACATATTCAAACACTTGCTTCTGTGTCCGTTGAAAATTTTTTTGGTATTTTTATTGTTAATTGTTTGTTCAAACAATCAATAAAAACATAACCTTACTATAGTTCCGTTGATTTTTTTGGATATTTTTCGGTCTGAACTCACAATGGCATACAGTTTTTGATAACTCTGCATTTTTCAAACAGATTTTTGCGATTCTGATCTCCAAAAACTTAATTTTCTTCATCTGTTATGATACATAGACATAAAAGATAAACGGCTGCGCTTTCAAAAATGAGGATAACCCTATGTACCCAGGGCCATCGTAATTCAGGTAGGAAACCCAGAAGAACATAAAAACGACGCGTTTCCGCTTTCTCTATACACAGTTCAAACATTAATTTTTTTCGTTGACCGAACTCTTGTTCACTATAACAATCGTGCTCATAGTTATTCAAAATGCTATTGTTTGTAGCAGCAATTAAAAAACTATATTGATAAACAATAATAATCGTTGTTCAATCCAGGTATGTTGCATTTAGGACGTTGTATACAGGCAGGTGTTGTGTCAAGGGCCACAATAAATGAGTATCGAAAGGAATATCCGATAATTTGGCTGTTATTTTATCCGTACATGTTGCGAGTGTCCATGAGATATGTATCTACTGTGACTGCGATTCATGTACTACGTATGGCCAACTCGCGTACTCGTGGTATTTTTGGTACATGCAGTATGAAGAGAGACAGACATTCAAGTGTTCAGATTTTCTCTTTAATGCCTAAAAGTGCAAAATTTGGATGCAATAAATGTTCACTTCTCGGGATATAGATTTCTTCCGTTTTTGCATGCGTGCAAGCTTCCATGAATGTTCAATACCTACTATGATAATGCATAGAATCTTGATTAAGGGCTCGTAGGAAAGGAATTCGTGGCGTAGCTCATAGCTAGGAGTTTAATATATCCTCCAAGTTTCCGGGATCGGTTTCCGCCGTAGCCTTCGTCAGGCGGCCTAAAAGAACGGAACCATCAAATTACACCCAAAGGTACTGACCTCCCTCTCTTCACAACCACCTTCGGCGCACGGTAATGGGCAGGGTGCGAGGTGGACGCCCACTCCTCCCTTTATACATAATGTGGTCCATAGCTCGTAATCACTGAAGTCTTGGTTAAAAGGAAAAAAACGCTGCAAATCCCTGCATAACGGTTTATTATTTTGTACAGAATACCCTCCTGTTACAGATCACAGCTCTCTGTATAGACAACCCGTCTATATAATATAATATGTACTATGCTATACATATTGTGTAGATCGCAGGCCCTCCGTAGGTTAGCACATAACCCCGTACTCGTTACTAGGTGCCTACCTAAATCACGAGTTAAATGTTGCTAAAATAATTCTGTCGGTGGCAAACAGTAACTAAAATGGCAAAAAGAACCGCAATTAATGAAGCTCTGAAATTGTTGATGTGGAGTGAAAAACGCTGCAAATCCCTGCACAACGGTTTATTATTTTGTATAGAATACCCTTCTGTTACAGATCACAGCTCTATGTATAGATAACCCGTCTATATAATATGATATGTACTATTCTATTATATGCATATTATGTAGATCGCCGACCCTCCGTAGGTTAGTACCTAACCCCGTACTCGTTACTAGGTACCTACCTAAATCACGAGTTAAATGTTGCAAAAATAATTCTGCCGATGACAAACAGTACCTAACAAAAAGAAACACACATAATGAAGTTCTGAAAAGAAATTGTTGATGAGGAGTGAAAAAAGTTGCAAAAGTACCTACCAACAAACTCCAGCCCCTTCTACGTAGATGGTATAATGAGCCGTTGTGTAATAATTTACCGTTGAGTAATGATTTACCGTAGTCATAATTTACCCATCAATAATACTTCAACGTTTGTTCAAGTTTCACTACCTACCAACAAACTCCAATAGAGCCATCATTTTTCAAATTAAATAATATCACAGAACAACCAACTCGACTTCATACTCCGCCAATATAATCAGGTGATACCTACCAATGATTGGCCGTATTCACAAATTCCTATTGTGGGCGCGTCTCTGGTTACGAGATTTGGTTTGGATTGTATACAATTTCATTCACACTGGAGTCGAAAATGCCTGTCGGTGCAAACTTCGGGGCCTTACTGTGAACGAACGGCTGGACGTACGATGCTCCGGATGGACTTAAAAAACTCGCAAGTTCAAGAACTATTTAAAACCGTAAAAATATTTACGTAAAAAAATGGTGTAGGCGTTTTGAAAATTTCAACCCCTATTTTGAACCCCTTAGAGATGACTCACAGTAACGTCGAGCTTCGAGGACCAACTAGACGCCGAACGGAACCTATAACCCGAATTTCATCAATTTTTTTTCATGGTAACTAAGAAAAGTGGCCCGTACGGCGTACGGCGTACGGCGTACGGCGTACGGCGGACAGACAGAAATATTTTTATTGCAGTTTTGGATTCTACATACCTTGAAACGTAAACCATCAAATTTTAGGGGGGGTAAGAATTTTTTTTTTTCATGCTCGATTCCAATGGTTCATTATTGAAAATAATAAACCAAAAGTTGCAAAAGTACCTACCAACTAACTCCAGCCCCTTCTACGTAGATAGAATAATGAAACGTTGTGTAATAATTTATCGTTGTGTAATAATTTACCATTGTGTAATAATTTACCCATCAATAATACTTCAACGTTTGTTCAAGTTTTACTACCTATCAACAAACTCAAGAACAGCCATCATTTTCCAAATGAAATAATATCACAGAACAACCAACTCGACTTCATACTCCGTGATTATAATCAGGTGATCCCTAGCAATGATTTTATCTCGGGCCAATTCCCGATTGTTAGCGCGTCCCTGGTGATGATATTTGGGCTGAATGTATACAATTTCATTCACCCTGCTGTTGAAAATGCCTGTCGGTGCAATCTTCTGGGCCTTACTGTGAACGAACGGTTGGACGAACAATCTCCGGGTGGTCTTAAACAACTCCCATTATCGAGAACTATTTAAAACCGTAAACAAATTCGAGAAAACGGCGTCCTGGAGACTTCAACCCCTATTTTTCACCCCTTAGGGATGACTGACATTAACGTCGAGCTTCGAGGACCAACTAAACCCCAAATGGGACCTATACACCGAATTTCGTCAATTTTGGTTCATGGTACCTAAGAAACGAGCTCAGTACGGCGTCCGGCGTACGGCGGACGGACAGAAATTTTTTTATTGCATTTTCGGATTCTACATTACCTTGAAACGGAAACCATCAAATTTTGAGGGGGTTTAAAATTTTTTTTTCATGCTCGATTCCAAAGGTTCATTATTGAAAATAATAAACCAAAAAGTGTGATAATGTTGGTGCTCGCAATGTAGGTACGTTCTAATAAAGATTTCTCTCGCGCAGTCCGTTGACAAATCGACAAGTAACGATTTACCGCGCGACATGAAGCGATGACGTTTTATTCGAGTCGAAAAGGTACGCACCTTCCTCCAGCTCTCAAAGTAGATACCGAAGGAACATGGCAAACCATTTCGTAGCGTGAAAAGGACTGTATTCGTAGACTGAGACAGCCATAAAGAAGCTTTCCAATGGTAATTCTCTTTGAAAAGCGAGATCTAGTTGCCAAAGGTAAACTCAAAATTCTGTGCTAGAGTAGGCGCCTCTTTCGATAGAAAAATTATTAAAGATGTGAACAAACACACCTACAATTCGCTCCAACAAAAGCTGGTGCTGTTTCGATATGCGCTCTACCGAAGTCCGCGCTCTACAGTCAGCCCAATTGTACTCTACCGTGCTCTACATGGCTTAAGCTGATGATTTGAACATCGGATCCCGTTTGCTGTTAGCGTCGTTAATTTAGGTTTGTTCATGCAGATCATATCGCTGTTGTTGACGTATTGTTGACTTTCGCTAAAGATCTTTCAAGGTGTTTTCTGTCATTCACTCCGACGAGTGGGCGGCTTACCGTCAACTATCCCGACGGGGTTTTCTTCATATGTCAGTTAACCACCAGAGAAACCACGGTGACCCTGGGTCTGGCGCCCATATACAGGCGATCGAACGATCTTGGCTCGATGCAAAAGTGAATATTTTGAAGAAAAAGAGAGGCATCCCATTCCACCACCTCCAGTCACACCTCGATGAATATTGTTGGAGGCTGCACCGGAAGGACGTTCCAGACCTATTCGTCTGTTTTCTACGGGACATCGAAGACACGTATACAGTATGTGATGATCCAGCGGGAGCTATAATTAGGAATGAGTACACGAGACTTCTTGAGTCGGTTTGTGACATGAGATGATTATTTATTGGCATAATACAGCTTCTTTTATACCCCTCTGATACATCCCCAGAGAGGGGTAGGGGAACCCCGCTCTGGGAAGCCGTTGAGACGCGGCTTATATGTTAGATGACGCTATTACATTATTGCTAGGGAGCAGCTGATACTACACTGCTCCCCCCAGAATTGAAGTTAAATACTGCAATTATATTTTTGTAATTGACGATGAATCTTGATGAGGCGTCGGTGTTGGTAGAAGAGGCTGTGTGAGTTGTATTGTTGCCATGTAGGTGGGTGTCTTGAGGAGTTCGTGCTGTCCTGCCGTGTTGTGTTAGCGGTGGCTGCGGTGCCGGATGCGTGAACGTGCTCGGTTGCGGTCCAGCCGGAAGTGTCGTGGGCGACGTCTTGGAGAGCGCTGGAATGGGCGGCTTGAAGAGGTGATCCTCCGAGGTGGCGTGGCAGGAGGCGCTGGGGTAGGTGACGTTGGCCGTGCCTCCGGCGTGGCTGTAGCTGCTGGCGGCTCTGTTTGTTTTGTCCTCTCCGTTGTCGCTAAGAGCACTTTTCCGAGGAGCCGTGCCTGGGTCCCACTGGTAGTAGTGTCGGGGGACGCCTGTGTCCCGATGCTGTGGAGCTGCGGGCGGCGGTAGCCGTTTATACAACAGTCGCTGCATTTTCCGGTGAAAGGCGGGAGCATCAGCTTGACGGTGTGTTGTTGGGTGGCCGTTTAGCTCATGATTAGTGTCCCTGCGGCGTCTGGCGTGTTGCTGGTGTTCAGTGGCGTGATCCCTGGTGGTGGTATCATCCTCTGAGTGGGTGGCCGAGGAATCGGGTTGATTGATGGCCGAGGTTGCATGAGGACGGCGCTGGCTCGTGTAATCGCCATCGCTTCTCGTACTGTAGTGTTCGGGGGGCATTTCCCCGGGAGTACTGGTCTCGTTTTTCGGCGTTTCGTTGGTGAGGCGTGCTGGCTCGTAGGTGAGGGCGTTAGAGCAAGGTCCCTCAGGAGCTGGGCTTTTGTGATCATCTGAGGTGAGTTCGGTGACATCTTGGTTGTGGATGACCTTGGCGGGTCGCGGTTCGCGTTTTATACCCGCGGAATTCGCGGAGGAAAGCGGTTGACCAATAGGAAGCGAGCTCTGTTGACCAATCGGAGTTGAGGGGGGCGGGGCCGGCTTACAACGATCGATGGAGACTGTAGGTGTCGTCGAATCATCTTTTTCGAAGCAAATAGTTTTCCCGTCATTGGTGAGAACTCGGAAAGGTACGATGTAAGGAGGGTCGAGTTTTCCTCTAGGTGTTTCGACTCTTACGTAGACGTGAGTCGCTCGTTGAAGTGTGGTTGGTAAATAGGCCTCGGTGAAACGTCGGTACGAGTCGTGCGTTAGTAGCGGTATCATGGCGGGTGGCGGTTGCGTGAATAGGTCCCCCGGGAGTCGTGGTGTCGCCGAAAAAAGTCTCTGCGAAGGTGAGTATCCGTCAGGGCCGGGTCTGTTGTGTAGGCCGAGGAGGAGGCCGTTGAGGTCCGATGCCCAGGTTCTCGACGAGGAGGTGGCGATGATGGCGTCTTTTAAGACGCGATGTAGGCGTTCTACGAGGCCGTTGGCTTGAGGGTGATATGTATTAGTGTGGTGTAGGTCTATCCCCATTGATTGGCAGAATGAACGGAACGCGTTGGATGTGAACTGGGTTCCTTGGTCGGTAGTCACGTGCGCCGGGGAGCCGAATCGTGTGATCCAGTTATCGTGAAGGGCGTTGATTAGGCTCTCTGTCGTTATTGTTGATAGTGGGACGCAGTCGAACCATCCCGTAGCTCGATCGATCATTGAGAGAACGAATTTGTAGGTTCTGGAAGGCGGGAGTGGTCCGAAGATATCAATGTGTAAATGTGAGAGCGGTGTTGATTCCGGGAAGGTACCTAGTGGTTCCCCAACGTGTCGGGTAATCTTCGAGCAATTGCAGCTAGGGCAGGCGCGTGTGAAGAGGCGAACCGAGGAAGTCAAATTCGGCCAGTAGTATCGGGCTCGGATGAGGGCAGTAGTTGCCTTGATACCCGGATGTGATAGGCCGTGTAGGTGACGGAAGACCGGGAGCCGTAGAGCTGTAGGTATGTAGGGTCGGGGTGCTGAGTCTGAGAGGTCGCAGAGGATGTCGTACCCGTTGATTGTTCTCGGTTGAAGGCTCATATCCCGGGTGTGTTCGTCGGCGGACTGGGCTTCGAAGAGCTCTTGTATTGAGAAGGGAGGTCGGTAGCTAGCGACTGCATGCGTTTCTTGGCCGGTGTTACCGTCGGTGGGTGTTAGACAGGACAAATAGTCGGCGATGACGTTTGAAGAGCCCTCGGCGTATCGTATATCCGTGGTGAATTCAGATATGAATCGTAGGTGACGGAGTCTAGTTGGAGGTGCGGTGTTCGACTGTGTAGTAAGGGCCGTGGTGAGGGGTTTGTGATCGGTATAAACTGTGAGTGTGCGTCCCCTCGATTTGTTGGCGGAAGTGTACTACGACGAGATAGATCGCTAGGAGTTCTCGGTCGAACGTGCTGTAATTTTTCTGCGCCTGATTAAGTGATCCTGAGAAAAATCCTAGTGGTCTAAGGTGGTTACCGTCTAGGAAGTGGAGCACAGCGCCGACGGCGAAGTCCGAGGAGTCCGTGTGAAGAACAAGGGGTTGAGTAGGGCCTGGATGTGCCAGTGTTACTGTTCTCTCGAGGACATGTTTCGCTTTTTCGAAGGCGTTCTCGGCGTTGTTAGACCAGTGGAGTAGGCGTTTATCTCTCTTACGGGCATCTGGCGGAATCATTTCTATGAGTGGTCGGAGTGTGGCGGCGGCACGAGGTATCGCACGGTGATAGAAGTTGATGAGGCCGAGGAATGTGCGGAGGTCTTGCACTGTAGCGGGGCGAGGAAACTTAGCGATGAGGGCCGTTCGTTCGGGTAGAGGTGTAACGCTGGTGAAACGATGTGGCCGAGAAATTTGACGGAGGTGCGGGCCAGTTGACACTTCCCCTTGTTGACCTGGAGGCCGTTTCGCTAGAGTATCGAGTAATAATTTTACGTGTGTAAAATGTTCTTCGATATCTTTGGAGGCTACTAGAAGGTCGTCTAAATAGCAGAAAACGAAGGGTAGGTCACGAAGAACGTGGTCCATGTATCTCTGCCAAGTCTGTGCTGCGTTTCTTAAGCCGAAGTTCATTCTTCTAAACTGGTAGGCGCCGAAAGGGGGTGAGAATCGTTGTTTTCGGGACGTCTTTTTCGCTGATTTTGCAGTGGAAGAAGGCACGGGCGAGATCAAACGTACTATATATGATCGTCCTAAAAAGTACTGTCGTGAAGTCATGGAGGTGTGGTACCGTGTATCGATTAGGGACGGTGAGCCTGTTGAGGGCTGTCCATTCATAGGGCGGTAGGTCGGGTAGGTGTACCGAGGCGGAGTGGTTGCCGTATGTGTTGATCTCCGAGCCGTTAGCCGCTCGTAGGGAGCCGGGTTTTCTTATTTTCTGACGAAATAGTGAGTTGGGCACTATTGAAACATCTGAGCTGGTGTCCACGACGATTTCTACTGCCGTCTTTTTGCAGCGGAGGAAGAGCCGAGAGATGAGGTGAGTGCGCACAGCCGTTACGGCTGTTGGGGTCGTGCGTCGGCGTTTCCCGCCGGCTGGTTTTGCCAGGCACAGGGTTTAATGCATTTCTTCGCTCGAGAGCCCCATTTGCGATGGTAGAAGCAGAATTTCTTGTTCGCATGTTGTGGGGGGTGACTGTCGCTGCATAGAAGGCCGCGTTTGTTGGCGGTGCTGGATCACTTGTACTTCCTCGTCGACGGTAGCCACACGAGGAGGAGGTAAGAAGGGTATGAGGCGGTCGGCGGCCGCTGTGGGCTTCGTAATATCTGGTTCTACGCTTGCTGCGACGTGAAGGCGGAGGCTCTCAGGTAGAGATCGTAAGAAGAGCTGTCGGAGAAGCGAGGTCGGAGTCTCCGAGGGAAGGGCACGTTGAAGGCGTCTGGCGAGGGCCGAAGGCAGCTCGTCTGTCACCGAAGGCTGAAGCAGAGTTGTGAGCTGGGAGCCATCTGAGGGTGCATGAGCTGTGATGAGCCGGTCTTTTAGCGTCTGGTAGCTTGCCGCGTGTGAGGCGACTATGTCGGTACAGAGGTCCGCTTGGCGAGGCTCGAGCGCGAGGAAGGCACGGGTGAAGCGGGCTTCAGAATTTTTCAAGCCTTCCTGGGCGAAAATAAGTTCGAGCTGTGCAAACCAGACGTGCGGGAAGGCCGGGTCAAAAGGCCGCAGTTTGAGAGGTGCTGGTGCCGGTTCCGGTGTCTTAGTAGCTCTGGTCTCCATTTTCTTCTTTATTGTACTTCGGGGTGTAGATCTGAGGAATGAATGCTCCGTTGATGGTCGCTCTCGTTAAGTAGGCAGCGGGAAGGGCGAGATGATCTCTAATTGGTCCGCTGGAGGCGATAGCTGATTGGTCGCTTGAGAGAGGACGCTGATTGGTCGTGACGAGTGGTGGGGGGTGGTGGGCGGTTTGCTGTCGATCGCAAGAGGACGATGGTTCAAAAAGAATCGTTGTTAGTCCGAAGGTACGTTGCTCTGCCGGCGTTGTGGTCGCGAAAGTCTGTGGTGGCTGAAACTGAAAGGCTGAAACAGACGGTGGTCCTGAATAGAACCTTTGTAAGTCCGTGGAATGCCGGGGCGAAAGTGCGTGTTAAGCCGTTGCTGGAAGCGAGAAGGCGGGGCGTTGATCGCAGAAGGCGAGTAGCCGGCGAAGGTGCGTGTTGAGGGAGAGAGAGAGAGAGAGAGTGAGAGAGAGAGGTTCTGGTTCAGGACAGTTCATCTGAACAACCTCTGGGTGACTAACCCCCATCATAAGATGGAACAACTGGGGAAAAAAATACAAAAAAATTGGCATTGAATGCCAGGCATAATAGCCTTTAGAATAATAATGAGTTTGATAATAATAAGTTTGATTTGATTTATATTGATATGAGTGGCCGAAGTGTATATTGATAAACAAAGGGTTATTAAACAGAGGATTCCTTCTGGAAAACCTCAGAGCTATTCCTTCTGGAAAAGCTCTCAAAAAGTGGAGGGGGTACCGAGGACAAAATCCAGCACATACCCACCAACCACGCTCTGCTACCATGTAATGGATGAGGGGTTTAACAACGCCGCCCATACAGCGTAGTTTCCCCCTCTCCATCCTCTAGAAAGGTAGTGAGGCAGTGTGACAGCAGCCCCCGGAGACACTGGTTAGATTATAACGCGATGCCTCCAGGAGTTGACGATTCGTTTCCACGAATCGACCGCCCCTTCAGCCCCGTGTCAAAAAGATCGGGAAGAGCCCGCATCCAAGATGGACGGGATTCCCATATACCGTCACAGAGGTAATGATGATGTGTACCAGCTACCTACCTCTCCCAGAATCTCATTTCTGATAAAGTTTCAGATAAAAACCGAATGCTGATCTTCAATAATGACCGATGGATGATTAATTTATTGTAGCATTAATTTTGAAGTAACGGAGTTATGTGGAAGGCAACGCTGACGATTGATTGAACAGCTTTCACGATCTTATGAAGCATTCACTTAGTTTTGAAAACCCACTCTACAATAAGTCAATATTCTTCGTCTTCTTATCCTTAACCCTCAAAAGAGTTATTAGAATTCATAACTCGGAGCCTCTAAAACAAAATTAAACTTTTCTATAGCGCTGGGACACTCAAAACTTCTCCACAGTCTCCGCTCTAATCCGACAGACGATGGAAGTAGCCTCCCTAAGTGTAGTCTTAAGTAATGGACAGGAGATATTTTCTCCAAGGTGGCTTCACGGTTTGCATCTGAGGTACTGAGGGAGAGTAACTTACCACGTGAGCTGGTGAGTTAGGTACGTCCCACTTCACTTAGTTGAGTAATTGAACTAATTTTAATTGCGTGGGTGGTGGGACACGGAGTATCAGCACTGGAGCACATATAGAACTCCGACTTGCGTTCGATATTTATTAACGTAAACGCTGATAAATGTAATCTTTCGAAGTTAGCTCATAACATTAAATTTTAGTGAATATCATCAGAATAATAAGGATGCCCATTGGTCTTAAACTGGTGGAATTTTCTTCAAATATGTTTTTACTCTGTTAATTGATGTAGAAATTCGAATTAACCGGGAGAAACAACGACTATACAGGATGTCCCAGTTCCTTCTGGATAAACTCAGGGAATCGATTTTACTCTTCATTTGGAATAAAAAATGAGCAGTAGAAATTTTTCGAAAAGTTCTCCGTTTTAAAGATATCCGACAATTTGTGCTTTTCCAACTTTTCATTACCTTCCCACATAACAACGCTAATAAATTCGAAAACATTGAGACTACAACAAATCCAATTACACCGTTTGAAAGAGTGTTAAATCTCATGTAAGATTCACAAAGCTCACAAAGCTTCTTCATCTAATAGTGTTTACATTGATATACTTAAAAAATGATGTAGTTAAAAAATGATAATTGAACGTTTAAAAACGTGAGCAGTGGTGAATGGAGGGGGGGGGGGGGGGATTAATTAGACCTCGTAAAATAAAACTAACGCTTCCTTGGCTGGTTGAATAAAAATAATGCTGGAATATGAAGGGGACATATTCGAAGTTCAAACAACAACGAATGATTAGTTCCAACATTCACCGAGAATGGAAAGGGAGGTGTCACTAGAACGTGATTTTGCTTGCACAAGTATTTCATAATAATAAATCTTATCAAAATGCAACAGAACCCTTCTCTTCCACCAGCTCAATTTCGAGGAAAGGTAGTAGTTATGCCGCTTTATTTTTCAAATCAGGAGTACCGAGGTATCTGCTCGTGTATGGACACTGTAACGGCTGTAACTGCAGTTTTTGTGAAATTTGACAAGTTGTAGGTATTTTTTGTAACCTCAGTAGAACCAATCTTTTACACCATTTTAAATTTTGAATTTTTCAAATGTTCCAACTGATATTGGCCAAAATTTTAAGTAACTCTGACCATTGAAAACAGAAGAATCTTACATGAGATTTAACACTCTTTCAAACGGTGTAATTGGATTTGTTGTAGTCTCAATATTTTCGAATTTATTAACGCTTTTATGTGGTAAGGTAATGACAAGTTGGAAAAACAGAAATTGTCTGATATCTTTGAAACGAAGAACTTTTCGAAAAATTTCTACTGACCATTTTTTGTTCCAAACAAAGAGTAGAATCGATTCCCTGAGTTTGAAGGAATGAGACACCCTGCATAGTAGATTTCTTAAGTTACTTACTGGCATCCAGTTACCACGTGACAATGTGAAGTCCTTCCTCCTAGTCGCAGTTTGTATGTTGACTGAAACTTGACTTTCACCTGATTTCAATGGCATTCTCTTCATTTAACTTGTTGAAACTGTTTTTCGTGAATTATCAACCTTGTTACAACGCTTTGAAAGTGGTGATCATTTATAACAAAACGTTTGCTATACGAAAATGGCTAACCGGCCACAACCGATTCAAGGATTATACATATTTGCCAAGCATCCGAAGTGCCACCCAATGATTAAATCTCTTTAGAGGAGCAGCAGAAGAATGGGAGGGGAGGGGGGTTGCACCCCCAAAACGAATAAAACAAAATTTTCGAAATATGTTAAACTACTTATACTTAAAGCTACATTTTCTACGGAAAAAACCACTGGAGGGGGAAGGGCTGAAGCGGAAACTGTGAGCGCCCGGCAATTGGCTGTTTTGGCAGTGAATTAGAAAAATGATCACAAAACCAATGAAAAAATGTGTAAAGTCCTTGTCACATGGGTTCATCATTCTTTTATTGGACATAACTACAGAAATGATGGCTGTTCATTTACTGTAGCTTTCATGTGCAATGATTGAAGTAGCTATTTCGGACGGTTTCCACCAATTTTGGCCCCCAAAACCACGAATTACGCTGTTTGTCTTTTTTTTAAACACATTATCTTTGATCATTGATAGTGCCATTCAACTGTCTTGATTCACCTTATCTCATTATTTTAGTGTTATTATACAAGTTTTTTATGGCGATTTCAGACATTTTCCCAGGTTTTTGACACATAAAAAAACCATTTTGAGAGCAGAACCATTGGTAGAACCTCAGTTTTCCACTCTTTGGTCAAAATTGACTTCATATTCGGTCTTCTTGTCCCAAAAATAATGAAAACGATACCTCAAACGCTCATGTTACTAACATGTTACTAAAACACAAAAAGTATCAATTTTTATAACAATTTTCACTCATAACACCCCTCGGTATATGTCTCGATCAGGCTTCAAGGTTTCGGGACACAACTAGGCCCCAAAAAATGGAGCCTGTGTGCGAAAGAATGAAGTTTTTAGACCGAAAATGAAGTAGTTGTGCATGATACGGCGGACGGACATTGTATTATTGGAATCTACGCATCTTGAAAGGTAAAAGAAAACTTATGAGGGGGCGTTACAAATTTTTTTTTTTGCTGAGCGATTACAAAGGTTCACAGAATAATAAACCAAAGCAATGTTGGTGTCAACATTTCAACTTTTTCAACATGAAATTTTGATTTTGGGTTTTGAGTACTACTTAAAAATTATGGAGATTTACCATTTCAATTTTTTATCTAAGTCGCTTTCTTAAAAAAATTGAGGGGTGTCAACTTCTTCAACATTCACTACACATATTGTTTATTGTTTACATACGGGCAAGCCCAATTACAGGAAGTAAACACAATAATAATAATACTGATTATATGTACTACGTATAGCTTGCAATTAGATACATACGTGGTGGGTAGGTAAATTTTTAAGACAGTAATAATTTGTAGAGGCTCAGAACAATAGGTGGATGGAGCATAAGTGACAGATTTATCAGGTATTAGGAATTATTGTAGCAGAGTGACTTGAACTGGGATGGGGGGGACTATGAAACAAATCTAGGTCGGGGTGACTGTGCAACATGGCATCGACTTCGCGGGGTATTCTTGAAAATGGCCTGTGGTAGAGGTAATTCGTCGGGTTGAATGATGAGTGGAAGAGTGGAGCTGAGCGGGAGAAGAATAAATTGAGGGACTGACAATTTCAATTGCGCCAAGAGTGAGGGGCAGTCGATGGGACCATTTACCAGCCTGATGAGGAATGAAATGTCCATCCACCTACGAGTGCTCAAGCGAGCGCAGGCGACACGTTCTGAGAAGCGAGTCATAGTCGATTTCATCCAACGGGATATGGAGCTTGAACGCTACATATCGCAGGAACTTCTTCTGGACCCGTTCCAACTGTGACGACTGGTCACTGTAATGTGGAGACCACACAACCGTCGCATATTCGAGGACTGGAAGCACGATGGACTTGTTTAGCAAGACGATGGCTGGGACACTGGTGAAATCCCTCGTGTGTCTCTTCAGAAAACCCAGAGAACGCATGGCCCTCCCCACAATATGGTCAATATGACTACCGAAGGTAAGTTTAGTGACATATTCATATATTATCCGATCTATCTAGTATTTCTGATTAACATGTGCTTGAAGGTAAGGTACAATAACTCAACAGGGTATCTATTTTAATGAAGGGTAATATCCACTGGTTTGGCGTAGTTGATTTTCTTATTTCTATCAATTTCCTTCCTTCCGCTCCAAGCCGCCTCTTTGGATTATTATTCCGTGAATAATACACCTATGTAATCGCTCAGCAAGAAAGTTTTATAACACCCCTTCAAAATTTGTTTCATTTACGTTGCAAGGTGCGTAGATTCCAAGTACATAGGTGTATTATTCTTGGAATAATAAACCAAAATGCAATGTCCGCCCGCCGTATCACGCATAACTACTTCATTCACGGTCTGATTCCCCCTCCCCACTAGCTGTGTCCCGAAACTTTGCAGCCCGATTGGAATATACCCAGGGGTGCTATGAGTGAAAATGTGTATTAAAAAAGGTACTTTTTGTGTTTTAGTAACATGAGCTCTTGAGCTATCGTTTTACATGTTCTTTGGGACGAGAAGACCGAATATGAAGTCGATTTTGACCAAAGAGTGGGAAATTGAGGTTCTACCAAAGGTTCAGCTCCTAAAATTGATATTTTATGAGTCAAAAACCTGGGAAATCGTCTGAAATCACCATCAATTTGTATGATAACACCAGAAACAGCGTCAACACGTGCATCAAGACGATTAAACGGCACTACCGGTAATCAAAGATAATTTGAAAAAAAAGGAGCGTACCTAATTCGTGTTTTGGGGGCCAAAATTTGGTGATACCAACAGAAATGGCTGTTTCAATCATTGCAGATGAATGAAACAATAAATGAACAGCCATCATTTCTGTAGGTATGACCAATAATACAATAAATCCATTGACAAGGACTTTGCAGCGTTTACCAATAAGTCCAACCGGCATATTTTACACCGAGGTGAGCTGATGGTTCAGATACATATCGGCTCTTGGGAACCTTACCTACGAAGGAAAGAATAATGAATTTGGGGCAATTGACAGGCAATTTTGGTTTATTATTATACATAGGTATATTATTCAACATTGAATTCGATCCGCAAAAAATTGTACCACCCCCTCGCACATATTTTTTTTACATTACAAAGTGCGCAGATTCCAAATCCATGTCACATGGGTTTATTATTCTACTGTACAAATGTTGCTGTTCATTTCTGTTTCTTTCATGTGCAATTATTGAAATGGCTATTATTGATGGTTTCTACCAATTTCGGCCTCCAAAAAAACGAGTTAGGCTCGGCTTTTTTTTTGGTTTATTTCTGAGAGTAATACACCTATGTAATCGCTCAGCAAAACATTTTTATAACACCCCCTCGAAATTTTTCTCTCACGTTTCAAGGTGCGTAGATTCCAAAAACGCTGCAACGTCCTTGCCACATGGGTTTATTCATCTATTGGACATACGTACAGAAATGATGGCTGTTCATTTATTGTATCATTCACGTGCAATAATTGAAATAGCTATTATTGACGGTTTCCACAAATTTTGGCCCCCAAAAACACGAATTTCTCGGCTTTTTTAAAAAGATTATCTTTGAACATTGATAGTACCATTTAATTTTCTTGATTCACCTGTTGATACTACTTCTAGTGTTATTATACAAATGTATGGTGATTGCAGACAATTTCCCAGGTGTTTGACTCATAAAAAATGAATTTCGGAAGCTTAACCTTCGTTACAACCTCAATTCATCACTCTTGGTAGAAATTAACTTCATATTCGATCTTATCGCCCTAAAAAACATGGAAAACGATACCTCACTAGCTCATGTTCACAAAAAACCTCAAAAATCCCTTGAAACCCCTGTTTTTACACCAAGTTTTCTCCCATCACACCCCTGGGTGTATTCCTATCGGGCTGCCGAGCTTCGGAGCACAACTAGGACCCAACTGGGGACCCAAACTGTGTGCGGAAAAACGACGACTTTAGACCAAAATTTAACGTAAATTTAAGGCTGAAACTTCGTTAGAACCTCAACTTTCCACTCGTTGGTCAAAATCGACTTTATATTCGGTCTCCTCGCCCTAAACCCATGGAAAACTATACCTCACAAGCTCATGTAACTGTAACACCAAAAAACACTATTTTTACACCTATTTTTCATCCATAACACGCTTGGGTATATTACGATCGGGCTGCAAAGTTTCGTGACACAACTAGGGCCCAAATGGAGCTTGTGTGCGAAAGAACGAATTTTTAAAATCTAAAGTGAAGTATATATGGACGATACGGCGGGCGTTGGACGGTGGACGTACATTGCATTTTTGGAATCTTCGCACCTTGAAACGTAAAAGAAAAAATTTTGAGGGGGTGTTATCAACACATTTTGCTGTGCGAATACATAGGTGTATTATTCACAGAATAATAAACCAAAAGCAGCGGAAAACGCAGCTAGCAGCGCCACGTCCTCAACGCCTATACTGAAAAACACGTACTGACAAGCTTCAAAGTTGCTCTCAGTGTTGAATAGGTGTGGACACAAAATTGAATGCGTCAAGAGGCGTCGTAGGTCATCGAATGTTGGAAGGGAAAGGAAAGCGCAAGTTGAAATTGAAAGGGGAGAGGAAAGCGCACAGGTGTGGACAAGGCTTAAGTAGTAACGTCAAGGAACCATATCGGCTGGTACAGTAGCACTATAAAGTCGAAAGCCCACTTTCTAGGCTGAAACGTCCAAAAATAACGGAGCAGCATAAGGATGAAGTCTGAAAAGCAAGGTAAATAAACCAGATGAATGATGAAACCAGATGAAACCTAGCCAAAGGTATAAAATAATTTGCAATGTAAATAGTAGACGATTAACCAAAACAGTAAATGTGAATATCAAAAACAGGATTACGTTTGGTTCTCGGACCACGAATAGAAGAACGTGGTCTGCTTTCAGTTTCTAATTACTTGGTACGAGGGACACGGGGTATTGTTTTCATTACTCAAATTTAAGAAATAATGTCCTTTTTTATATACAATGCGGACGGCGGTTTGAATTTTGAATGGATAGTAGCAAAGTTAAACTGGGAGCTGGAATTTGGATACAAAGGAAAATCTAAAGAGCTGTTGAGAAAATGGAGCAACTAAGTGGACGACGGACGGGTGGCGGGTGGTACGGGAATGGAATCTTTTGATCTCACGAAGTGAAGGGTAAATACAGAATCTCATCGCTTCCTTTTGCACTCGCCTTAACCCTGGAACTGATCAACGTTGAGGGAAGAGGTAACCGTGAATTGAACGGAACGCAGTAAAAGGATTTTCTAATGAGAGACTTCGCAACAACTTTTCCCATTATACTTATGCCCGACCATTAGAAATCGTGGGTGAACTGAACGCCCAATTCGATATATTTATGTATGTATGAAATATATATATTTTTTTTTTCATATTGATATATTTTGCATGATATCAGTAGCATAACAACTGAGCCATGCCCACCAAGTTAACTGAATAATACCTACCTATAATTAAAATCGTAATTCTGTCTGTCTGTACACTTATAATGAACAGGAATCACTAAGTTTTGTGTTCATTATCCGTTTTGCTACATGATCTCAAACCCTAGGCTCGGTCGCAAAGTTCAGCGCATTTTCGTTGATAAATACGGTAGTTAAATGTGTCAAAATTTTGGATAGGTATTTATACATTTTTGAAAACTCTGTGCATGGTTTTCCGTTATGTACCATTCTGAATCAGTCACTAAATTTCAACAGAAGGTTCATGGGTCAATCGCCAGAACATAATGATTGAATTCGAGTTTTTGTGGGTTATATTTGGTAAAAACGTCCGCCACATTGGTGGATACTAAAGGTTACACACATCGGCACGTTGATTCATACACCTAATTCGTCCGTGTAGGTATCCACAGTTTATAAGTACTGAACTGACGGTAACATTCTACAAAATCCCACGGAACTACACGTACGGAAATTATGTGTCAAACTTAGCCGAAGTCAATATTTCAAAATATGATATCTGGGCATGCGAGATTTAACGTCACGCGTCAAGCCAATCATATCCATACATTTCAGATGGCTCTTGAAACCAAACCGCCAATCACTGTGAAATCCCTGAAAATATACATCGGTTGAATCATTCGATTGTATCATTCCGACTGCAATGAAATCGATATGAGACCCAACCTAAATGATATCCGAATCGTGATGAAATTCGTAGGGGACCATCAGGGCAGGGGGCGTCGGATTCAAAGACGAAAATGCGATGTGAGAGTGGGGGCAGCCATGACGTCAGCCTCGATGCTGGACCCCCTTCATAGCCCACAAACAGACTTCAGCCCAAGCACTTGCTCTGTATTTCCGATTATTTTTGTTATTTTCCTTTTTCCAAACCTTATTATTTTACTCTTTTCAATTTTTTTAATTTTTGGCTTAAATTCTTTAACAGTTTGTTTAGTGTAGTGTTGTGTAGGAGAGTGAAAATGCCATTTTGTGCAGTTTTCGGGTGCTCCAACCACAACACGAAAAACGCTGCAAATTCTTTTCACATGGGTTTATTATTCTACTGGACATAGGTACTGTCGTGAATCCCTCCAGGAACCACTCCTCTAGCTAACTTAAGTTCTCGCCAATATTCTACCGCAAAAGATAGGCTCTGGAAATAAACAGTACGAGTGGGGAGACAAGCCACAGGACCCAGGGTACACAACCTGGAGCCCCACCATCAACCCCTAACAGGGGGTTGGAGGGAGAGGACTCACTTTCCTATAAAACCCCGGATCCTGCGACTTTAGATTCATTCGACACTTCCTCTAACCAGCTCTCTCTTCTCTCCTCTTACCTTGCTCTCTCTCTCTCTCCTCCTCTAAAAGATCCTAGACGTCGGTGGTGGTCAGCCCATAACCGCCTAGGCAAACCTCCTCTAAAAGATTCCAGATGTCGGTGGTGATTCGCTCATAACCGCCTGGGCAATTTCCCTCACACCACCGTGATGCCAATTTTAAATTCATCACAGGTACCTAAAGAAATGTTGGCTGTTCATTTATTGTTTCTTTCTTGTTAACTGATTGAAATGGCTATTTTTGATGGTTTCCACCAATTTTGGCCCCCAAAAACACGATTTAGACTCGGCTTTTCTTTAACAGATTACTTTTCATCATTGATAGTACCATTTAAATGTCTTGATAAACCTGTTGATACTATTTCTAGTGTTATTATACAAACTGATGGAGGATCTCAGACGATTTCCCAGGTTTTTGACTCATAAAAAATCAATTTCGGGAGCTGAACGTTCGGTAGAACCTCAATTTTCCACTCTTTGGTCAAAATCAACGTGATGTTCGGTATTCTCGTCCCAAAACATGGAAAACGATACTCAAAAGCTCATGTTACTAACGTGTTACTAAAACACAAAAAGTACCTATTTGTATACACATTTTCACTCATAACACCCCTGAGTATATTCCGATCGGGCTGCAAAGTTTTGTGACACAAATAGGGCCCAAATGCAGCATGAGGGCGAAAGAATGAATTTTGTAGACCGAAAATGAAGCCGGTACACGGGACACGGCGTACGGCGGACGACGGACGGACATTGCATTTTTGGAATCTCCGCACCTTGCAACGGAACAGAAAATATTTTGAGGGGGTGTTATAGAAGATTTTTGCTGAGCGAATACATAGGTGTATTATTCACAGTATAATAAACCAAAATGAATGTCGGGAGCTTAACCTTCGTTACAACCTCTATTCTTCACTCTTCGGTCAAAACCAACCTAATATTCCGTCTTCTTGCCCTAAAAAACATGGAAAACGATACCTCAGAAGCTCATGTTCACTAAAACCTCAAAAACCCATCGAAAACCCCTATTTTTGCACCCCATTTTTGTTTATTATTCAGTGAATATTACACCAATGTATCGCTCAGCAAAGGTTTTTATAACACACCCTCAAAATTTGTTCTTTTCCGTTTCAAGGTGCGTAGATTCCAAAACGCTGCAATGCCCTTGCCACATGGGTTTATTTTTCTATTGGACATACCTGCAGAAATGCTGGTTGCTCATTTATCGTTTATTTCATGTGAAATAATTGGAATAGCTATTTCTGATGGTTTCCACTAACTTTGGCCCCCAGAACACGAATTAGGTACGCTCCTTATTTTTTCTTTTCAAATTATCTTTGATCATTAGTAGTGCCATTTAATCGTCTGTATCCACGTACTGACACTTTTTCTAGTGTTATTATACAAATTTATGGTGATTTCAGACGATTTCCAAAGTTTTTGACTCATAAAAAATCAATTTTGGGAGCTGAACATTTGATAGAACATCAATTTTCCACTCTTTGGTCAAAATTGACTTCATATTAGTTCTTCTCGTCCCCAAAAACATGGAAAACGATACCTCAAAAGCTCATGTTACTAACATGTTACCAAAACACAAAAAGCACCTATTTTTGTGTATATTTTCACTCATAACATCGCTGGGTATATTCCGCTCGGGCTGAAAAGATGCGGGACACAACTAGTGCCCAAATAGAGCATGTGTGCGAAAGAACGACATTTTTAGACCAAAAATGAAGCCGGTAGGTACACGTGCTACGGCGTACGGCGGACGGACATTGCATTTTTTGGAATTTACGCACCTTGAAACGAAAAAAGAAAAAAATTTAAGGGGGTGTTAGGTATAACAATTTGTTGCTGAGCGATTACATAGGTGTATTATTCGCAGAATAATAAACCAAAATAGGTACTTTTTGTGTTTTAGTAACATGTTAGTAACATGAGCTTTTGAAGTATCGTTTTTCATGTTTTTGGGGACGGCAAGACCGAATATGAAGTCGATTTTGACTAGAAAGTGGAAAATAGAGGTTCTACCAAATGTTCAGCTCCCAAAATTGATTTTTTATGAGTCGAAAACCTGGGAAATCGTCTGAAATCACCTACAATTTGTATAATAACCCTGAAAAAACGCTGCAAAGTTCTTGTCACATGGGTTTATTATTCTACTGAACAAACCTAAAGAATTGTTGGCCGTGTTCATTTATTGTTTCTATCACGTGAAATAATTCGAATAGCTATTACTGATGGTTTCCACCAACTTTGGCCCCCAAAACACGAATTAGGTAAGCTCCTTTTTTTTCCCCCAAATTATCTTCGACCATTGGTTGTGCTATTTAATAGTCTTAATCCACGTGTTGACACATTTTCCAGTGTTATTATACAAGGTGATGGTGATTTCAGACGATTTCCCGGGTTTTTCACTCATAAAAAATCAATTTTGGGAGCTGAACATTTGGTAGAACTCAATTGTCCACTCTTTGGTCAAGATCGACTTCATATTCGGTCTTCTCGTCCCCAAAAACATGGATAACGATATCTCAGAAGCTCATGTTACCAACATGTTGCTAAAACGAAAAAGTACCTATTTTTACATACATTTTCCTCATAACACCCCTGGGTATATTCCGATCGGGCTGAAAAGTTTTGGGACACAACTAGGGCTCGAATGGAGCATGTGTGCGAAAGAACGAATTTTTTAGACCGAAAATGAAGCCGGTACACGTGATACGGCGTACGGCAGACGGCGTGCGGCGTACGGCAGACGGCGTGCGGCGTACGGCAGACGGCAGACGGCGTACGGCGGACGGACATTGCATTTTTGGAATCTACGCACCTTGAAACGGAAAAGAAAACATTTTGAGGGGGTGTTATACACATTTTTTGCTGAGCGAATACATAGGTGTATTATTCACAGAACAATAAACCAAAAGTGTCATCACGTGGATCTAGACAATTAAATGGCACTACCAATGATCAAAGATAATTTAAAAAAAAAGAAAAAAGAGCGTACCTAATTCGTGTTTTAGGGACCAAAATTGGTGAAAACCATCAGAAATAGCTATTCCAATTATTTCACATGAAATAAACGATAAATGAACAACCAACATTTCTGTAGGTATGTCCAATAGAATAATAAACCCATGTGACAAGGACTACGCACATCAATGAATGGTACGAATGTCCACTCGCATGAAAGCACAGTGCGACAGCTAGGCGTTCTCTCGCAGGAACAGCCTCTCTAAAGAGGGTATCCTTCTTGGTGATTCTTGGTCCGATCATGGTCAATAGTTGATCAAAATTAGAAATTTTCATTCTGAAAAAGTTAAGGCATCCCACGTCGTTGCTGTATTCTAGATTCAACTCGTCAAGCTCATCAAGTAACAAATCTGTCGTGGTATCCTCCCAGAACCACAACCTCACTCTGTGAAATTAAGATCTCGCAAATAAACCTAGAAGTGGAGACGGAAGACGCAGGAGAGCCGAGGGACAACCTGGGGATCCCCACCATCCACCACTACCTGTAGGATAGAGGGAGACGGATTCCAGGCCTATAAATACTCGCCTCCTTCGCCTTTCTAGCCATTCTACGCTCTCCTCTAGTCGCTGACTACCCTCTCTCTCTCTCCTAGCTCCTCGTCTCTCTCCTAACCTAAAAGATCCAGGGAATGGTGGTGGTCCGCCCAAAACCAAACCAGGCAACACTCCTAAAAGATTCCGAGCATGGTGGTGGTTCGCCCATAACCAAGTCGGACACACACATCCAAAAAAAGATCCTGGGCATGGTGGTGGTCCGCCCTTAACCGAACCAGGCAACGCTCCCAAAAAGATTCCGCGCTTGGTGGTGGTACGCCCATAACCAAAACGGACACATCCAAAAAGATCCCAGGCATGGTGGTGGTCCGCCCATAACCAAACCGGGCACCTCCTCCCTCACACCTCTCATGGTGGATGTGCGCTCATATACATTCATCACAAAATCTTCCACGAATTCGCTGGCCCTGTACTTTTTTCTTTCCCGAAGGATACTGGGGCGTATCCAAAACCTCCGAGGGCGACGGGCAGGAAGGTTCCCTACAGTTAAAGCAATAATTGTTGCAGCAGAAGCTGCTAAAAATCATCTTCATCTTCACTCAACACCGCATGGAACTGATTTAAGACGAAATCCGAACTTGCTATCACGCGGGATGGTTCGGCACTGATTGCGACGTCCACACTACTGGAACAATGTGGACGTTCTGCCAAACACTGCATGCCGAACCGAACGTGCCGCCCGGCGAGGGCCGACCGGCCTGTTTCGGCATAGTGTGGACGCACCATTATGTGACTGATCGACGAGAGGAGTGCTCCCTCTGCAATCACCACGAAAAAGAGTATGTTTTTCATTTTCTCTGCAGATGCCCCATCTCGTGATGCTGCTATTGGTTTTATTAATGGCCCTGATTGGGGCCCACTGGTTAAATTGTGTAAACGGGCCTGGACGTAGATCCTTTTTGTTTGGGAAATTCAACTTTTAATATTTTCTGTTATTAGTGCACTAGAAGATGCCAATGCGCCAATCAAAATATTTTATAGCAGAATGTAGGTACGAAATGTCTAACCTATTTGCGAACTAAATAGCTGTGTCTAATACTTGCACTACACCTTACTGATGTCTAATACTTTAAGTACTTATATTTGCCCGTACCTCCGGAAGATGGTAAAGTCTTACCATGCCGTTTGGTTTATATTCTCTGTGAAAGATTTGAATGTTATTTTGATTTTTTGAAATAAACGTTTTTCTTCTTCTTCTTCTTCTTATGGAGAAGCTATATTTATCTTTGTATGTAGCCTAAGATTGATAATGCATAATATTCTTTTTTACGTTCTAGCTGGTGCTGTTGCTCTACCTTTGATACTGATTATGAATAATCATGATCTGATGGAGCATAGAAAACAAACTGTAGCTCCTCATTTAGTATTTTTCAAAGATTATCTGAATTCTGTTGTCGTGAGCGCAAGGTTTGAATAGGCTGTAGGAGAGAGGAGGATATGCCCTGTCGGAGTCTTACGCGGATAGCTAGTGCCCAAGGTTTTCACCACAATGGGCACTAGAGGATAGCTAGCGCCCCAGGTTTTCACCCCATTGAGTGCTAGTGGATGTGCCAGCATCCCAGGTTTTCACCACAATGAATGCCGGAACCTTTCGTGAGGCATATCCCAGGTTTTCACCACAATGGTTATGCGAGGGAAAGGTAGGAGAGAGAGGAGATGTGGGGTAAGAGAGAGGGAAGTTGCAGGTAGGAGTGAAGTCGGTAGAATGAAGAGCTGGGCGAGCCGGGCGCCTTATAAAGATGCCTCCTCCTCGTCACCCGTCTAAGATCGTTGGGAGTTGACACCCTTCTGGACTTCCACCAAGGTTTTGCACAGCTCGTCTTTCCCCTTGCTATTTATTGGTTTAAATCTAACACATTTACACTGGAGGAAAAGAGGGATACCACGACATCTGTAACTCTGAAATTGTGGTAATTAGTGCATATAAATTGGTACCGTCTCATGTTCACCTGTCGAACCAATAGCATCCATATCGAGTCGTTGTCTTCACTCAAGTTTTCACATTCAGAAACTACAAACACTATCAGGTTACCCGATATTTGGTTTAACGCGGAGCTACCAGCTGGGTGCTCCGTTCTGGACTTGGGAACCAAAGTTCGTTGTTTGTTCTTGCTGCTAGGTACCTTTTCAACATCCAACATCTCCACTTCCTACTTACAAAGAAACAACTAGTCACGGTTCACATAGTTGAGCAGCTTCCATGTTACCCACACTCACAACTTTCGGAAGTAAATCCTTGTCAACCTGTATCATTGCTCATTCTATGAACGAAGAAGCTGCACTGAATTAAAAAATAGGTATATATATATATGTGAAGGAAAGAATTTCTACGGCTATGGGCCTACCATTAGTGGTCTCCTCGCGGTTCACCCTAACAACACCAAAAAGGGAAGATATTGTATTTTGACTTGGACGGTATTTTGACTCGGGCGGTACTCTGTCCGAGGGATGAGTGGTTGCTCAGAGATGGCGAATAGTTCAGTTTAAAAGTTGTTGTAACAGGGAGTTCCGTGGCCCATTTTATTGTATTTTCTAATAATTATAGTGTATTTTGCATTTATCCGAGTTTCGAGAAGTGATTTCTCCCCATACTTCACATCAGAAGTGGGATATGGCCCCAGACGAACCAGAAAAAGAAGATGACTACGCCGAAGCTAGTTCAGGCACCAAGGGATCCAGGGCCGGAACTCCGACACTTGATTCGAAGGATCGCATTATCTCTATGTTGGAAACTCAAAATCGCGAGATGAACGATCAGAATCGTCGATTGGAAAGTCTCTTACAGCTGGCATTAGCACCACCTTCACGTTTAGGCATGACCTCTGACTCTAATAACGTAAAGCTGCCTGAATTTGACCCAAAACTTGACGGTGTTGATCCTAAATCATGGTGTGCAACTGTTGAATGTTGCTTGAATGATGGAAACAGTAGCGGTGGTGCTCTTATTGTTGCTCTCGGTCAGTCATTAAAAGGGGATGCTGCGACGTGGTTCACTTCTATAGTTGGACCGGATCTCACTTGGAATGACTTCAAATCGGCTTTTCTAACTCAATGGGATGCCATTGACAACCCTGCGGGCGTATTTTTTTCGTTTTTACGATCTCAGCCCAAGGATAGTAACGAGACCTATGTTACCTTCTCGTCAAGGATGCTTCGTACGCTAACAGCTAGTTGGAAGGGGTTGAGCCATGAGCAGATTGCGGTGGCTGCTGTTATGGGGCAGCTTGCTCAAACCGACTCTAGAGTGCGTCGTTTGGCTCACACAGAGGAAGTAACAAGCCGCGAACAGCTATTGAAAGAGATGAGGTTACTCAGTTACAAGCGACCTACTGATTCGAGTGATATGCAGAACAACCCAAAGAAGCCACGATTCTCGTCACATAGAAGTGGTTCATTGGATGGTAAGGGGAACAATTTCTCTCGGCCCTCTTCCTCCTCATCTTCCTCCTCTTCCTCCACAAGTCAGCGGCCTTCTTTGAAGAGTGACGTCACCTGCTACGCCTGTTCCGGAAAGGGGCACTTTGCGTTCCACTGTCCCAAGAAAGAAGAGCTCCGTCGTCGGAAGGAAAATGGAAACTCTCTGACCAGCGGCAAGCCAACGGAGAAGCGAGTTGGGTTGTGCCAAGTAAACCCTTCGGGAATTTTAACTCATAAGGGTAAGCAATTTTCGTACCATTTTGATTCTGGTAGCGAATGCTCTCTACTAGGCTCAGCATTTAGTTCGGAATTTAAGGGTGTAAAAGAACTCAAATCAATCGTCTTACATGGTTTAGGGACCTCCTCACTTGAATGTACCTCTCAATTAAAGGTACGAGTGACGATTGATGATATTGATCTTAGTATATTGTTTCATTTAGTGGTGGATAATCTTTTACCTTATGAAATAATTATAGGACGTGAGATACTCTCCCCAGATCTTGAAATGATAATTTCAAATACGAAGTGCTGTTTACAACTCAAGTCAAATTGTAATCTGGGTGAAGCCGGTCGTGTAGAAAACCCATTTCCTCATATTTCTCTAAATGACTCAACAACAGATTTTGACGAAAATTTCTCTGACATGGAAATAGGGGTTGATGAGGATATCCCTCCCGACTTTTCAGTTGGATGTTTAGAAACCCAGTTTCAATTTGATGATATTAAAACGGATCTTCCCCCTGACAGTAGGAGTGACTTGGTTACTATTTTAAAGAAATATAGGGATTTTTTCATGACTGGTATTCCTAAGACTCGTATCACTACGGGGATTTTGGAAATTAGGTTAACCGATCCACAGAAAGTTGTTTATCAAAAACCTTATCGAATGAGCCCGAAAGAACGGGAAATGGTTAGAGTCAGGGTAGCCGAGTTAGTTAGTGCGGGGATAGCTCGCCCTAGTAAGTCACCATTCGCAAGTCCAGTCTTACTCGTACCCAAGAAAACGGGTGATTGGAGGATGGCGGTGGACTATCGCAAATTGAACGCCCTGACTGTGCCTCTTAGGTTTCCTCTGCCATTAATCGATGACCAAATTGCTCGATTGCGTAGCGCAAAATTTTACTCCCAATTAGACATGATCTCTGGTTTTTATCAACAGCTTCTCGAAACCCAGTTGTAGATTTGGATCATTCTAAGTACGAGCAGTTACCGCCTCTCAACATTGAAGGTTCTTATAATCCAAACCCTCCCTCTAAGCCAGTTGATAGGAGTAAAATACGTCCTCAAGGGCGTAAACGACATGGTATCAAAAGGGTATCTCCTGAAACCCCACCTAGCAAACAAGTATTGGCTATTTCTGTATCTTCCGACTGGTTATTAGCGGAACAACAAAAAGATCCTTTCATATCAGAAATTGTAGCTAAATTTAACTCGGATGATATTGACGACGAGATAGCAAACACGTATGAAATTAGATCGGGCATTTTACACAGAAAAATTCAACGCAATTCACGTACGCTGTGGTTACCGATTGTCCCTCATTCACTACGATGGTCTATCGTAGACAATGTTCATAGTTCCATTTTCCATCTTGGAACAGAGAAGACGCTTGAAACCCTTTATAATTTTTATTGGTTTGAACATATGGCTAGATTTGTACAAAAATTTGTAGATAGTTGTGTGACGTGTAAAATGGCCAAAAGAGAGTCAGGCGGAGCACGTCAAATTTCGTTACACCCCATTGATAAGGTTGCGGTGCCATGGCTTACGGTACATCTTGATCTAACTGGAAAGCTTAGTGGTAAGAAAGACACAAGGGATTATTTGTTTGTCTTCATTGATGGGTTTACAAAGTATTGCCTATTGTTTATGACACATAAATTAGAAGCTAAAAACGCGATCCAGGCTGTTCGTTCGACTATCTCATTGTTTGGTCCAATGACGCGACTGATAGTGGACCAGGGACGTTCTTTCACTTCTAAACAATTTCGGGATTTTTGTTCCGAGTCTCAAATTGAGTTGCATTTTATCGCCACTGGGTCCAGTAGGGCCAATGGGCAAGTTGAAAGGGTTATGGGTACTTTGAAGGATATGCTAACAGTTGCTGAAATGGATCGGCATCAATCATGGCAGGAATCGATTGGGGATATTCAGTTAACGTTAAATACTACCCCTCATGCTATTACCAAATTGACACCTATGGAATTGATGTTTGGGAAGGTTTCCCGTCCGCGTACTTTAATAGTGTGTAATACTGGTGTTAATACACATAGTGATGCAAATTCTGCTGCTGACGTTCCAAAGCTGAGAGAGCAAGCGACTACCAGAATTTCTAGGCATTCTGCGTATAATAAAAGTTTATTTGATAAGGGTAAGACTCAAGTGCAACCTTTCAAGGTTGGAGATTTGGTCCTTTTAAAACAGGACGAACGTAATCTAGTGAAACTTGATGCAAAGTTTAAGGGTCCGGTTAGGGTCTCTAAAGTCTTACCTAACGACCGTTATGAGCTACGAACAATTGATGGTCGTCGTACTTACAAGTACGCACATGATAGGCTTCGTAGGGTGCATGATGCAACTGAGATAAGCGAATTAGCAGTTGGCTCTTCCAAAGCCACTGATGATGATGATTAGCATTACTATTTGTGGAGGTTCCGAGGGTAGTGATGGTTGTGCTGGGCAGCGTTTTGGGATGGAGAGTTGATTAGCTTTTCGCTTGCGATGCGTCCGCTCCTCCTTCCTCATTTTTCCACACGTGTCGCCTTGCGCTGTGTCTGTTCTCCGCATGCCTCACTTTTCGCGTTGCGATGTGGGTGCTGTAGGGACAGCTTCTGCTTCGGTGCACCTGTTGCCTCCCGTGGAACTCTCTCCTTGGTTTATTGAGCCTAATTATTGTTGTTGGGCCGTTTCTATTGCCCTTGTGGTGTGTCTTGTTGGCCTTGCGTTTGGCAGGTTGTATTGGCAGTGATTGCCTGGTGGTGTTGTGCTCAGTGATTATTTTCTTATATTGAGGACCTTGCTTGTCTCTGTTGTTGATGGTCTTTTATGACCTTGTGATTTTGTCGCTATTTCTGCGCATTTTACTATGATGGTTCTTTATGGCCTTCCTCCCTGTACAGCTATTTTCATTACCTATATTTTCTTCTGTTATTTTGCGCTTTGGGCGTTCACTGATATGGCTCCATTTAGTTGGGTTTTGGCCCAGTGCACTGGGACCCACTGTAAGGACTAATGCCGTGTTCTCCTGCGTTTTTGTTTAAGGGACACCCTGATCGCAGGGACGCGATCGTTGTCAGAAAGGCCGTGTGAAGGAAAGAATTTCTACGGCTATGGGCCTACCATTAGTGGTCTCCTCGCGGTTCACCCTAACAACACCAAAAAGGGAAGATATTGTATTTTGACTTGGACGGTATTTTGACTCGGGCGGTACTCTGTCCGAGGGATGAGTGGTTGCTCAGAGATGGCGAATAGTTCAGTTTAAAAGTTGTTGTAACAGGGAGTTCCGTGGCCCATTTTATTGTATTTTCTAATAATTATAGTGTATTTTGCATTTATCCGAGTTTCGAGAAGTGATTTCTCCCCATACTTCACATATATATATATATATATATATATATATATATATATATATATATATATATATATATATATATATATACATCCTGGTATCATTGTGGCTACCACACACAGAAAAGTTGCATTTAAAGTGGCACCCGTGTGCATGAGGCATCCGTATAAGGGTGCCACTTTGAAATCCCTACGTAGTTTGGAGGTTAATAGAAGAAAAAAATTGAAACGCTTCGGAAGTGCTGCAACTATCAATTATCAATAACTATCGATACACAGAAGGGGGTAAATCGATAAGAGGAGTCAGATATATTGATTTGAAAATTGTCACATGGGTGCCACAAACATAGCAAGATGGATAACAATTATACGGCCATAGTTCCCGATTTTTCCAAACGCAGCGCTGGTGCTAGTCGAGAATATACACAGTATATCATAAAATTGATGAAGACCTATCATTGCGACCTCCGGAGATTTGGCAACACTGTTATCAGAGAATCGGTCGACCAACCAGGGCCCCTCTGTGGGCTGTAGGACCATGGGGGGTTATCAGAAGAGGAGTGCTTTGGAGTATCAACTCATTTAGCGCAGTCAAATTAGACACAATAAAAAAGTTACCAACGGGACAAAAAAATCCTAAAATTTTGAAATGTGGCATGCTTGTTGACAGGTACCTACACTACATCATACTAAAAGCCCATTGTAATAACCGTGAAATGTTGGCACATCGTGCAGTTTTGGGCTTATAACATCCAAACTATGATTCATACAGAACATTTCACTCGAACAAAAATTAAAGAGCATTAAATTCTACTTAGAATGATTTTCTTAAACATCAAATTTGGTTCAGCCGTCTGGCTGGAATGGGCAGTCTAAACTCGGAAAATTTTTCCATTTTGACTAAAAAGTGTGTTTCACACGCCTGTAACTAAAAATGGGTATTCCAAATGATAAAATCATATAAATAAAGTTGTATATCATTAAATTCTGCGTTCAAAGCACCCATATTTTTTTATTAAAATTGCAATTTAAAATTATAATTGATCTACTCTTTAATATTTCAATGAAATATTTTGAAGTCCATCTTTGGCATCAAACGGTGGGGGGGGGGGGATAGCCCCCTTAAAAATTTGGTGGTTTCGTTTCAAGACATGTAGAATCCAAAAATATATTAAACAATAATTTCTGTCCGTCCGCAGTACGCTGCGCTGTTACCATAAACCAAAATTAATGAAATTCGGTTGGTAGGTTCCAGTTGGGGTCTTTCTGATCCGCGAAGCACAGCGTTACCGGCGGCGGTCCGCTTTTGTTCAAATTTAGTAGACAGTTGGGGTGGTGTAGCTCCTAGGTCGTCCCCAATGAATTTGATGCTCTACAACTTTAGTTACCTATAATATAACACTTTTCATTTTGAATAATCGTTTTGGGCCCTAGTTGTGTCCCGAAACTTTTCAGCCCGATCAGAATATACCCAGGGATGTTATGAGTGAAAATGTGTGTAAAAATAGGTACTTTTTGCGTTTTAGCAACATATTGGTAACATGAGCTTTTGAGGTATCGGTTTCCATGTTTTTCTGGACGAGAAGACCGAATATGAAGTCGATTTTGACCAAAGAGTGGAAAATTGAGGTTGTACCAGATGTTCAGCCCCAAAAATTGATTTTTTATGAGTCAAAAACCTGCGAAATCGTCTGAAATCACCATCAATTTGTAGAATAACACTAGCAAAAGTTTCAACACGTGGATCAATACGACTAAATGGCACTACCAATGATTTTAGTTTAGGACAACTTTTGTCAGCCAAAAAGCTCAAAATTGTAGGAATTTTTCCAGTTTTTAGCTTACCTATCTATAAGATTTACCTGAACGGTCCATCTTACAGGACTCATCTTAATGAAGTCCAACTTTGGCATCGAACATGAGGGAAAAGAAAAAAGTTTAGCCCCCTCAAAATTTGACGGTTTCGTTTCAAGACACGTAGAATCCGAAAATAGATTAAACAATAATTTCTGTCCGTCCGCTGTACGCCGCGCCTTACCAGACACTTTTCTTTGTTACCACAAACCAAAATTAATGGAATTTGGTTGGTAGGTTCCAATGAGGGTCTTTTTTGATCCGCGAAGCTTGGCATTACCGGCGGCGGCGGCCCGATTTTGTTCAAATTCAGTGATAGTGGGGTGGGTGTAGCTCCTAGATCGTCCCATATGAATTTCAAATAGCTCGGATCATTAGTACGACCACTGTGCTTGCGCAGACGCAAAATCGAGGTACTCAATTTCTCATCAACCTGTGTTTGTTCATGTTGCCGTCTGAGGACAAGTACAGAAGCCTTACCTATTAATAAAGCGTTAACTATTAATTTTGAAAAACCCACGACTTCTTTTTCCATGTTTGTAGAAGTATTCGTAGAAGCTAGGTAAGTACAAATTCGGTTATAAAGTCGTATTCTATCATTCTTTGACCGCCCGATTTCGATGGCATTTTTAGGAACCGTTCTTCAAGCTAGGCGTAGGAATTTTCGTTCTACTATTTTTAAACTACAAGTTATGCTTCATGCATTACAACAAATAATTGTAGATAGAATTTTCGAATCTACCGCATATTTAGGAAACTGTAATTACCTAGCGGGAAGAAACGTAAAAACTCTGCAAATTATTAAACAACGGTTTATTATTTTCCTATATGCCCCATATCCGAGCGGATGGGGAGCCCAGCCCGCAAATGTTGCCAAAATCGGATTCGAACTGAGGATATTATGCGCGTGCCAAAGGTTTGCGGACACAGACCAAGATACATACATCGAAACAAATTTTTGTTCAAGTTGCTAAAGTATGTACCTATCGACCAAATCGAAAATAACCATCTTTCTCGAAACGAAATAATATCGCGGAACAACCAACTCGGTTTCATGCAGCAATTTCTTTTCAACCAATTAAAATTGTAAATTGAATATTTCAATATAGAAACACTGCAAAGTCCTTGTCGCGTGGGTTTATTATTCTTTTAGACTTACCTACAGAAATGTTAGCTGCTCATTTACAGTTTCTCAAAAACACGTTTTTTAAAACAAATTATCTTTGATCAATAATTATACTGCCATCTAATTGTCTTTATTCACCTGTTGATATTAATTTTTGTGTTATTATACAAATTCATGGTGATTTCAGACAATTTCCCAGGTTTCTGACCCATAAAAAATGAATTCGGGGAGCTGAACGTTAGGTACAACCTCAATTCTTAACTCTTTGGTCAGAATCAACTTCATATTCGGTCTTCGTGCTCTGAAAAACATGGAAAACGGTACCACGCAAGCTCATGTTCACCAAAACCTCAAACACTGTAAAACCCCTATTTTTACACCCATTCCCCCCCCCCCCCCCCCTAATAAACCAAAAGGGTTCCTCAATGAATCCAGCAAGACTGCTAAGGTACCGGGCTTTCATTGACAAATATGATGAACAATACCATCGAATCTACAATTTTAATAGAAAGATTTAAAGGAGAACTTGTACTGTTGCCACATTTCCCAATGATTCCAACAAGTGCCATTCGAAATCAAACGTTTGCCGTTGTGGATTGAATTTGGATTGAATTGTGTGGATTGAATTTGGAAATACATTATGAGTCAGATGTTTGTTCCCAAAATTTAAAATTTTAATATTTGTCTGCCGAGCCTATGCGGCCTTGACAGTTGACATACAAGTGTCTTTCAGTTCAGGATATAGTGTAGAATCAAGAAAAAGAGAAAACAAACGCGGAAAAATAAGTCAGAAGTTGGTTGCCAAATAGATTTGACATTTTGGTTTATTATTTTCAATAATGAACCATTGGAATCGAGCATGGGAAAAAAAAACCCTCCCCCCCAGCCCTCAAAATTTGATGGTTTACGTTTCAAGGTATGTAGAATCCGAAAATGTAATAAACAATTTCTGTATGTCCGCCGTACGCTTGTACTGGCCACTTTTCTTAGTTACCAGGTTCAGCAACCAATATTTAAAACGCTGCAAATCCCTGCACAACGGTTTATTATTTTGTACAGATCACAGCTCTCTGTATAGATAACCCGTCTATATAATATAATATGTACTATTCTATACATATTATGTGAATCGCAGACCCTCCGTAGGTTAGTACCTAACCTCGTACTCGTTACCAGGTACCTACCTAAATCACGAGTTAAATGTTGCTAAAATAATTCTGTCGATGACAAACAGTAACTAAAACGGCAAAAAGAAACGCAAATAATGAAGTTCTGAAGAGAAATTGTTGATGTGGAGTGAAATAGATGCCCCTTCTGCGTAGATCACTGTTTTCTGGGGTCAGTACATACCTTCGTGGTCAAGTATAATGACCAGTTGTGTAATAACTTGCCCATCAATAGTACTTCAACGGCTGTTCAAGTTGCAAAAGTACCGATCAACAAAATCCAGCCCCTTCTTGGTAGATGAACCTTTGTGTAATAATTTACCGTTGTAAAATAATTTACCGTTGTAAAATAATTTACCGTTATGTAATAATTTACCGTTGTGTAATAATTTGCCGTTGTGTAATAATTTACCATTGTTTAATAATTTACCCATCAACAATAGTTCAACGTTTGTTCAAGTTTCACACCTACAAAATCCAATAGTCCATCACTTTTCAAATGAAATAATATCGCACAACAACCAACTCGTCTTCATACAGCCATTCTTGATTATAATCAGGTGCTCCCTAGTGATGATTATCTGGGCCGGATTTATACCGTTGATTCACGATCGTGTTGACGAAGCTTTTTGTTGCACACGAACGGCTGGACGTACTCCAGGTGGTCTCAAAAAATTGTTTAGCTGGAGACAAATTTAATAACGTAATAAAAACCATACCCTTCTATCGAAAGTTTTCGAGCTACTGCGTTCTTAAAATTTCAACCCCAATTTTGAACCCCTTAGAGATGAATGACAGTAACGCCGAGCTTCGAGGACCAACTAGACGCCGAACTTCATCAATTTTTTTTCATGGTAACCGAGAAAAGTGGCCAGTACGGCGTTCGGTGGACAGACAGAATTTTTTTTATTGCATTTTAGGTTTCTACATACCTTGAAACGTAAACCATCAAATTTTGAGGGGGGTTAGAATTTTTTTTTCATGCTCGATTCCAATGGTTCATTATTGAAAATAATAAACCAAAAATTAATTCGAAAAATACACCTTACACTTTTGGTAGAGGTCTTGAATCCATCAGCCATTTTATCAACTGAAACGACCCATTTGGATCCATTAGGCGATCAGGGCTTTCCTGGGAGACGCACTAGGGTAGGTTTTGATCACAGAATTCAGTGTTTCTATACCGGTAAATCATAAACCGTTGTGTAGTAATTTGCAGCGTTTTTCTTTACATTTTCGGATTTTACGTAGGTACCTTGAAATTAATGCTTTCAAAATAATTGGTTTAATGCTCGATTCCAAAGGTTCTTTATTGAAAATAATAACACAAAAAATTAGTTCTAACTTGTCCCAAGGACAGAAGAACAAAATCGTGGCAACTTATTACAGAACGGTGTATAATTTAAATCACTGTTTTCTGTTGTCAATACCTACCCTCGTGGACCCCAAGGAAAGCACTAAATCGAGTACTGGAGCCGGCCGGGCAGTTACAGTTTCATAAATATGCGGTGGATTCAAGAATGCTGTGATTAGTAAGTTATTTGTTGATATTCATGAAGCATTTGTGTTAAGCTACAAAAGTAGGTACCCACCAATTAGAAAAATAAAAAATAACACTCATTCTTTATATCAAATAATATCTTGGAACAACCAACTCGACTTCATACAACCATCCGCGATTGATGCATACCATTTCATTAGCGATCATATTGACGAAGGTTTTCGGTCCAAACTTCAGGGCCATAATGTGAACGAACGGCTGTACATACTCCAGGTGGTCTCAAAAAATTCCCAAGTTCGAGATCAATTTAAAAACCAAAAACCCGAATTAACGGAGCCCTGAAAATGTCAACCCCTATTTTTCTCCCCTTACAGCCGAGCTCCGCTGACCATTCAGACCCCAAATAGGACCCACAAACCGAATTTCATTAATTTGGGTTTATTATTATGAATAATGAACCTTTGGAATCGAGCATGAAAAAATAAAAAATGTAACCCCCCCCCCCCCCACCACCAACAACCCATCAAACTTTGAAAGTTTCCATTTCAAGGTAGTATGTAGAATCCGAAAATGCAATAAAAAATTTCTGTACGTCCGCTGTACGATGTATTTAGCACTTTTCTTAGCTACCATGAACCAAAATTAATGAAATTTGGTTTGTAGGTCCCGTTTGGGGTCTAGTTGGTCCGCGAAGCTCGGCGTTACTGTCAGTCATCTCTAAGGGGTGAAAAATGGGGTTGAAATGTTCAGAAACGTTTCAATAGAAGGGTTTGGGTTTTTTTACGTTTTTAAATTGATCATGAACTAAAGAATTTTTGAGACCACCCGGAACATTGTATGACCAGCCGTTAGTTTGCACAGAAAAGCTTGTCAACACGATCGTGAATCAAACAGAATAAATCCGGCCCAGACATCATCGCTAGGGAGCACCTGATTTTAATCACAGATGGCTTTATGAATTCGAGTTGGTTGGGATGATGGCTCTTTTGGATTTTGCTGTTAGGCACTTTTGCAGCTTGAACAATGCTTCATGAAGAACAACAAATGATTAATTATAGAATTATTGAACCCCACGCATTTTTATGAAACTGTAATTCCCTTGCCGGTTCCTGTACTCGATTTAGGCTTTCCTGGGTACATTGAAACGGAAACCGTCTTATTTCAGGGAGGGGTTTACACTTTTTTATTTTTATATCCGATTCCAGTTGAAGATAATAAACCAACAACAGGATTTATTGAAAAGTTGTGTATTTTACACAACCGGGTTTACCGGTACAAAAAACCCACGTTTGTACCGGTTTCAGTGACCAAACCATCGTCAGTAACGAAAGTAGCAAAAGACGATGGTTACTGACGATGGTTTGATATTGATCATCAAAACCGGTACCTTTAACAGTGTTTTGAGTTTTTTCGTGTATTAGTGGTAACAGACAACCTTAAAATAACTCCCTTTTTTTATTTCGCAATGGAAGGGGGTTTTGTCAGAAATACGGGGCAGTTGTAATATGACCCCTGGTTTCCTTTCTATATGAGGTATCATTATATGACATATAAATTATGGAATTGAATTTCCTTTCTGAAGGGTTAATGCGATGAAGTTCCATTTAAATTTGATTACCCAATTAAATTTGATTATTAAATTGAACAAAATCCATTGTTACAGCTTGTAGTAGGGCTAGCAACCTAGTGAAAATTCCGCGAACTGGCCGTTCTCGAATATTGTCGTATACAATTTATTATGTAGGTATACATCAGGCTGTACCAAATTTTAAATTTTTGGTGCTCAATGAAAGCAGAATTTATTGCTATACCCCTTTTCATTCCAAAGGGTTTTCATAGAATGGTCGTTCCAGAGCCAGCCGTTTGTTCAGTCATGAATTGAGAATTTCGCCAAAAATGAAAAAAATACTGGTTTTAGACATACATTACAACTGTAATGTACATCTGGAATTGACGTTTGAGATGGTGATTCGATGCCAAAGTTAATGTTTTTCGGTTCTAGTGGTGGAATGTAGGATGTACGGTTTGGAAGATATACCTAACTAAAAAATTAAAGTGCCAAAATGTCGATGTGTTTTTGCTCTCAAAAATTAAGCTCACCACCTGTGACCGTGCAAACGCAGATTACTCTTACTTAGCATCAACTGAAGGTATTAAACTCTTATTTAGCATCATCTGAAGGTACTAAAACGGTTTCCTGTTTTTTGTCAATTAATTCCTGGAAAAATCCTAATTTTATTGGCCTAGGATGTTCCTTATAGGTACTATAGAAATGTTTACTCTAATGAAACAGTGACGTTTTAATACATACATAGCTCAATTCATTTCCTTGCTGCAAGTTTATCCATCCAGAAATAGGTAGGGGTTTTGTGGGAGTTGAAAAATCGACCGTATTTGGGTACTGCAGAGATGGATTCTAAGTCTAACAATTAAATTAATTGTCTTTTATAACCCTGAATTTCACCTCAATGAGTATATCCCGGGGGGAACTTTTTTAGACTCTGTAAACTTCGCATGATTACTATGCGAGGTGAAGAGCTAATCGCTGGTCGAGTAAGCACAAGCTTTGAAAAGCTTGCATTGGTGCCCGCCTGAGACGAGGACCAGTTGCCACCAACTTTGGGGTTACTAAGATCTAACGCTGTGGCCCGCATGGTCACCCCGGGCTACGATTCTACACTACCAGGTTAAATGCTTTCCCCACTAGAGATTTGGCAACAGCGCATGGTGCCATATTGATAGCACTATGTTCAATGTATACACAAGTGGGTTCTGCAATGATGTGAATTTGGATAATGTATACTTCGGGTGCCATATTGATCTAAGAATGAAAAGATGCCATAATGATAGCATTATGGGATTTCATTTCTGTTTGCAATTTCAAGATAAAAATTACACCCATCACTTTCTATCAATGTAACGGACCAGTATACGCCTTAAAAATTCGATATATATTATTAGATTGCAAGGGTGCCACAATAACGCGTTATGTGCGGATGCCACTATGATAGCAGGATGCAAATATATATATATATATATATATATATATATATATATATATATATATATATATATATATATATATATATATATATATATATATAATTCCGTGGTGTATCGACCGTTGATTTAGATATGCGTGGTATGCAATGTTGCAGGTGGTTATCGAGGTTCGGTCATTAAAATTATTCAGTGAGGAATATGGGTGAAAATTTCTTCAGAACTCACTGTAAGTACACTGTATACTTCTAAGCTTGTAAATCTATAGTTAATAACAACAATTTTTCCTTTTTAAAAACACTTGAAAATGTATAGTTAATAATTCTGTATTTAAACTTCCTATTATCACTTTAGCTCATTTTATATTTACACTGTACTAACTCCCCAATTACTACTTTATGCATAAACTAAGACAACCATATTTGTATGATTGTAGAACCCCCTGAAGATGATGGAATAAACCATCGAAACGTTGGGATAAATCTCGTTTTAATGACCGAACCTCGATAACCACCTGCAACATTGCATACCACGCATATATATATATATATATAGTGAAACAACTTGAAAAAGAACGGTTCTTGAATACAGATATTAATATGCATTTGGAAGAGGAAATATTAGGGGGAGAAATAAAATCCCGCGACAACTGCTCGTCACAGTGGAGTATTTTCCCTAACATGGTTCGTTTTTGCATAATCGCGTTCTTATTTACATAAAGCATTTACGTACGGTATCACTGGAATTTCTAAAAAGTTTCCCTCAACGTATTCCTCCAACCTACTTTGCCCTTCTGTTGCGAGAAAAAAAGAGTGATGCATATCCTAATAGTCTTCTCCACCCTGATGTTTTCCAGCTTAGAGAATGACTACACAACTTCCAGGGAACCGATCGATTTGGAATGCAAATTTTTCTTCTTCGCAAGTCTCATGTCCAAGTCGTTCTCGGTAAAGAACGACCAACATTTAAGACCCACCGAAATATCTCCCTTAAGAAGCATGTTTTGAAAAAAGTTACATACGGTAACCCCTTAATCAGAAATATTTAGATCGCGGGTTTCACATGACGCCGCTGTGACGTCATCAGTAATTTAAAAGCCTCGCTCCAGAACCCCCCCCCCCCCCCCCCCTAGTTTATGAGATTAATACGCTACCTACATAAAAGACTAAATAAACGCGTTGCATATTGGACAAAAATCGATGCAACTCCCCTTAATTTTTTGCTTAGAATCTGAATATGACTTTTTTGAGCACGTGTGCAGTGCACACTAACTTCGTTTTTTCAAATGAGAACCCCCCTGTGTACAAATCCAAGATGTTGACAGTAGCTTTGACCTGAGAATCAGGACGCTCCCGCAAAATTTGGGACGGATGCGTCGCTACTATCAAAACCTGCGTGTTTACTTCGGATCTTTCATTTCCACTAGAAAAAACGCTGCACATCCCTGCACAACGGTTTATTATTTTGTACAGAATAGGTACCCTTCTGTTACAGATCACAGCTCTCTGTATAGATAACCCGTCTATATAATATAATATGTACTACTCTATACATATTATGTGAATGGCAGACCCTCCGTAGATTAGTACCTAACCCCGTACTCGTTACTAGGTACCTACCTAAATCACGAGTTGAATGTTGCTAAAATAATACAGCTGATGGCCAACAGTAACTAAAACGGCAAAAAGAAACGCAAACAATGAAGTTCTAAGGGAAAACTGTTGATGTGGTGTGAATTAGATGCCCCTTCTGCGTAGATCAATGTTTTCTGTGGTCAATACCTATAATGAACCGTTGGGTAATAACTTGCCCATCAATAATACTTCAACGGTTGTTCAAGTTGCAAAAGTAGGTGCCGATCAACAAAATCCAGCCCCTTCTTGGTAGATGAACCGTTGTGTAGTAATTTACCGTTGTGTAATAATTTACCGTTGTGTAATAATTCACCGGTATGTAATAGTTTACCGTTGTGTAATAATTTACCGTTGTGTAATAATTTACCATTGTGTAATAATTTACCCATCAATAATACTTCAACGTTTGTTCAAGTTTCACAAGTACCTACCAACAAAATCCAATAGTCCATCACTTATCACATGAAATAATATCGCAGAACAACCAACTCGACTTCATACAGCCATCCTTGATTATAATCAGGTGCTCCCTAGCGATGATATCCGGGCCGGATTAATACCGTTTGATTCACGATCGTGTTGACGAAGCTTTTTGGTGCACACGAACGGCTGGACGTACAACGCTCCGGGTGGTCTCAAAAAATTGTTTAGCTCAAGACAAATTTCATAACGTAAAAAAAACCATACCCTCCTATCAAAAGTTTTCGAGCTACGGCGTTCTGAAAATTTCAACCCCTATTTGGAACCTCTTAGAGATGACTGACAGTAACGCCAAGCTTCGAGGACCAACTAGACCCCGAACGGAACCTATAACCCGAATTTTATCAACTTTGTTTCATGGTAACTAAGAAAAGTGGCCTGTACGGCGTACGGCGGACAGACAGAAATATTTTCTTTGCATTTTCGGATTCTACATACCTTGAAACGTAAACCAACAAATTTTGAGGGGGGGGGGGGGGGGGGTAGACTTTTTTTCTCATGCTCGATTCCAATGGTTCATTATTGAAAATAATAAACCAAAATGAAATATGTGCTCTTCCTTCGGATTGATCGGATCAAGTTCAGCCAGTCAGAATTTGATAGTTTTAATTACTCATCAAACATGATTAGATTACAAACACGCCTTCCATACAAATTATTGTAAATCTGAAAAGAGGAGTAATTATACGAATGAGACTGAAGATGAATCCTTTTGTTAAGATTTAAACTTTGAAAAGGATAAAAGTTGACTCGCTGGAGAGAGAAATAATAAGGGAGCGACGGTGGAAAAATAAACTGTCTCTTGTTTGAACAGTTCCGTTCCGTCTACTCAGTTTCTTAAATCGTACCTCTCTCCCTTGAATAACCTGAACCTAAACCACGTGTTCTATGTCATTTTTCTTCTCAATCCTCGTGCCCATCCTATTCCCGTGCATTACAAAATCATCGCAATGCAGAATCTGAGCCAACGCAAGTTGAGCGGGTTTCAACAAAATCGGTCCTAGCTTCCGTGAGGGTTCCTATGGAGGCCGATGGGAACTTTTTTTTTTTTTAAGTGCAATTCTTTAATTTTGGTTTCAAACTGAGGCAAGGAGATGATCGCTGCCTGCATACACCCTACGTTTATTATTGTCGTGATCCTCCCAGACCATCATACATTGTATACCTTAAGATTGTTCAAGTTAATAAACGCAACGGGTGAGGTGGCGTACGTGACCTCAGGCGCATAGGCTCACTCACTCCCCACTAGTCTCCCGGACTAGAGTAGAGTGGAGTGGGCACTATATAAACTCGCCGGCTGCGCCGGTAACCTCATTCTACACTCTCCTTAAGTCGCCGACTTATCTCTCTCTCTCTCTCTCTCTCTCTCTCTCTCTCTCCTCTCATGCCTCCTTACCTTCTCTCACAAAAGATCCCAGACTAGTGGAATCAGCATTGGTGATAACCAGCATTGTTGGAACCACTGGGCAAAATCCCTCTAGTACCTTTAGTGGTGGTAACCTTCCTGGCAGCTACGGGTGATAACCTCCCTGGCTGCTATAGTTGTAACCTTTTAGGTACTAGATCCAGCAACCTTCTCTCCATCACACTCACTCACCTCCCCTCGCCTCCCTCATCTCACATCTTACCTCTCAATAAAGCCACCACAGTGGTGAACACGACGAGAACGCCTATTCACGATGGAGTCTTCCCCGATGCTGCCCCCCACTCTTCAGCCCCCAGTGTTGTCTCCCTCCACCTCTGCTACTTCACCCCCTCTGCTCACCCCTCTGCTCGCCTCTACCACCACCGCTGCTTCCGCCGCTGACGTCATGACGACCACCTCCTCTCTCCCTCTGACGCTTTTATTCGCACGACCCCGTCCTGTGGTTTTTCCCAATCGACGCCGCCTTGTCTCCCTCCTCCTGTACGATATCCTTCTCCAGACCTCAGATATCTCACCTGATTCCCCAACCGCCTACGACGCCCTCCGCAGCCGCCTCATCTCACTGTACCAGATATCGAATTGGCTCGTATTTCTGCCCTCTCCCAGCCCCACCAGCTGGGAGACATGAAACCCTCCCACCTCTTCCGACGCCTCACCTCTCAGCCCGTCATGACGTCCTGGGGCTGACGGCGGACATTACCCGTACATTCTGGTTACGGGCCCTTCCCCCTCCCATCCAAATGGCCCTTGCCAGCCATCTAGACGCCCCCGATGACGCCCTCCTCCGCCTCGGACGCCTCGAAATTCGACCCCCTGCTGTCAAATTCCCCTGCTCACGCTCCCCCACCCCTGACGGGCGTTGGACCCCCTCCATGGACTGCCGTAGGCCCCCCTCCCCACAAGCCCCCCGCCAACAGCAAGACCGCCCCTCTGACCCCCTCCACGGGAATATCTCCCGGCGGATCCTCTCCACCACTGCTTCTACCATGTCAACTTCGGAGAACATGCTCACAAGTCCCCCCCCCCCCCCCCAGCAACTTAGGTAACCTTTTAGGTACTAGATCCAGCAACCTTCTCTCCATCACACTCACTCACCTCGCCTCGCCTTACCTCACCTCACCTCTTACGTCTCAATAAAGTCACCACAATTATGAACATCGTTTTCGTCGTTCCCCACAAATCCTACGTTCACCACTCCTATGTAATTATTAGATTTAACCAAATAAACGAGGGGAAAGACGAGCTGCACGACACTTCGGCTATAGCCATGAAAGTGTTCCCCTCCATCGAGCTCGATCACCCCTCAACGGTCCTAACGGCCATTGGTGGATGGAGGAAGAGGTGGAGGCGCCTTTATCAACTGCCCGACTAGCCCAGCTCCTCATTCGACCGATCTCACTCTTACACACGACTTCTCTCTCTCGCTCACCTTACACCTCACGTCTCTCAATCACCCTTCCTCGCATCTGCTGTGGTCGTAACCGTGGGATGCTCCCTTTCCTCTAATACTCGCTGTGGTTATAACCGCGGGGTACTAGCATACGTATGCCCCTTCATCTGCTCTGGTGATAACCGTAGGAAGCTCCTTCCACAAGTACTCACTGTGGTGATAACCGCGGGGTACTAGCTTCCTTCGTCCGGCGTCTGCTGTGGTGATAACCGAGGGACGCCTTCCGTTCCCCTAGCACTAGCTATGGTGATAGCCGCGGGGTGCTAGCCTCCATCTTCCCGGCGTCTTAGGCCACTTCAAGGCTAGCGTTCGGAACGTAACAGTAGAACAGTATTTATACCGATATGACCGAGGAACGGTGCAGAATCCTTGTCACATGGGTTTATTATTCTACTGGACGTACAAAAATGCTCCCTATTCATTTATTGTTTCTTCCGTGTGTATTAAGATTGAAATAGGTAGCTATTCATGACGCTTTTCGCCACTTTTGGCCCCAACAACTGGAATTAGGATTTTCCACTCCTTGGTCGAAATCGACTTCATATTTTTGGTCATCTCGTCCACAAAACATGGAAAACGATACCTCAAAAGCTCATTTTACAAACATGTTACTAAAACACAAAAAGTACATATTTTTATACACATTTTCACTCATAACACACCTGGGTATATTCCGATCGGGCTGAAAAGTTTCGGGACACAACTAGGGCCCAAATGGAGCATGTGTGCGAATGAACGAATTTTTTAGACCGAAAATGAGGCCGGTACACTTGATAAGGCGTACGGTGGACGGCGGACGGACATTGTATTTTTGGAATCTATGCACCTTGAAACGGAAAAGAAAAAATGTTGAGGGGTTGCTATGAAAATTTTTTGCTGAGCGAATACATAGGTGTATTATTCACAGAATAATAAACCAAAAGGAGTGTACCTAATTTTTGTTTTAGGGGCCAAAATTGATGGAAACCATCAGAAATAGCGATTTTGTTTATAACGCATGAAAGAAACAATAAATGAACAGCCAAAATTCCTGTGGGTATGTCCAATAGAATAATAAACCCATGTGACACGGACTTTGCAGCGTTTTTTGTATCTTTTAAATTATCCTTGATCATTGGTAGTGCCATTTAATCGTCTTGATCCACGTGTTGACACTTTTTCTGGTGTCATTCTTCAAATTGATGGTGATTTCAGACGATTTCCCAGGTTTTTGACACATAAAACATCAATTTTGGGAGCTGAACATCTGGTAGAACCTCAAGTTTCCTACCCTTGGTCAAAATCGACTTCATATTCGGTCTTCTCGTCCCCAAAAACATGCAAAACGATACCTCAAAAGCTCATTTTACTAACATGTTACTAAAACACAAAAAGTACCTATTTTTATTCACATTTTCACTCATAACACCACTGGATATATCCCGATCGGGCTGCAAAGTTTCGGGACACAATTAAGGCCCAAATGGTGCATGAGTGGAGAGAACGAATTTTTTAGACCGAAAATGAAGCCGGTACACGTGATACGGCGGACGGCGGACGGAAATTGCATTTTGGTTTATTATTCTGTGAATAATACACCTATGTATTCGCTCAGCAAAAAATTTTTATAACACCCCCTCAAAATGTTTTCTTATCCGTTTCAAGGTGCGTAGATTCCAAAAATGCATTGTCCGTCCGCCGTCCTCCGTATCACGTATACCGGCTTCATTTTCGGTCAAAAAAAGTCGTTCTTTCGCACACATGCTCCATTTGGGCCCTAGTTGTGTGCCGAAACTTTGCAGCCCGATCGGAATATACTCAGGGATGTTATGAGTGAAAATGTGTCTAAAAATAGGTACTTTTTTGTGTTTTAGCAACATGTTAGTCACATGAGCTTTTGATATATCGTTTTCAATTTTTTTTGGGACGAGAAGACCGAACATGAAGTCGATTTTGACCATAGAGTGGAAATCGGAGGTTCTACCAAACGTCCAGCTCCCAAAATTGATTTTTTTAATGAGTCAAAACCTGAAAAATCGCCTGAAATCACCATCAATATTTATAATTACAATAGAAAAAGTGTCAACATGTGGATCAAGACGATTAAATGACACTACCGAAGATCGAAGATAATAATATATGAAGAAAAAAAAAAGCGTTGCCTTGCAGTGGTTTGTGTTCATGACGGTACGTTGGTTTTCGAATGAAATCTGGGGGACACCCCCCAGACCCCCGGGTTATAGCAGTTTAGATCAAGGATCATTGCAAGGAAACATGGAACATGTTTTTCGAATAGGTACATGATAACAGAGGACGCATAGATATGTAGAGAAACGTCTGCCAATTCGAGTAGGCACTATAGCTTCCTCACTTGAATCACATGAACGTATTATACTAGTTGGGTAGGTTCGTTATGATACTGGACCATCTGCGATCCAACCCGCGTGTACCCTCAAAATTTCATCTATGTAAGTACTACTATTTTTCGCGTAGTTAGAAGTGTTATAAGGATACGGTCAGCATTTCATGTTTTCGCATGCGCAGAGGGAAATGACAGTACGACTCCAATGAAGTTCATATGGAACCATCAAAGTATTATACTGATCGACCCTCCTAATGTGAACTCATTTCCACAATAATTAAGGTAGTTATGGGCTCTCCAATATTTCATGTTTGCGCATGCGCAGACTGAATGATTTTCATGATTTTGAAACGGGACTGTCCACGATCCAACCCGCGTATACCCTCAAAATTTCAGCTCTCTACGACTATTTATCGCGTAGTTAGAAGCGTTACAAGGAAATGGTCAACATTTCATGTTCGCGCATGCGCAGATCAAAGTTACCATACGATTCTAATGAAATTAATTTGGAACTATCAAAGTATTATTCCTGACCGACCCTCCAAGTTTGAACTCATTTCAACGATATTTAGGGTAGTTATGGGTGTTCCAATTATTTCACGTTTGCGCATGCGCAGACGAAAGTTACGGTAATTTTTCAGTGATTTTGGAATGGGTCCATCTGTGACTCAACCCGCACCTACACTCGAAATTTCAGCCCACTTCGACCATTATTTCGGGTTGGTATGGGTGGTGCAAGGAATTACCACAGACAGACAGACACGGAACCAAATATGTGCCTCGATGTCTGAAACGGAAAATGGTAGTTGTCGTCATTGCCCTCCTGGCAATGCGAATTTCATTCAGATCACGTAAGCTTGTTCTAATCGTATATAAATACTCCTTATCGTGTATAACATTGCCACAACATAAATATGTACACTGTATAACATGAATGGTTATTAGTTATATTATTCTACTCAGATCATATAAACATTTAGGTATAGGTACAGAATTTTCCCAGTCTCTCCCCTTGGGGTTGGTATACCCCGCGGGCTCCTCCTCCCCTACAACCGCTCCCTTTACCACTCATCCAAGTGGGTATAGTATAATGTTGGTATGTGTATAGCCACCCAACTGTGGCTGTGTTGCCGCCCATTTCGGCAGTATAGTATAGTGACCATCCACCATGGCCACATTGGTAGTATAATGACCATCTATAGTGGTCGTATAAATATGATGCCATCCACCATGGCACCATAGGTTTATGCCATCTCGTGTGGCGTAGTATAAGTGTACCTAAGCCATCTTACGTGGCACTGTGGGTATCCCCCACAGCAGTCTCCTTGTACATGTAGCAAAGTGTAATGTATAATATGTGGTGAGTATAAAGAAGTATATGTATGTATCAGTATGCCACATGTTTAATTTATGTGTATAAGTATGTACCACACAGTATGCCAAATGTATAAATCTAGCAGGGAGAGAGACTGGGATGTACGAAGTATCAACCATGTATGACCAGTATACTTTTAGTTGCTAGACTCACCGATACCTGCTTTCCATCAGGGCTCGTCTCACCAACTCCCCTTCCGCGAGCCTTCGGCGTCCGTTCCTATCCTTCCTCCACCACTCCTCACATAGCTCCCCCCTCCACCTTCCTGCACTCACTTTAGCGACAGTAGTGGAGATTTTCATTTTGGAGGACATGCAATTTTTTTTACTCAATCACGAATCCAAGGCTTCCCTGCCTTCGGTAGGGAGGAAGCAAAAAAACTTCGTGGGATTTCCAACCTCAGACCAGCGACCTAACGCAATGTGATGTAATACACGTCGTCAGCCGCTACAGCCGGAAACGGCGGAACCCCCAGGGCAGTTTTCGGCAGAGTGGACTCTCGCCAGACTCTCCTCGGCGAAGGCACCACGTGTGGTGATGGGTGGGGGGGGGGGGGGGGGGGCAGGAGTGGGGTAGACGGAGAACTGTGCGGGCGTCTGGGAGGTGAGCCGAGTTTACTTGGACAGGACGCGGACGCTTTCCAGCCTGGTTTACTCCCGTAAAAAACATGTTCCATGTTAAAAAAAAAGTACCCAACTCGTGTTTTGTGGCCAAAATTGGGGGAAACCATCAGAAATGGCTATTTCGATTATTTCACATGAGAGAAACAATAAATGAATAGTCAACATTTCTGTAGGTACGTCCAATAGAATAAGAAACCCATGTGACAAGGACTTTGCAGCGTTTCTATACACATTTTCACTCATAACACCCCTGGGTATATTCCGATCGGGCTGCAAAGTTTCGGGACACAACTAGGGCCCAAATGGAGAAAGTTTGCGAAAGAATGTTTTTTATAGACCGAAAATGAAGCCGGTATGCGTGATACGGTGGACGGCGTACGGCAGACGGACATTGCTTTTTTGGAATCTACGGACCTTGAAACGGAAAAGAAAAAAAAATTGAGGGGGTGCTGTAAAAATGTTTAGCTGAGCGACTACATAGGTGTATTATTCACAGCATAATAAACCAAAAATGGTGCAAATTCCTTGTCACATGGGTTTATTATTCTAATGGATATACCTACAGAAATGCTGCTGTTCATTTATTGTTTCATGCATGTGAAGTAATTGAAATAGCCATTTCTGATGGTTTCCACCGATTTTGGCCCCCAAAACACGAATTAGGTACACTCCTTTCTTTTTCAAATTATCTTTGATCATTGGTAGTGCCATTTAATCGTCTTCGATAAATTGAAAAAAAAAACCGTATACCTAATTCGTGTTTTAGGGGCCAATAATGGTGGAAATCATCAGAAATAGCTATTTCAATGATTTCACATGAAATAAACAATAAATGAACAGCCAACATTTCCGTAGGTGTGTCCAGTAGAATAATAAACCCATGTGACATGGACTTTGCAGCGTTTTAGCGAATTTTCAAAGAAAATGAAGCTATTGCAATGGCTTCGAAATTTAAATAATATAAATTTTTGGAAATTTTCTTCATAGAAATCCGTTTCAGACCATTCTAAAACGATTCCTGAAATTTAACACTTTTTTATATGTATATATATATTTATATATATATGTGTCACTCCAGACGATAACTCTCGATAGAATTGAGATAAACAGCTCAAATTTGCACAAAAAATCTATCTTGGCAATCGAAAGGCTAAGTTCGAAGATGGGCGAAATTGGCCTACTCTAAGGAGGGTTTTGGCGCATTTAAAGTGCGCAACAATTACCCAAAAATCCCCAAAATGTTATTTTCCAACAAGTGACCCCTCATTTTAAAGGTGTTTGCACGCTGAACACGATGGTGGAATCGGATTTTAGATATCTTGATCCGTTCTCAAATTAGAGCATTTAAAGTGCGCAAAAATTACCCAAAAATCCCCAAAATGTTATTTTCTAACAAGTGACCCCTCATTTTAAAGGTTTTTGTACGCTGAACACGATGGTGAAATCAGAATTGCGATATCTCATTCCGTTCTCAAACTGGAGCACTTTGAAGATTAAGGAACGTGGTTATTTCTTCGAAAATTCGCTCTTATAGCCATGCTGCATGACTGTGGTTTTTTTCTCCAAATTATTGGAGAAAAAAGTGGATTGGAGGATTAGAGAGATTGAAACCAATTTCCTTTCGTTGTTATTCATTTTTGGAAACATCTTGTCCCTGTTCGTAGGTAGTACACACTTTTTCGAAGTTTCAACTCTTCAACTAGGTTTCCATTCCTTTTTATTTTAATTCAATTCACATTCCCGATCATTTCTAAGGCATCATTGGGTTTCCTCTTTGGCCAAGTACCGCATTTTTTTATTATAGCATTTTCTCTACAGTTTTAGCGAAGCGAGTTTATGTGTTTTTTTTCTATTTCACTTTAGTAACTATAAATGTGATCACCTCCTACCATGTGCTATAGGCTGCTAATGTCAGTTTGGCAGCTCTTCTCATAAGGTCCTGAGCTCAGGTAAATATCAGGGTATTCAATTAGCCTGGGGGAAAACTTATCATTCAATATGAATCGGTTGCAACGATGAACCTTTGAGAACTTCCCTGTTATTTGTGGTGGACCTCAGTGGCTTCGAGGGTTAGCGAGTCTTCGGTCCATCTTTGAAATCTTGACTAGTTCTCTCGTGAAACTATTTGTGGTCAATGAAAGGGCTTAGGGATAAGGTGGCTCCTTCGGGAATTATTGCCCGATTGATCTCCCTTTCCCGCTTCGCGATGTGAGGGCTGTTTCCATTTTCAAATGGAAGGGAATCGTATCGGGGGAATTTGAGAGTTTGAATAATGGTTCTCCAACATTGTTGGAGTTTAGCTTAATTGATCTCAGGTCTTATAGTAGAGTTCTAGGAAGGAAGGCAAGTCAATTATTGATTTTTGTTAGCGAATTTTCAAAGAAAATGAAGCTATTGCAATGGCTTCGAAATTTAAATAATATAAATTTTTGGAAATTTTCTTCATAGAAATCCGTTTCAGACCATTCTAAAACGATTCCTGAAATTTAACACTTTTTTATATGTATATATATATATATATATATATATATATATATATATATATTTATTTATATATGTGTCACTCCAGACGATAACTCTCGATAGAATTGAGATAAACAGCTCAAATTTGCACAAAAAATCTATCTTGGCAATCGAAAGGCTAAGTTCGAAGATGGGCGAAATTGGCCTACTCTAAGGAGGGTTTTGGCGCATTTAAAGTGCGCAAAAATTACCTAAAAATCCCCAAAATGTTATTTTCTAACAAGTGACCCCTCATTTTAAAGGTTTTTGCACGCTGAACACGATGGTGGAATCGGATTTTAGATATCTTGATCCGTTCTCAAATTAGAGCATTTAAAGTGCGCAAAAATTACCCAAAAATCCCCAAAATGTTATTTTCCAACAAGTGACCCCTCATTTTAAAGGTTTTTGCACGCTGAACACGATGGTGGAATCGGATTTTAGATATCTTGATCCGTTCTCAAATTAGAGCATTTAAAGTGCGCAAAAATTACCCAAAAATCCCCAAAATGTTATTTTCTAACAAGTGACCCCTCATTTTAAAGGTTTTTGCACGCTGAACACGATAGTGAAATCGGATTTTAGATATCTAAATCCGTTCTTAAATTAGAGCATTTAAAGTGCGCAAAAATTACCCAAAACTAGGATAATCTTTAAACTCTTACCCCCACCCCCTTAGAGTGGTCAGATTGAAAAATGTGAGAAGTATTAATTGAAGACGAGAGTTCGAAGCAAAAAAGGGGGAGGCAAACGATTAGTACAACTCCTTGAATTTACCCACAGCGATCAAATAAATAAGCACTTAGTACAATTACGTAATAAACAAACGGTAGAATCAGGATGGACAAAACGTACAAATTAAAATAAATACGAAGAGAATATACATAGAAAACCAAATTTTAGACCGAAGTTTTCCTTTATTCAAAACCATAGCCATTAATTCGAATATTTCTTTGAAAATTCGCTCATTAAGTCATGCTGCATGACTGATTTTTTTTTTCTCTGGAAGTGATCTAGAATTCATGCAGTAACGTTTGACACTACACTACCACTTTTACACCTATAGTCTAGGTCAGTTTTCAGGGTAAGTTTGTTTCCGACGTGAAGGATCCGTGGCCCACAGTTGATTAATCACTTAATCAAAATTTGAAATGTAGAAACTTGAAGTAGGTACACTGTTGGAACGCTGCAAAGTCCTTGTCACATGGGTTTATTACTCTATTGGACATACCTGCAGAAATACTGGATGTTCATTTATTTTTTCTTTCATGTGTGTATGATCGGGAACGAAAACCACAGACTAAATTCACTTGAGCGAATTTAATTACAGAACGGGTAAGAACGATTAACTTCGATACAATTTTCACAACGATAAAAAACTTTCTCCACTTTCACTTTTGAGGTTGAACGCCATCTTGCCGTTCGAGAGGGGCTCAGGTTTGAAAGAATCAAAGAACTACATGGATGAACGTATTTCATAACTCCGAACCGACAGACCGAAATTGCACCGCCTATGGCTGACGTGATTCTTGCTGCAATTTATTAATATAAGTGCAATTATATTCGTTCGTTCTAAGACCTAAGAAACCTCATGATCTGATCGACCCCGCTAGCCGCAGCTAGCGCTCGAGCGGACACTAGACGCACTACTTCGGGCGTTTATGTACCTACGTCCGAACAATGTGAAATAATTGAAATAGATATTTCTGATGGTTTCAACCAATTCTGGCCCCCAAAACACGGATTAGTTACGCTCCTTTTTTTTCCCAAATTATCTTTGATCATTGGTAGTGCCATTTAATCATCTTGATCCACGTGATCTAATTTTTTCTAGTGTTATTATACAAAATAATGGTGATTTCAGACGATTTCCAAGGTTTTTGACTCACGAAAAATCAATTTTGGGAGCTGAACATTTGGTAGAACCTCAATTTTCCACTCTTTGGTCAAAATCGACTTCATGTTCGGTATTCTCGTCACAAAAACATGGAAAACGATACCTCAAAAGCTCATGTTACCAACACGTTGCTAAAACGCAAAAAGTACCTATTTTTACACACATTTTCACTCGGCGTACGGCGGACGGCGTACGGCGGACGGACATTGCATTTTTGGAATCTACGCACCTTGAAACGGAAAAGAATAACTTTTGAAGGGGTGTTATAAAAATGTTTGCTGAGCGAATACATAGGTGTATTATTCACAGAATAATAAACCTAAAGTGCCTATTTTATACACATTTTCACTCATAACACCCCTGGGTATATTCCTATCGGGCTGCAAAGTTTCGGGACACAACTAGGGCCCAAATGGAGCATGTGTGCGAAAGAACGATTTTTGTAGACCGCGAATGAAGCCGGTACACGCGATACGTCTGACGGCGGACGGCGTACGGCTTACAGACATTGCATTTTTGGAATCTACGCAGCTTGAAACGGAAAAGAAATAAATGTTGAGGGGGTGTTCTAAAAATTGTTTGCTGAGCAAATACAATGGTGTATTATTCAAAGAATAATAAACCAAAACGAAAACGCTGCAAAGTCCTTGTCACATGGGTTTATTATTCTATTGGACATACCTACAGAAATAAATGTTGGCTGGTCATTTATTGTTTCTTTCACGTGAAATAATTCGAATAGCCATATTGCTTCCGAGTCTGCGAAGCAGCGGAAGCCTTGTGTTCACTTTCGTGAGCCAAACAATTTTGGTCTTCAGAAATCAAAATTTCCACTTGCATTTTGCGTTTCAAAGCCTACTGAACAAATTTGGTTCCGTGTCTGTCGGTCTGTAAGTCTGTGAGTCTGTGAGTCTGTGAGTCTGTGAGTCTGTGAATCTGTGAGTCTGTGAGTCTGTGAGTCTGTCCGCATTTCCTTGTTACAGCCATAACTTCCACGATTTTGAATTGATTCAGCTCAAATTTTGAGGGATGGTGCGGATAAGGCCCCTTGAGGTCCCATACAAATTTCAACATGATTGATCCAGCGGTACGCCCTGCGCATGCGCTAACGTTAAATTCAACAAACACGCATAACTTTCACAATTTTGATTCAATTTCGCTCAAATTTTCAAGGGTTGTTTGGACAAGGCCTAGTGAGTTACAGTATGAATTTCAGCATGATCGGACCCTCGGTGCGCTCTGCGCATGCGCTGGCGTGAAATAGATTCAATTTCCTTGTTACAGCCGTAGTAACCAAAGATTTCACCCAATTTCAATGTAATTCTCAGGGATTAAGCGGGTAGGGCCCATTGAGGTCCCATATAAATTTCAACATGATAGAGCCAGCGGTTCGCCCTGCGCATGCGCTCTGTCTGTCTGTCTGTCCTTCTATGCACGGCCAAACGGCTCGACGGATATCGACCAAATTTGGCACGAATATCCAGTAGGCTCCCAAGTTGTGCAACGTCGCATTTTCAATTCCCTGACCATAGCGGAACTATGGTCGACCATGGTCAACTTCGTTAATTGAAATGGTAACCCCTATTTTTTATCGCGTATTCGTAATCTACGTCAAATTCTATCTACGATCGACCCTTCGGACTACCCCCGCGGTCGACCATAGCGCATCCATGGGCCCCTCCATGGTCGAATCCCGAATTGCTCAACGGATATCAACCAAATTTGGCACGAATATCCAGTAGGCTCCCAAGTTGTGCAACGTCGCATTTTTAATTCCCTGACCATAGCGGAACTATGGTCGACCATGGACTACTTCGTTAATTGAAATGGTAACCCCTATTTTTTATCGCGTATTCGTAATCTACGTGAAATTCTATCTACGATCGACCCTTCGGACTACCCCCGCGGTCGACCATAGCGCATCCATGGGCCCCTCCATGGTCGAATCCCGAATTGCTCAACGGATATCGACCAAATTTGGCACGAATATCCAGTAGGCTCCCAAGTTGTGCAACGTCGCATTTTTAATTCCCTGACCATAGCGGAACTATGGTCGACCATGGTCAACTCCTGAATGGCTTGACGGATATCGACCAAATTTGGCACGAGTATCCAGTAGGCTCCCAAGTTGTGCAACGTCGCATTTTTAATTCCCTGACCATAGCGGAACTATGGTCGACCATGGTCAACTTCGTTAATTGAAATGGTAACCCCTATTTTTTATCGCGTATTCGTAATCTACGTGAAATTCTATCTACGATAGACCCTTCGGACTACCCCCGCGGTCGACCTTAGCGCATCCATGGGCCCCTCCATGGTCGAATCCCGAATTGCTCAACGGATATCGACCAAATTTGGCACCAATATCCGGTAGCCTCCCAAGTTGAACGTAGGCGCATTTTTAATTCCCTGACCATAGCGGAAATATGGTCGACCATGGTCAACTCCTGAATGGCTTGACGGATTTTGATAAAATTGGGCACAAATACCCGGTAGGGTATGGGATTTTTCCGTCGTTTATTGGTTCCACGATACTGCGTACAGCGAATCTCGGATAGCGAGCGAAGCGAGCGGTCAGGCTAGTTATGTATAATGGACGTAATGTATTATGGAAGTCATGTTATGTATAATATGTATATTTCATGTAATGTTATGTAATGTTATGTTATGTAATGTAATGTTATGTAATATGTATATTTAACGTTATGTAATGTTATGTAATGTAATGTAATGTTATGTTATTTTGCTTCCGAGTCTGTTCTATTTTATAATGGGTCACTCTGATTGTGACGAGGAAGCTCCTGTGCCATCACCTTGGCAGTGTATTTCTTATTTTATTGCTTCCGAGTCTGCGAAGCAGCGGAAGCCTTGTGTTCACTTTCGTGAGCCAAAAAATTTTTGTCTTCAGAAATCAAAATTTCCACTTGCATTTTGCGTTTCAAAGCCTACTGAACAAATTTGGTTCCGTGTCTGTCGGTCTGTGAGTCTGTGAGTCTGTGAGTCTGTGAATCTGTGAGTCTGTGAGTCTGTGAATCTGTGAGTCTGTGAGTCTGTGAGTCTGTCCGCATTTCCTTGTTACAGCCATAACTTCCACGATTTTGAATTGATTCAGCTCAAATTTTGAGGGATGGTGCGGATAAGGCCCCTTGAGGTCCCATACAAATTTCAACATGATTGATCCAGCGGTACGCCCTGCGCATGCGCTAACGTTAAATTCAACAAACACGCATAACTTTCACAATTTTGATTCAATTTCGCTCAAATTTTCAAGGCTTGTTTGGACAAGGCCTAGTGAGTTCCAGTATGAATTTCAGCATGATCGGACCCTCGGTGCGCTCTGCGCATGCGCTGGCGTGAAATAGATTCAATTTCCTTGTTACAGCCGTAGTAACCAAAGATTTCACCCAATTTCAATGTAATTCTCAGGGATTAAGCGGGTAGGGCCCATTGAGGTCCCATATAAATTTCAACATGAAAGAGCCAGCGGTTCGCCCTGCGCATGCGCTCTGTCTGTCTGTCTGTCCTTCTATGCACGGCCAAACGGCTCGACGGATATCGACCAAATTTGGCACGAATATCCAGTAGGCTCCCAAGTTGTGCAACGTCGCATTTTCAATTCCCTGACCATAGCGGAACTATGGTCGACCATGGTCAACTCCTGAATGGCTTGACGGATATCGACCAAATTTGGCACGAATATCCAGTGGGCTCCCAAGTTGTGCAACGTCGCATTTTTAATTCCCTGACCATAGCGGAACTATGGTCGACCATGGTCAACTCCTGAATGGCTTGATGGATATCGACCAAATTTGGCACGAATATCCAGTAGGCTCCCAAGTTGTGCAACGTCGCATTTTTAATTCCCTGACCATAGCGGAACTATGGTCGACCATGGTCAACTTAGTTAATTGAAATGGTAACCCCTATTTTTTATCGCGTATTCGTAATCTACGTGAAATTCTATCTACGATCGACCCATCGGACTACCCCCGTGGTCGACCATAGCGCATCCATGGGCCCCTCCATGGTCGAATCCCGAATTGCTCAACGGATATCGACCAAATTTGGCACGAATATCCAGTAGGCTCCCAAGTTGTGCAACGTCGCATTTTTAATTCCCTGACCATAGCGGAACTATGGTCGACCATGGTCAACTCCTGAATGGCTTGACGGATATCGACCAAATTTGGCACGAGTATCCAGTAGGCTCCCAAGTTGTGCAACGTCGCATTTTTAATTCCCTGACCATAGCGGAACTATGGTCGACCATGGTCAACTTCGTTAATTGAAATGGTAACCCCTATTTTTTATCGCGTATTCGTAGTCTACGTGAAATTCTATCTACGATCGACCCTTCGGACTACCCCCGCGGTCGACCTTAGCGCATCCATGGGCCCCTCCATGGTCGAATCCCGAATTGCTCAACGGATATCGACCAAATTTGGCACCAATATCCGGTAGCCTCCCAAGTTGAACGTAGGCGCATTTTTAATTCCCTGACCATAGCGGAAATATGGTCGACCATGGTCAACTCCTGAATGGCTTGACGGATTTTGATAAAATTGGGCACAAATACCCGGTAGGGTATGGGATTTTTCCGTCGTTTATTGGTTCCACGATACTGCGTACAGCGAATCTCGGATAGCGAGCGAAGCGAGCGGTCAGGGTAGTTATGTATAATGGACGTAATGTATTATGGAAGTCATGTTATGTATAATATGTATATTTCATGTAATGTTATGTAATGTTATGTTATGTAATGTAATGTTATGTAATATGTATATTTAACGTTATGTAATGTTATGTAATGTAATGTAATGTAATGTAATGTTATGTTATTTTGCTTCCGAGTCTGTTCTATTTTATAATGGGTCACTATGATTGTGACGAGGAAGCTCCTGTGCCATCACCTTGGCAGTGTATTTTTTTTTTTGATGGTTTCCATTAATTTTGGCCCCTAAAACACAAATTAGGTACGCTCCTTTTTTTTTTAAACTATCTTCGATCATTGGTAGTGCCATTTCATCGTCTTGATCCACGTGTTGAGACGTTTTCCAGTGGTATTATACAAATTGATGGTGATTTCAGACGATTTCCCATGTTTTTCACTCATAAAAAATCAATTTTGGGAGCTGAACATTTGGTAGAACTCAATTGTCCACTGTTTGGTCAAAATCGACTTCGTATTCGGTCTTCTCGTCCCCAATAACATGGAAAACGATATCTCAGAAGCTCATGTTACCAACATGTTGCTAAAACGGAAAAAGTACCTATTTTTACACACGTTTTCACTCATAACACCCCTGGGTATATTCCGATCGGGCTGCAAAGTTTCGGGACACAACTAGGGCCAAAAAATGGAGCATGTATGCGAAAGAAAGACTTTTTTAGACCGAAAATGAAGCCGGTGCACGTGATACGGCGTACGGCGGAAGGCGTTCGGCGGACGGACATTGCATTTTTGGAATCTACGCACCTTGAAACGTAAAAGAAAAAAATTTGAGGGGGTGTTATAAAAATTTTTTGCTGAGCGAATACATAGGTGTATTATTCACAGAACAATAAACCAAAAATTGGAGAAACGGCCTATATTCTTAAACACAACATTAAAATTAATTATAAACGGGAAGTGAAAGGTTTATCATCTACCTACCACAGACTCATAAAATAAAACCAAAATTCTCAATTCATCGACCCCCCCCCCCCCCCCTTATAATTTACCCTAATAAGTCGCTTTGCTGACTTGACCGCAGCTTCCCATAACCCCCCAAATTGAGGAGCCCTTGGTGGTATGAACTTCCAGCTCACCCCCCTAGCAGCCAAACGTTCGGCAAGCGTGATCGATACGCCTGTCTCCAGCGCAATCCTAATGTTCCTAAGGAGGTTGGCTGCCCTTAAAAAATTGCGACCGTTGTCCGACCAAATGACGAGGGCACCCCTCTTCGAGCGATAAATCTTTCCAGGCACTGCAGAAAACTGTCGGTGCTCAGATCCATAACTACTTCTAAGTGCACCGCCTTGGTGGCAAAGCAAACGAACACGGCCAAGTACATTTCTACTTTTCGTGCCCCACGGAGACCACTTACGGAGACCGAAAATGGACCGGCGTAATCAATGCCGACCTGATCGAAAGTGAACCTTCCCTGAACCCGCCCTGATGGGAGCTGACCCATTTCTGGTTGAAAGGATATGGGCTTGATTGAAAAGCAGCGGGTGCACTTTGCGAGAGTTCTAGCGACCGCATTCCGACCATCTATAATCCAGAACTTCGTACGCAGGTGAGCTAGGGTCGCCCTCGGACCGACATGCAAACAGCTCTCATGAGCCTGACGAATGAGAAGTTGAGTGAGAGGGTAAAAGTGCTGGGTGCCTGGTCTCAAATGCGCTACTGCTATGCTCCAAACGACCCCCCACTCTGATGATGCCCTCTCGTGATCGAAATACAGCAAGTTGTCTCATGAGCTTGGTACGGGGAGTGGAACGGTCTAAGGCAGAATGAATATCCTGAAAGTGTCGACTTTGAGCACGTCTTACCAAAACGAGATCGGCTGCCCGCAACTCTTCAGTTGAAAGTGGTTCGACGGGCGCTCCCCGAACTGTTGCAAACCTATCTCTTCGACCGCGGGAGTTTCTTCCAAAACGTAAGATCCAGGCAACCACTCTTCTAAGCCGACCGAATGAGCTGAATTTTTCCTCCAACTCATCAGTCGTCTCCAGAGCGGTGGCATGCGACCTGACCGTTCTGATCTCCTCAGCCACACTTGTTTGACTGAGGTCGGGCCTAATTCTGCGGATAGGCCACAAGGACCGGTCTGAGCGTAACCAATGGGGACCATTCCACCAGAGCTCATTCTTGACCAGTTTATTGGGCAGAGCTCCCCTAGATGCTATATCAGCGGGGTTGTCCTGCGTCCGAACGTGGAACCAAAGCTCCTGGGGCAAACAAGAGAGAGTTTTGGCTACCCGGTTTCCCACAAATACTTTCCATAACGGAGCTGGGTCGGCTGTGAGCCATGACAGAACGATTGTGCTATCAGAGCACGCAACCAATTGAGCATGAGCGAATTGTGGCCGAATCTTGTTCATGGTCTTTCCTAGTAATTCGGCAGCGAGCAGTTCTAGCCTAGGTATAGATTCCTGCTTTATGGGGGCAATTCGAGCTCTAGCGGTGACTAGCCGGGTCACAAATGAACCTCCTTGCGCGCAAACATGATAAATCACAGCTGCGTATGCCTTTTCAGAGGCGTCCGCAAAACCTACTAACCACTGAATGGGACTAGAAACATGAATGTGACGAGGAATCTTCAGCTCTGAGAGGGTATCGATAGATCTAGCAATTTTCGACCAATCAGTGACTAAGGAGAGGGGAAGCGGATCGTCCCAGTCGAAACGTGCATGGCACACCTCACGCTGGATCATTCGAGCGAAGACCGAAATTGGCATGACCCAGCCAGCTGGGTCATAAATTCTACCGACCTCACTAGCCAGCTCCCTCTTGGTTCGAACAACAGGTGTAGTTGGTACTTTAAAGAAGAACGTATCAGTACGAGGGTCCCAGGCCACTCCTAGCATTCTAAGGGGCGGGCCTTCTGTGAGATCCAAGTCCACCGTTTCGCCCGATATCAGGCAATGATCTTGGGGAATCCCTTGAAGCAGATCGGGGTTATTAGCGGCCCACTTCCGCATCTCAAAACCCGCTGAACCTACCAGAGCAACAAGTTCGTCCCTAATCTCACGTGCCTCTTTGATCGTGGCACCTCCTCCATGAACGTCATCCACATAGGTTTGCTCGAGTAGAACTAGAGAGACCCTGGGGTAGTTTTTGGCCTGAGTCTCAGCTAAATGTTTCAACGTCCGGTTGGCCAGGAACGGAGCTGGAGCCGTACCATAAGTGACTGTACAGAGCGCAAAATCCTGAACAGGGTCATCCGGTGAATCTCTCCAAACAATACGGAGAAGATCTTGATCCTCTCTAGGATGTAAAATTTGGCGGAACATTTGTTTAAGATCGCCAATGAACACATAGGGGAACGAGCGGAAGCGGAGGAGAATGTTGCAAATGTCCGGTTGTAACTTTGGACCTACGTGTAAAATTTCGTTCAATGATCACCCATTTGCCGTCCGCTGCAACGCATTAAAAACTACACGGATTTTATCTGCTGGATCCCCTAGACGATGAACCGCATGATGAGGCATATAGTAGTGAGCGAGACCCGGCCCCGGGGGATCGACAGGTCTCATGTGACCCTGAGCGGCATACTCATGCATGAACTTTTTATACGGTGGAACAAGATCAGGATTTCGCCTAAATTTACTTTCCAATCGATAAAGTTGCCGTAGGGCTATCGATCGAGAATGACCTAGCGAATTTCGATCCTGTGCGAGAAGCAATGGAACGGTGTACCTACCTGAACCGTCCCTGCGCACCTGATCTAAGAAGAGATTCTCTGCCTCTCGCTCAGCAGGTGTCCAAGGCTCCACCTCCTGAACTGACTCAATTTCGAACATTCGCTTCAGAAGGACGTCCGTTTCATGAACGGAACTCTGAACCTGTATGGGTGCAGGACTTAGGGATCCAAAATTCACCTTATTAGGTATTACCCCCTGTCGTGAGTCCCTCCCGGGAACACTCCTATAATATTAAGTTCTCACCAATATCCAAACGCCAAACTAAAGCTCCGTAAATAAAGATATGAGTGGGGACACAGGCGACAGAACCCAGGGTTGCTCAACCTGGGGCCCCACTACCAGCTCCTTGCAAGGAGTTGGAGGGAGAGGCCCCCAAGTCCTATAAAACCCTGGATCCTGGAGCTCAAGCTTCATTCGACACTTCCTCTAACCAGCTCTCTCTTCTCTCTCTTACCTTCCCTCTCAGATGATCGGTTGACTACAGCCGCCTGAGAATTTTACCTCCTCTCCTCCTCCTTGTCTAGATGATCGGTTGAATACAGCCGCCTAGACAAGGGACCTCTCCTTTCCTTTCCTTTACCTAGATGAACGGTTGACTACAGCCGCCTAGGTAAAATTCACTCATCCACCTCCCTCTCCTCCCAAGTCGTAGATGTTCGGTTGACTACAGCCGCCTGCGACTTCTCCTCCTTTCCTTTCCTTTACCTAGATGAACGGTTGACTACAGCCGCCTAGATAAAATTTCACTCATCCACCTCACTCTCCTCCCAAGTCGTAGATGTTCGGTTGACTACAGCCGCCTGCGACTTTTCCTCCTTTCCACGCCACCGTGATGAGAATTTTAAATTCATCACAGTGGTGAACCCGACGTTCACTCAACCTTCTTCCTTCCCACCTCATGTGTCGCCCCAGTCTAGTTCGGTGTCCCCAATTTTAAATTCACATTTCAAACAGTCAGTGTAAATTCGCAATTCTTGGCCCAACCTCACCGCTCAACTCTCAACGCACCTCCACTTCCGCCGATTGCGAATTTCAAAATTCAACACTACCTCAAATTTTTGAATTTTAGTTACAGCCATGGACCCGAACTCACCGACGCCGCCGCTCCTCCGGCCATCCCTGCTGCAGCCGCCGACCGCTGCGACAACTGACGCAGCCGACAACCCCTTCACCAGCCTCTCACCACCCGGCTCCTCCGCATCCGCAGCAGCCACCGCCGCCACCGCCGCCGCCACGGCCGCGGCCGCCACCGACGTCATGACGGCGTCCGCATCCTTCCCTCTGTCGCTGCCCCCCTTCTACGCGCACGACCCCACGCTATGGTTTATCCAAGTGGACGCTGCGTTTTCGGCCGCTAACATACGCAGCCAGAAAACTCGATATTCCCGGATCATTTCACTGCTACCATACGATATCCTGCTCCAGACTTCGGATAACTCCCCCGACGCCGCCGCTGCGTACGACGACCTCCGCAGCCGCCTCATCAACATCTACCAGCCGTCAAAGATCGCCCGAGTCGCCGCCCTCTCCCAACCTCAACACCTCGGCGACCTCAAGCCCTCCCACCTCTACCGACGGCTGCGACACCAACTGCAGGGCATTATGACCGCTGACATCGCACGTACATTCTGGTTGCGTGCCCTCCCCCACCCCATACAGATGGCCCTAGCCAGCCACCTCGACGGTCCCGACGAGCCCCTCCTGCGACTCGCGGACACCGTTCACGACTTGGCCGCAGCGGCCACCGTCGGCGAAGTGCGTACGCCCCGTCACCCCCCACCTCTACGGGACCGCACCAAGTCCCGAGACCGCAACCGGCCCCCCTCCCTCGACAGACGTCGCCCCGCTTCGACGGACCGCCGACGCGACCCCTCGACCGACCGCCGCCCCCAGCGCTCACCCGACCGCCGCAACACATCCCCTCCTCACCAACGCAGAGGGCGGTCCCCAGCCGCTGCGGGCCCCTCCACCTCCACCCGCCCCACCACGACCACCTACCTCCCAGCGGACCCCCCCCACCGATGTTTCTATCATGTTAACTTCGGTGGGGAGGCCCGCAAATGCCAGCCCCCCTGCTCCTTCACCCCTAAGCAGGGAAACGCAGACGCCCGCCGGTAAACCCGGCGGGCCCCCCTCCTCGCCAACACCGGGGGGACCATGACCAACCCCCCCCGCCCGCATTCATACCACCACCACGAAACCCCACTACCCCTCCTACGCCGCCGCCACGGCGGCCAACCTCCCGGCCGCGCGGGCCAGCGCCGCCAAAACCCTCGCCCCACCTTTAACCGTTCCCCCATCTCGGAACACCCCCTCCACGCCCGCCTCCAGGGCAGCCACCCTCCCGGCCGCCACACCGGCCGCCGGTACCGTTCCTCCACCAAGGAACGGAACCTCCACGCCCACCTCCAGGGCAAAACCCCCTCCGGCCACCACTCACGCCGCCACTACCGTTCCCCCTCCCCGGAACGGAACCAACCCACCTCCTTCCAACGGGACCAGCCTCCCTACCGACACCACCGTTCCCCTTCCCCGGAACGGCAAGAAACCGCCCCACGTCTCGTTCGAAGAGGACCAACCACCGCCACCACAGATACCCACCTCCGCAATCCTCCAACACGCCCTACCTACCCACCAGCGACTTTTCTTGCGATGTAAGAAAACAAACATACCTTTCCTGGTGGACACAGGGGCGGCGCTTTCAATCTTCCCCAACAACATCCTCCGGCGTCAGGCGCGCTGCCACCGGCAGCTTCTCTACGCCGCCAACGGCACTACCATCCCCTCGTACGGGACATACCGCTCATCAGTTCACATGAGCGGTCTCGCATACGAGTGGGACTTCACCGTGGCGGACGTGGAGAAGGCGATCCTGGGGGCCGACTTCCTCGCCTATTTCGGCCTCCAGGTCGACGTCCGGAATGCGCGCCTGATCGACCCACAAACAAATAAACCCATACCCGGGTTTATTCACGCGATTAACCACCCCCCCACACAGTTTGAACGCCTCCTCCTCAACTACCGTCCCCAGCGCCGCCCCTCCGCCCACATCTCCACAGTCCAACATCATATCGAGACCGCGGGCCCACCCATCACAGCGAAGGGTGGCCTCCACCCCCTTCAATTATCAAAAACTCTCCAGCATTTCAACAAATTAATCGCCGACGGTATCATCCGCCCCTCGAAATCCCCTTGGGCTTCTCCACTCCACATCGTGCAGAAGCCCAATGGGGATATCCGCCCCTGCGGAGACTACCGGCGCCTAAACGCTAAAACCACGCCAGACCTCTATAACGTTCCCCACCTACGAGATTTCTCATCACATCTACATGGTACCACTATCTTCTCTACCCTCGACATTTCAAGAGCGTTCCATCATATAAACATCCACCCCCCCGACGTCCCGAAAACCGCAATCATTACCCCGTTCGGTTTGTTCGAATACGTGAAAATGGGCTTCGGGTTGAGGAACGCAGCACAGACATGGCAACGGTATATGGACAGCATCCTGCGAGGCCTACCGTTCGTCTTTTGCTTCCTCGACGACGTCCTGGTAGCCTCCAAAACACCAGAAGAACACCTCACCCATCTCCACCGGATACTCGAAATCTTCTCCGCCGAGGGCCTCCTCATTAACACCGACAAATGCGTTCTCGGCCAACCCTCCGTCCGCTGCCTCGGCCACCAAGTCTCATCCGCAGGCATCAAGCCCCTCCCGGACAAGGTCCACGCCATCAGTGATTTTCCACAACCCCGCACTGTGACCGAACTCCGCCGCTTCCTGGGTATGTTAAATTTTTACCGCAGACACATAAAACACGCAGCACAACATCAACAGCCACTCATACACGCCATTCCCCAACCCTCAAAAAAAAAAATGACAACCGCCCCATCACCTGGACCCCCCAACTTACCACCTCCTTCAAAATTTGCAAGCAGGACCTAGTAGACGCCGCTCTATTAGCCCATCCCGACCCTCACGCTCCCCTTTCCATCACAACCGATGCGTCCGATTGGGCCATCGGGGCAGTACTCCACCAGCACACCGGCGCCACCCCCCAACCCCTTGCCTTCTTTTCCAAAACATTGTCCCCCACCCAGAAAAATTACTCCACTTTCGACAGAGAACTCCTCGCCATCCACGAAGCCATCAAGCACTTTCGTGACTTCGTGGAGGGCAGGCAGTTCTCTGTCATTACTGATCACAAGCCCCTGACCCACGCCCTCCTCCAAAACCGCAAATCCGCCTCCCCCCGTCGCCTCCGGCAACTCGAGTTTATCGGACAATTCACGTCCGATATCCGATACTTGCCGGGGGCTGACAACTGCGTGGCGGACGCGCTCTCCCGACCCACCCCTACCCGCGCGCCGGTGGCGGAGCTACTGCCATTCCCCTCCCCCCAATCCCTCAAAAACAAACAGAACCCAACCTCTGACCCCGCCCTTTCCAACCTCATTTCCGCATCCAAGTTGGAACAGCTGCCTCCCCTCGACCTCTGGTGCGACGTAACGGCCGATTCACCGCGCCCTTACGTCCCACCAGAGCTGAGGCGGCAGTTGTTCCTCCATTACCATTCCCTCCACCATCCTGGCATTCGGGCAAGCCGGGACCTCATAAAAACGCGGTACTTCTGGCCCCACATGAACACAGATATTCGTAACTGGGTTCTGGGGTGCCAGAAGTGCCAGCGATTCAAGGTCTCGGCCCACCCCCATGTCCCTCCTCAAACCATCCCCGACTCCCTCCCGTGGGAACATGTACATCTGGACCTAGTGGGCCCCCTTCCCCCGTCCGAGGGGAAGAAATACTGCCTCACGATGATCGATCGTGCCACCAACTGGGTAGAGTGCATCCCACTTGCCCACATCACCGCGGACACCGTCGCAACGGCTTTCCTCACCCAATGGGTTAGCCGTTACGGTTGTCCGCGAACAGTCACGGTCGATCAAGGGAGGCAGTTCGAATCCGCCCACTTTTCAGATTTACTACGTTCCCTCGGGATCACAAAAATTCACACTACCCCTTACCATCCCCAATCCAACGGGAAAATAGAGCGGTGGCACTCGGTCCTCAAACAAGCCATTTCTACATCAGCCAATTCCCCTTCCTGGACAAAATCCCTCCCCTACATTTTGCTCAGCCTTCGCACATCAGCCCGTCCATCAGACCAAACCAGCCCCGCACAAAACGCCTTTAAAGACCCAATACGTTTACCGGCCGACATTTTCACCCCGAATCACACACCGTCAATTAACAGGGAGCCGCTACACTCAACAACACCGACAAACGACACCACTTATCCCAAACGCTTTTTCACCACCACACACATGTACCTGAAAGAGCCCGGCATCCATAAAACTTTCCAACCCCTTTATGCCGGGCCCTTTCAAGTCATCCGCACAACACACACCACCGCGACCCTGTTAATTGACGGCAAACCACATACAGTCCCGTTAGCCAGGTGTAAACCCGCACCTGTGCTAGCCCAACCCCCTAACACTATCAGTCTCCCGCCGTCCGTTCGCGATGCACCATCCCCGATTCCCACAGCGCCCGTCACCTCCGTCGTTTCCGGATTTCGATTCGGATCCGGAAATGGCGGCGATTCTCCGGGACGTTTTCGTCCCGGAACCGCTCTCCCCCCTACCCCCTTCGCCCGGGCCGACATCCACGCTTCTTTTTATTCCGCCACGGATCTCCGGGTTACCTCCCCGGCCCCGACGATGGAAGTACCCCCAGTGGCGAATTCTGCGCGAATTTCGCGCAGCACAAGCCACGGGGGTACACCCTCCATACACCCCCACAGACCCATTGATGTCCTCCATCCTGCACGAGTTCCGCCTCGCGGAACTCGTGCCCCCCCCACCCCCCGTTCAAATCACAACCCCCCCCATAAATTACAGACCCCCACCTCCCGCCCTTCACCCGAAAATTTTGGACCCCCCAATTTTAACTCCCCCACAACAATTTTCCATTTTCGACCCCCCAGTCTCGGCTTCTCCCCCTCAAACACCCCAACCCCCCAAACCCACAACACCCCCTCCCCCCCCCTCCATCGTCGGGGATATCCCAAATAGTTTCCGCCGGGACAAAACGGCCCGGGCGGCGAAACGGACGGAGGGAGCGTCCCCACATTCCCCGCGTCCCGGCGGCCAAGTCCCCGCCCCGCTCTGAGCAATCACGGCGGGGCCTTGAGATTCCGGGACAGTGCTGGTGTCTTATTCTCCCACACGCACTGTACCGGGACTCAGGGCCCCACCGTGGCCGCCTCGCCACACCGACCGCCAACCACTACCCCCCGCACACTTCACCCACACACTCACTACCACTCGCTACACACTAACCACACCCAGGAAACGGCGGATTCCAACACCCCGTTCCCATCTGTCAACCAAATTTGTACATACCCTTCAACTATTGTAAATACTCATTCATCTTTTGTAAATACTCATTCATCTTTCGTAACTACTCCTTCATCTTTTGTCCATACTCCCTGTAAATACTCATCTTTTGTAAATACCCCCTGTAAATACTCATTATTGTAAATACTCATTCATCCATTCTGATCACTTTTATAAATGCCCAATGTTTATAACTGCTGACCACTGCTGTAAATATCATCCTGCAACTCATCATCACCTCATACTTACCATGTTACCCATCCTACTTACTTACTATACTTACCATGTTAATGCTCCCTATGCTAATACTCTCTACTTACCATGTTAATCCTCTCTATACTCTACCATCTTAATGCTCTATACTTACCATGTTACTCCTAGACTTAAGGCTCGCCTCTATACTTACGATACCATATTACTCCTAGACTTAAAACTCGCCTTCAGCTCAACCACTTGTTTGCATCGGCCCTCAGCCCCTGTCACCTTGCGCCTTCAGCACCACCTTTTGTTTGCCGTAGCCCTCAGCTCCTGTCACCTTGCGCCTTCAGCACCACCTTTTGTTTGCCGTAGCCCTCAGCTCCTGTCACCTTACGCCTTCAGCTCCACAAATATTGGTTCAAACTGGGGGGACCTCTGTCGTGAGTCCCTCCCGGGAACACTCCTATAATATTAAGTTCTCACCAATATCCAAACGCCAAACTAAAGCTCCGTAAATAAAGATATGAGTGGGGACACAGGCGACAGAACCCAGGGTTGCTCAACCTGGGGCCCCACTACCAGCTCCTTGCAAGGAGTTGGAGGGAGAGGCCCCCAAGTCCTATAAAACCCTGGATCCTGGAGCTCAAGCTTCATTCGACACTTCCTCTAACCAGCTCTCTCTTCTCTCTCTTACCTTCCCTCTCAGATGATCGGTTGACTACAGCCGCCTGAGAATTTTACCTCCTCTCCTCCTCCTTGTCTAGATGATCGGTTGAATACAGCCGCCTAGACAAGGGACCTCTCCTTTCCTTTCCTTTACCTAGATGAACGGTTGACTACAGCCGCCTAGGTAAAATTTCACTCATCCACCTTCCTCTCCTCCCAAGTCGTAGATGTCCGGTTGACTACAGCCGCCTGCGACTTTTCCTTCCTTCCACGCCACCGTGATGAGAATTTTAAATTCATCACACCCCCCTTGAAACCAAGCTGAACAAAGGTGGACTAACTGATGAGAACTCCAGTGGGGGCACTACAGAGAATAAATTACGTACCGGCTCTAACAGAGCACCCTTGGAGTGAAAAAGTGGAACTCCTGAACGAGGGGGAGGAGAACGACGTTCCTTCGGTGGAGCAGGGGCCACCCCTGAACGTTCTCCCTTTCGTACATTGGCACCAACAAAATTTTGTCGGAATGCTCTAATAATGTCCTGAATGGCCCACTTACGATATTCAACTGACCGAACGTCCTTCCATTCCGGCTGAGCTGTACCTACTAGAGCGGGACTGAACCCAGCGTTAACTTCGGACTTGAAGGGAAAAACTTGACTAGGGGCTTCGGTTGGAATGAACCACTGAAGGTGATTCTTATCACCGAACTTCACTATCTGCCCCTTCCGTGTTTCAATTCGACCAAGCACCAACCAGCCTACTTCAGAACGTAATAACCATGGTGAGTTGCCCACCGGAGGTACGCGTTCCCCTTCTATGAGTTGTATGACCAGATCGGCACTTAGTAAAAGGTCAACTTCACCCCTAGTGTAAAAGATCGGATCAGCCAACTCAGAACCTAGTTCCCAGATATGGGGCCACTGTTCGATAGAAAAACTGCTAGATGGGATAGGAGCTGTCACCTCGTCTAAGACGAAGCCGGAGACTGGAATGTGCCTACCTGAACGTGTGAACAGTCCGAACGAAGTGAATCCTGGAACAGAGTGTGAATTTCCCCCTACTCCCACTATGCGTCGTTCTGAGGGGAGGACCTCCAATTTGAGCGCTCGACAGAATTTGAGTGTAATTATATTTACCTCAGACCCAGTGTCCAGGAGAGCGCGCCCTACGAGGCCCCTAGTTTTTTCCCTTTTGGACACATGCACGAGTGCGGTAGGTATTAAGCCTCCTGATCGTGGATGCCTAAGACATGATCTAGATAATGAACCTAGCGCCGGAAGAGAACTTCCCGCCACTAGCTGAGCGCCTGAACTAACTTAGTCCCGGAAATTAGTTTCCCTACTACTGAACGCATGAGACTCCGGAAGGTTTCTCGCTACGTTCGACGCTCGAGGCTCGTCGTGTGCGCCTGAACTAACACCTACTGGGGAAGGCTGCACAAAACAAGAGGGACTTCTAGGAACTAACTTAGAACTAACCAGCTGAGTAGTGCAATGGGAAGCTCCTCTCCTGGGTATATCACCGCAAGGTTTTAACAGAGTGGGGCCCCCTTCCTCAGTGGTCCTAGGTACGAACATGCGCCTACCTAAAGTGGCAGCCGAGCTACTGCCTGGGAACTTACGATCGAACATCCTACCTGTGGGACCGGATAGGTTACTGTGATCAATGCAATGGGCCCTATTGGAACGAACGAATATTTCAGTGTGACTTGAACAAGGATTGATTATTATAGCATCTTTCCCCCTGGAGGGATCAGACCGATCACTCCGGACAGAACGGGTCGGAGGATCGACCCGATCCCATCCAGTGGGGCAGCCTCATTCGCAATCGGTAAAAGATCTAGCCGAACGGAACAGAGGGTCAGCCACCTCTGAGCCCCCGACCCCCTCCGAGGCCCACTCACACAAGCTGATCTCAGAGAGGGCCGGTGTGCTCGTAACCAGTGGTGACTGTGCCAGGACAGGCGAATTGCGCCTCCGGCACGATCCCCCCTTTGAACTATCAGATTGGGGAGGAAGACCCTGAGCACCCCTCGACATTACCTCCCTTTTTGAACGATGAAGCCAGGCATGATGTCTCCGTCTACAGCCGCAACGTCGTCGAGAAGGACAGTCTTGAACGTTGTCATGTCGGTAGGAGAAGCAGTTCTCGCAGAGCTTGTGAAGACGAACGAATTCCCATTTCTTTTCCACAGGAACATTGAAAAACTTGGAGCATCGATAAAGGTAGTGATGATCCTTGCAATAATGGCATTGGAGCCAAAGGGAATCCTTCTGAGTTTTCAAGGAACGAAGAGGTGGGGATGATCGATGGGCCTGCCCTTGAGTCGAATTTGGGTTTTTATCACGATCGAATGAACCCTGAAAGGTCGAAGGGATCATTTGAGCGATCTTGAGCTCCTTGTCTAGAAACTCCAGCAGTTTATGATGAGTTGAAACAACATCCTCAACCTCCATTTCTTCGCGATTAAATTTATCGCCCAGCGAGGTATCGATGCGCGCGAAGAGAGCTTCAAAGAGCAGGAATGAAGCAAGATTGTGTGTCTCAACCTCTTCCATAGAACGGACCCAAGCCCTGGCCGCACTCAGGAACGCTTCCAACTGGTGCACGTCAGCTTTCTTGATAGTAGGTACGAATTTCTGATTCGAAAAGGATCGACGCGCGAGACGATACCGACCGGAATTATCCGCGATCAAGGCGTTATAAAGAGCCTGATAGTCCGATCCATCAGAATGGTAACTAGTAAGGGGCGAACGAGCCGTTCCAGCTAGCTTCTCAACTAGCGCCTGATATTTAATCTCATCCGGTAGGTACGGTACATTGTGAACCGCTCGATCGTACAAACCACGAAATAAGGCGAAATTCGTAATGTCCCCATCGTACAATGGAACTGTAGGCAGCATAACATTCATGTATTTTACTGCATCGAACGTGAGTTTGCTCCGATCGTTAGAACTTTCCGAAAAACATCCTGAAGGCTTCAAAGTCGGTGTGGGTAGTCCTATCTCTAACGCCACTTGCAGATCGGCTACTTGGGATAAAAGCGATTCACTTACGTCCCCATCGAAATCGGCGGATTCGATCCGCGAGAACAGGTCGTCAGCAGCTTTCGCTAAATCGCCCGCACGTGATCGAGCCTCCTTGGAACATTGTGAGATCTTCAACGACGACTGGGCTTTAGTCGCCCATGAACAGAGTGTTTTATAAAGCGTCTTTTGATTGGCCTTAAAACTCTTGATGACTTCGGCTGAGATCTCCAGTCCACGAATGGAGATGACCGCGTTGGAACTCATCGTCGAATGAACGAAAGGAACAAACGCGAAATACTGGAATGAACTCAGCTATTCCGCAAAATCCCGGGTTTCGGCACCAAAAATGTATGATCGGGAACGAAAACCACAGACTAAATTCACTTGAGCGAATTTAATTACAGAACGGGTAAGAACGATTAACTTCGATACAATTTTCACAACGATAAAAAACTTTCTCCACTTTCACCTTTGAGGTTGAACGCCATCTTGCCGTTCGAGAGGGGCTCAGGTTTGAAAGAATCAAAGAACTACATGGATGAACGTATTTCATAACTCCGAACCGACAGACCGAAATTGCACCGCCTATGGCTGACGTGATGCTTGCTGCAATTTATTAATATAAGTACAATTATATTCGTTCGTTCTAAGACCTAAGAAACCTCATGATCTGATCGACCCCGCTAGCCACAGCTAGCGCTCGAGCGGACACTAGACGCACTACTTCGGGCGTTTATGTACCTACGTCCGAACAATGTGAAATAATTGAAATAGCTATTTCTGATGGTTTCAACCAATTCTGGCCCCCAAAACACGAATTAGTTACGCTCCTTTTTTTTCCCAAATTATCTTTGATCATTGGTAGTGCCATTTAATCATCTTGATCCACGTGATCTAATTTTTTCTAGTGTTATTATACAAAATAATGGTGATTTCAGACGATTTCCAAGGTTTTTGACTCACGAAAAATCAATTTTGGGAGCTGAACATTTGGTAGAACCTCAATTTTCCACTCTTTGGTCAAAATCGACTTTGGTCATCTAATTTTTTCTAGTGTTATTATACAAAATAATGGTGATTTCAGACGATTTCCAAGGTTTTTGACTCACGAAAAATCAATTTTGGGAGCTGAACATTTGGTAGAACCTCAATTTTCCACTCTTTGGTCAAAATCGACTTTGGTCATCTAATTTTTTCTAGTGTTATTATACAAAATAATGGTGATTTCAGACGATTTCCAAGGTTTTTGACTCACGAAAAATCAATTTTGGGAGCTGAACATTTGGTAGAACCTCAATTTTCCACTCTTTGGTCAAAATCGACTTCATGTTCGGTATTCTCGTCACAAAAACATGGAAAACGATACCTCAAAAGCTCATGTTACCAACACGTTGCTAAAACGCAAAAAGTACCTATTTTTACACACATTTTCACTCGGCGTACGGCGGACGGCGTACGGCGGACGGCGTACGGCGGACGGACATTGCATTTTTGGAATCTACGCACCTTGAAACGGAAAATAAAAACTTTTGAAGGGGTGTTATAAAAATTTTTGCTGAGCGAATACATAGGTGTATTATTCACAGAATAATAAACCTAAAGTGCCTATTTTATACACATTTTCACTCATAACACCCCTGGGTATATTCCTATCGGGCTGCAAAGTTTCGGGACAAAACTAGGGACCAAATGGTGCATGTGTGCGAAAGAACGATTTTTGTAGACCGCGAATGAAGCCGGTACACGCGATACGTCGGACGGCGGACGGCGTACGGCTTACAGACATTGCATTTTTGGAATCTACGCAGCTTGAAACGGAAAAGAAATAAATGTTGAGGGGGTGTTCTAAAAATTGTTTGCTGAGCGAATACAATGGTGTATTATTCACAGAATAATAAACCAAAACGAAAACGCTGCAAAGTCCTTGTCACATGGGTTTATTATTCTATTGGACATACCTACAGAAATAAATGTTGGCTGTGTCCCGAAACTTTTCAGCCTGATCGGAATATACCTACCCAGGGGTGTTATGAGTGAAAATGTCTATAAAAATAGGTACTTTTTGTGTTTTAGTAACATGTTAGTAACATGAGCTTTTGAGGTATCGTTTTCCATGTTTTCGGGGACGAGAATATCGAATATGAAGTCGATTTTGACCAAGGAGTGGAAAATTGAGGTTGTACCAGATGTTCAGCTCCCAAAATTGATTTTTTATGAGTCAAAAACCTGCGAAATTGTCTGAAATCACCAGCAATTTGTATAATAACACTGGACGTAGTATCAACACGTGGATCAAGACGATTAAATGTCACTACCAATGATCAAAGATAATTTGAAAAAAAACAAAAAAAGGAGGGTACCTACCTAATTCAAGTTTTGGGGGCCAAAATTGGTAGTAACCACCAGAAATAGCTCTTTCAATTATTACGCATGAAAGAAACAATTACTTTGCAGCCAACATTTCTGTAGGTATGTCCAGTAGAATAATTAACTCGTGTGACAAGGACTTTGCAGCGTTTTTTTCCGAATCATCTACTCAAGAACATAAACACTCACCAAATTTTCACTGTCCAACCAACCAACCACCATCCTTTAGGGTATCCATGCCAGATTAACATCCATCTTATTATCTGCCTCATCACTTTCATTTCACCTGTTTGTTTACTGGAATTCAGTTTACCTGGTTGTTATTGTTATGTCAGTGCAATGCTTTGTGAACGATCTCAAACAAAACCCTAATGTAAGTTACCTTTTACCATTGATGTATGTTACCATTTGATCATGATGTATTTTACCTTTTATCATTATCTAAATTTTAAATAGTCACAGTGTTTCTTATGAATATCTAACTTCAACTTATTCCTTCTGTAGGTTCTACAAACCTAATTTAGGGATTAATCCAGGATGCTCTGAAACTTATTTGCGTATATTAAAAAATTGAAAAATTCATGCCCTGAAAATTTGGGACCCATCACAATAGCTTCAATTCTTTGAAAATTCGCTAAAGTTTTCTAAAAAGAGGAAAAACGAAAACATAAGGCCTTGGCGTCCTCGGAGCCTGAAAATCGCAGAAAACGTTGAATATAGCTAAAAGCTTTTGGTTTCCGATGTTTGCACTTTCTTGTTTTAGAAGAATGTCCCTTGACATTTTTTTTCGCCGCCCACAATTATTCTGAAACATTTTACGGAGAATCTCATTATTTATCTTCCACCTGACATCGATCTTCTTTCTTCACACTTTCATGCCTTGCTGCCGGTCTCTTGTTGTTTAAGTTCCCCAATACCACTTTGCCATCCATTTTCTCTTTTCTTATTACCAAAATGTTATTTTGAAATCTTTGTAGGCACTTCTCTTCTTCCTGGGGGTTTTCTTCAATTGATTCTACCGCCGAAAAATTCTAGAGCGACCGAGAATACTGTTCACACGACAGAACAAGTAGGGTTCTCCCACCAAATGGTGTGAGAATGGTATTCAGAGGCAATGACCGTTTGTACCATTCCTTTGCCAACGAATGACGGGGACTGTCGTTGCTTATGCTGGACGACTAATATATGAATAACGCGGATTCACTTCAACTCAAAACTATATTTTTCGAAAATCCTAATTCCAAGCGAACTGGTTCATCAGTTCGAAAATAGCATAATTTATATTTAACAAACGACGATCAATGATAAATATAAACAAGGTGAAGCAATGGCCTTGCACGAATCGAAGTATTCAGCTTGTAGGTAGTTACCTACAGTACTCCCCTTCCCGTAACGGAGTCATCAGGCCCCGTAAACCGAACAGGAAGTCGAATTTTCCGTCCAGATCTCGTAGTCCGCTCGGATGAATCTTGAACAGGTGGCGGCGGGCTGCGACCAGTAAGTGCGGAGGATTGTGCTAGCGGCGAAGCATCAGGATTATCTTCCAGTATGTAGGCCGGTTTCAGTCGATCGAGAGATACATTCACAACTTTTCCTTTGAGGTTTATCGTGAAGTATTTCTCGTTGCGTCCGACTACTTGGAATGGTCCATCATAAGGTTTCTGTAGGGAAGATCGCACTCTGTCCACTCTTACAAAGACGTATTTGGAGGTCTTCAGATCTTCCGTAACAAATGGAGTTTGTCTGGACTTGTTCAGGGGTGCGTTGGGCTTCAGATTGTTCATGAAGTGTCGTAGTTCTGATGCGAATGATGGCAAGTCTGGGTTTGGTTTGGAAAATGGTTCTTCAAAGAAATCTCCAGGAATTCTCAGTGAAGCCCCATAAACCATTTCAGCAATGGTAGGTAGTGTCCGTGTCGGTCCTCATCGCACAACGAAGTCCGAGAAGCACTGTCGGAAGAGACTCTGTCCATTTTAGGTCATCTCTGGCTCGTATGGCAACCTTGAGGGTGCGATGTAGTCGCTCAATTTTCCCGTTGGCTTGGGGGTGGTAAGCTGTTGTTCGAGTGAGATTGGTACCACAGATTTTCGCTAAAGAACGGAATAGTTCTGACTGGAATTGTGTACCTTGGTCTGTGATGATTTGAGCAGGTGCACCAAAACGACAGATCCACGCAGAGTAAAATGCTCTAGCAACAGTCTCTGCACGAATATTCTCTAGAGGAATAGCTTCTGGCCAAGATGTGAATCGGTCAATACAAGTTAGACAGTATGTGAATCCATTCGAGGGAGCTAATGGTCCTACAAGGTCAATGTGTACCACGCTGAACCTTGTATCCACTGCCTTGAATGATGCCAATGGGGTTTTTGTGTGTCGATTGATTTTGTTTCGTTGGCAAGCTATGCATGATTTTGACCAATTTTGAACATCTTTTTTGAGAGAAGTCCATACAAATTTAGATGATAACAATTTCACTGTGCTTTTGATGCCAGGATGAGAGGTTCCATGATAATGGTGAAAAATAGTCACTCGAAAAGGTTCAGGAATGTAAGGGCGAATTTCGTTAGTAGAGATGTCACACCACAATGGTTTACCTGCTGGAGTAGTACATTTTTTGAATTTTAGAGACGTGGAGTTCCGGATGAGATTTTTCAGTTCTTGATCCGAAGCTTGTGCGTCAGCAATGGCTTCGTAGTCAATCCGAACAAGTTCTTCAATTCTGGAGAGATGATCAGCTACGATGTTTGCCGATGTTTGCCGTCCGGTGGCCCCCGCGCAGTCCTGACCTCACTCCAGTGGACTATTACCTCTGGGGGAATCTCAAAGCAAAAGTGTACGACGTCAGGATTGGGTCGAGAGATCATCTCATTCAAAGAATAATGGATTGCGGAGATCAAATGAAACAAATCCGACGAGAGCTTCGAAGTGCTGTTGATGCAATGCGCAAAAGGACACATTTGTGCATTCAACAAAATGGAGGCCATTTTGAAAATTTACTGTAATTACGGATTAGAAAATGCTTGCACAAATTTAAAACTGCACCTTAGAAGATAAAACAGATTTTGTTCGTAAAAATGCCTACTTATTTGAAACCCATTACCAAGCGTCAAAAACCTCGACTTGCTTCGCTGTTTTTTGCATTCAAACGAGGTTTTCTCGACCAAATAAAATAGTAAAAATTGTTTTTGATATACCATTCGAAAGCTGACCTTTTGGCGCATTTTTTAAGCTACAGGCGCCTGGTCAAATGCAGATTAGAGTGGAGTACTGAACGTTTGAAAAACCATCTTTTTTCAAATTTTCTTGAAGTTTGCTTTGTAGAGTGATTTTCCGCCAACTCGATGTGAGCCAAAAAAATCGGTTTGGCGCTTGAAAGATAGGAAATTTAACGCACTTTCCAACGGTATCCTCAACTTTTACTTTACATAATACTGTTAGTGAGTTATAGCCGTTTTGCTGAGACAAGGTCGAAAACACGAAAAAATCTTAGAAGTGAAATAACTCAAAAACTAAGCGAGATAAAAAAAATTGCTATGAGGCACTTTTTGTTGGAAATTGGTTGTAGAATACGTGGGTGATGTACTGCGCACCTTATCTGATACACCCTGTATAATGGGGGTGCCGTAAAGCTTGAATATTGTATGGGTGCCGTAATGTAGCAATGATATATATATATATATATATATATGTAGATATTTGATTTGAGGCTTTGTACGCCTATAATAGCTCAATTTGAGGAAGAAAAGATTATAATAGAAAAGGAAAAACTATTGAGCTGTAAAATACAATTGAACGGCCGAAGCCTGTATTAAGAAGCTCCCATAAATATGAAGTGGAGGTAGCACTGAGGATAAAATCCAGTAACCCTCCAACCGTGCTCTGCTACCATGTAATGGATGAGGAGGTATAGCTAGCCGCCCATAAAGCGTAGTTACCCCCCTGTCCGCACCAGAAAGGTAGGAAGGCTGTGTGACAGCCTCCGCTGGAGAGACATTGGTTTGATTCATTTTCGCGTATCAAACATATCGGGAAAGAGCCAATAAAAATTGAATGAAAAAGAAACAAAGATTTATTATACAAATCTTAAAGTGGGGAATGGCAGACCGGAGAGTGCGTGAACTTGGTGTCTTCCACTTCTACCACTGGGCGTTCAGGGGGTTCACCCCAGCTCCATCCTCCAGGCCCAGACACCGCATATAGGTTCGCGTTCCCCTCAGTCGAAGCGAAACCGCCCGTATTATAGAAAACTGCGTCCGCACCCTGACCCACCCCAGAACTTGGGAATACGGTTTCGACCACTTGGTTGATAGGGTGATGGCCATTCGCTTCAGGAATATGGAGTATTCCCTGTGCAGCGCTCCGTCAGTCGAGCACATGAGGGGAGTGAATGACCCCCGTCTGTCCTCGGCAGCCCTGTCATATTTCCCGTGGTTTTCCCTGGCTGCTGCATTAGCCACGGCATCCCAGTCATTGGTACAGTGAGAGGCAGCGTCGGCATTCACAATGCGGTTATCAAAAAACGCCGGCCTCTCACTGTCCCAGACCCCCTGGATTTTTATGTCCGCCACTAGCGGTGGGCTTCCGTCTTCCGCCACTCGCAACACCGGTTCCCTAGCCACCCCTCCCCATGCAAGGCTCGCCATTTTCGCGCACTCGTCACGGACATAGTCATGGCCTCTTTTTACCAGTCTCTTCTCTCTTTTACAATTCAGCGCGTGGTTAATATCAAACATGACCCCGCACCCATCGCAGCTGGCCGGGAGGCTTCGGGGCGTGTGTCCATACCTCATGGCTATTGCGTCTTGAAATTGGGTAGGCGATAAATCAAAACCATCTGCCGACTTCGGAAGCACGGGCAGCCACTGGGACGCCGAAGCAGCAACTATTCGCCGGAGCACCCTTTTTTGATTTGGCTGCAGTGATTCAATGACAGCTTGGCTCTGCTGGCGTTCCTGTTCTGTTTTTTGCTGCCTCGCCTCTGTGAGCACCCGCTTCGCGTGCTCCCAATGTGCACTATAATCCAGAGGAGCACCCGACTTGATGTATTGGGCCAGAAGCTCTACCAGTCGCTCGGAAGTGTGAAATGCCTGGGCTTGTGTGTCCACCGGGTTCTGGATAGCCAAGCCCCCTAGTCGCACGGGTAATTCCAGGAGGGCATGCTCATTTTCAGTCATCTCCCGACCCACCAGAGCGGGCATGAACTGTGATCGGATGGCGTCTCTCAAAGGTTGGTATTCCTCGGCACAGCCCTGTATCACCCTCTGGGGACTTTTCTTGGCTGCAAGTGCAAAGATTTTCACATAATCCAACCACTTTTCTACTTTACCTCTTACAAACTGTTTCTTCTCTGAGGCTGGCCCAATCATCCCCCCAAGAACCGCTTGGCTCGCACAATTCCCACATTCAGGCCTCGAAACACATCTTCGGCTTCCTTCTCCAGCCCTGCTTTTACGACCAGGAAGCTCTTCTCAGGTTCGGGAAAGTATCCCCATTTAGGACCCTGTTGTCGTAGCCGATCGAACCACGCTCAAACCTGACGAAGATTTCCACAGCAGGCAGTATCATCGGCATACCAGTTCTGTTTATATTGGTCACTCTTCAGGCTTCTGATCAAGGGAAGGGTTCCAACAGCATACATCAGCATCCCAAGAGGATCCCCCTGGGTGGTACCTTCTTGGCTCAAGATTATGGCCTCACTAAGTATGTCGGAAAACCATGACCGGAAAACCTCGGTAGATGTTGAACAGGAACCGAGCACACCTCGGCCAGTATATACGGGCATTCCACAGAGCTAGTGGCCGGCTCATCGCGTTAAACGCATTGCTGGCATCCACCAAAAGTATACACTCGGTCTCTTCCTCCGCAAACATACTCTCCATCGCGTGTATAGCCCCCTCTATCCCAGACTTTATACCTGCAGAGAGCGTGCCGACCCACACTCTTCCTTTAGATCTTCAGATGTGAGCAATGCCATCGTCTTTGCACAGATGCGCTGGAGGAGTTCACCCGCACCAATGGGACGTACGCCTGGACATTTGTCGAGGGCGACCCCTCGTCTTGCCAACAGCGCCCTTAACTGATGCCAACCGACCACTCCATTGGCCATTCTTCTCACGAGGGAAGCGACTGCCTCCCGTAGTTGCCGACTGTGTGAACCATATCTGAGCAGCATATTCTGCCACTGCTCGGCGTTGGTCCCACTGGGGCCAGCTCCACCCCGCAGGGTTCGAGCCACAGTCTCAATGTGATTGGCTGTTACGTCGATGTCGAGCATCAGTGGAAGAGGGTCACAGGTAATGAAGTTTTCCTGCGTCGGAATAGCTTGCACTGGATGCTTACTTTGTAGCACCTCAAGAACAGTCTTGCCGTCAGCTAGTATACTCTCAGGCTGTAGTACCCCGCCTCCCGACCGGCCTGTGATCCATCTGGTCACGTCCCGAACCTTACCCTACAACACTAGGCGAGTGAAAACCCGCAATGCATGACCATCCTGTTCCACTCTGTTCTTTAGTCGCCGATCACACTGATGTGCTTCCTGTAGCAGCTCCTCATATTTCTCGTCAGTCCACAGGTTCATACGTCTCTGAATCAGCCTTCTTATGTCGGTCCCCTCTGTCGCGTTGTAGAATAGTGGCACAAAAGAAGAAAATCTTTTCTGAGGTATGCGTTCCATTTACCACCGCTTGTATTACACTCCCGGCCGAATGTCCTTGCCAAAAACTAGCTACGCTGAACACGTTTTACCGACTCTTTCCGAATTTTAGTGACGGACCAACTTTCAACATGTTCATAACAACCAAATTTTTGGTTGTTCAAAGGCTGGTTCAATAAAAATTGAACGTTATTTCTATATACCGTCACAGTGTGTGTATTTCATACTTTCGTCATCTGCCTTGCCGCGAAAAGGATTGCTTGTATTTCATAGTCCGTTGTGCCATCTCCACCTAGTAGCTAGGTACCAAGTACCTAACGAATCTGCGCATTCCTAACTACGCTAATGTGAGTTGAACATTTCGGCTGAGGTGGGAGCGGATGTTCCGTAACTTAGTTCTGTAACCCCCTCCCCCCCCCCCCCCCCACCACACACCCACATTGACTTCACAGCAACAATTATTAATTACGTACCGATGCGTAAACTGTATATTATCACACAAACTCTTCACCACTGCCTTGAATTATTCGCAACTACGCTGATTCGTATTCAACCGTTTTATCAAATTTCCTCAAATAATGGAACCACTGATTCACTTAAAGTTGGGTTTGCATGTACAACTGGATTGACGATGAAATGCAGATGAGGAGGAAAACCATTTGTATTCGGAATGAATGAAATGAATAATAACCCAAGTCTAACCATGAGCTGGGAGTAATTAACCTTGTCGGTGTCAAGTATTTATTTCGAAACGACCGCCAACAACCGATCATTAATTATATTCGATTCCGCTGAACGGAATGTTTAGCAGGAATTTCCTCTTGTGTTGGTTGTCATTCATTGCATATTAATATTTCTGTAGCGCTTTCGTCTTGGGGCAAAGGCTGGTGGACTCATTCTTCCGGATTGAGCTCCCATTTATTCATACACAAAGAATGATGATTACCTTTAGAATCAATGGAATCTAAATTTTTAGAACCTGATTGTTCAACAAGTTTTGTCACACTTCCGTATCAGGACATCCTGTTTCCAGATCTAGATTTAAAACGTTTTCGGCATGCATTTATGTGTGTGTGGGTGTATCGGGCCTATGCTACAGGCTGAAAACAAAATAAAATGAATAACGAGAGGATAAAACGCTGCAAAGTCCTTGTCACATGGTTTATTATTCTATTGGACATACGTACAGAAATTTTGGCTGTTCATTTATTGCTTCTTTTATGTGCAATTATTGAAATGGCTATTTTTGATGGTTTCCACCAATTTTGGTCCCCCAAAAACACGAATTAGGCTCGGCTTTTCCTTTCAACAGATTATTTTCGATCATTGATAGTACCATTTAATTGTCCTGATTCACCTGTTGATACTACTTCTAGTGTTATTATACAAATTTATGGTGATTAAAGACAATTTCTCATGTTTTTGACTAATAAAAAATGAATTTCGGGAGCTTAACCTTCGTTACAACCTCGATTCTTCACTCTTCGGTCAAAATCAACCTAATATTCGGTCTTCTCGCCCTAAAAACATGGAAAAAGATACCTCACAAGCACATGTTCACTAAAACCTCAAAAATCCCTCGAAAACCCCTATTTTTACACTCATTGTTCTCCCATATAACCCCTGGGTGTTGTAAGATGTCCAGAAACGACATCTTCCATTTCGATTCGGGCGGTGTGCGATCGATATGCGATCGAGACCGCCGGTAGGAGCCGTCGACGCGGAAGGTATCTGCGCAGCTTCCCCACACCACGAAGGGGCGGATTCCCGAGGAGAGGGGTAGAGGATATACCCAGTTGCGGCCGCCATGACACCCAATCGAGACAGAGACTTCCCAGAGACTAGACCTGCGATCCTTTAGTAGTTGAGTAGTATTGAGACAGTAGAGTATTGTGTTAGAGCCTTCAGCAATTATTGAGCCCCAGTTGTGCGAACCCCTTGTTGATAACCCCGGACATTCTCTTTTTGCTTTCCCTTCTGGAATTACGATTTGTACGACGACCGAAAGAGAGGGTGAGAAGTTGGAGAGCGGCTCGACCAGGAAGCACAGGGTTCAACACCAGTTGAAGCCCATTGTACTGCCGCAGACATATCCTGTTCCAGGCGATACCCGTTCCGCCTTTGGGTGGACGCCAGAGCTGTGGACCGCAGGAGCCAGAAGCCCGCAGCCAGGAGGTTGCCCGGACGAGGAGTTCCTGCCAATTTCCAGGAGAAGGTAGGACTTGCACCCTTAACCCCTTATTATCCATTTTTGTGACTATCACGTAGCAGTGCCCTTCAGGTGTCCAATTTGCATACCATCTTTGTCAGAAGTAACAGAGGGATTCTTCCATTCTGTTACAGAACCTCCTTCTGGTAGATATTGCTACCCCGAGCCTTGGCCCAACATTGCACCCCTCTACCACGTGCAGTCGTACCTACTGACCCCCATATTGCACCCCTCTGGATCTGTGCACCCGACTCTGGTGCCACCATACACACTCCAACATTTTCTCAACACAAGTCATTCACTATAATAATTAACACGTTCCGAGCGGAATGGATCGATCGATCCAAGGCCTGCCGTTCAATTCACCCAGCCTGGATCTATCGATCCAGCTACGGGGAGCGTTTCTACGCTACATTCTGCTCTGAAACTGAACTATCGCGCACTCTAGTGACTGCTGAGTTTAACACCTTTATTCTTGATGATCTGACCTCCGAGAGACTGCGTTCCGTTTCGTTATTCCAAGCCGTTTGTTTACCAACATTTTCTCGCCGCGTTTGGATGATGTTTTCGGGTACAATCTCCAGTTTTGTTGTGATTATTGCGTTCCTTTTTTCCTCGAGGAATCTGTTTCAGTTCCCCTTTGGCATCCAACCACGGTAGGCCGTTATTCATGAGTCTAGGCCTCAAAAGACCGCCGATTGTATTGCGGGTTTCCTATACCGCCGAAGTGCGATACAACGTCTATAAATCAATGATTTTCATCCAATTTTGGTTCCACATTGTAGTTTTCGTTCATAACTAATCATGATAAGCAGTTATCAACAAATAACTCGAAAAAACGGGTGCCGTCACAGTGAGTCTCCACCAAAATCGGCGCCGCTCGGAACGTGTTAATCGTAACTTCATTTCCCTTTGCATTATCTCGAGTCCCGATACTTCGCGAACATCATTCATCTGATATTCTTGTCTCTAAATTTCCGCACCTCGTGAACCCCCTCAGTATTGTATCTTGTTTTTGCTTAATAAATTCTCTTGTTCATTAGTCAGTTGCATCACTCTCCCAGGACCATCAGTCACTTGCTTACCTTGCTGGAAGCCTAGTTCTTTTATTAATCTTTCAGCAAAGTGTCTCCTGAACTCGAGCCAGTACTGTGCGAAGCTGTCTCGGGGCCAACTGCCTCCTACAAACCAGATAACAAGTGTACGTGAAAGAATTCCGCCATCACCATCTCGCCCACTAGCTTTGCCATCCATAGGACAGTAGGGAAATTAGGAGTTCAACACGTTACAGTGTAGGCCGATCAGGCTGCCGTGATTCGGAGCACAACTAGGACCCAAATGTGTTCCCAAATGGGGACCCGAACTGTGCGCGGAACAACGACGATTTTACACCAAAATTTAACGTAAATTTAAGGCTGGAACTTCCTTAGAACCTCAATTTTCCACTGTTTTCTACTGTAATTATGCAAATTGAGGGTGATTTCAGGCGATTTTCCATGTTTTTTACTCACGAAAAATCAATTTTGGGAGCTGAACGTTTGGTAGAACCTCGATTTTCCACTCTTTGGTTAAAATCGACTTCAAATTCGGTCTTCTCGTCCCCAGAAACATGGAAAACGATACTTACCTCAAAAGCTAATGTTACTAACATGTCGCTAAAACGCAAAAAGTACCTATTTTTACACACATTTTCACTCATAACACCCCTGGGTATATTCCGATCGGGCTGAAAAGTTTCGGGACACAATAAGGGCCCAAATGGAGCATGTGTGCGAATGAACGAATTTTTAGACCGAAAATGAAGCCTGTACACGTGGTACGGCGGACGGCGTACGGCGTAACGTGGACGGCGGACGGACATTGCATTTTTGGAATCTACGCACCTTGAAACGGAAAAGAAAACATTTGAGGGGGTGTTATAAAAATTTTTTGCTGAGCGATTACATAGGTGTATTATTCACAGAATACTAAACCAAAAGCGCTGCAAAGTCCTTGTCACATGAGTTCATTATTCTATTGAACATACTCTACTAGTATGTTGGATGTTCATTTATTGCTTCTTTAATGTGAAATAATTGAAGTAGCTATTTAGGATGGTGTCTACCAATGTTGGCCCCCCAAAACACGAATTAGATACGCTCCTTTTTTTGTTTTTTCCCCAATTATCTTTTATCATTGGTACTGCCATTTAATTGTCTTGATCCACTTTTGGTCAATAATACACCTATGTAATCGCTCAGAAAAATTTTTTATAACACCCCTTCAAAATTTGTTGTTTTACGTTTCAAGGTGCATAGATTCCAGAACGCTGCAAAGTCCTTGTCACATGGGTTTATTATTCTAGTGGACATACCTACAGAAATGTTGGCTGTTTATTTATTGTTTCTTTTATGTAAAATAATTGAAATAGCTATTTCTGGTGGTTTCCACCAATTTTGGCCCCCAAAACTTGAATTAGGTAGGTACGCTCTTTTTTTTTTTCAAATTATCTTTGATCATTGATAGTACCATTTAATCGTCTTGATCCACGTGAAGACACTTTTTCTAGTGTTATTCTACGAATTGATGGTGATTTCAGACGATTTCCCAGGTTTTTAACTCATAAAAAGTCAATTTTGGGAGCTGAACATTTGGTAGAACCTCGATTTTCCACTCGTTGGTCAAAATCGACTTCATATTCGGTCTTCCCGTCCCCAAAAACATGGAAAACGATACCTCAAAAGCTCATGTTACTAACATGTTACTAAAACGCAAAAAGTACCTATTTTTACACACATTTTCACTCATAGCACCCCTGGGTATATTCCGATGCGGCTGAAAAGTTTCGGGACACAACTACGCCCCAAATGGAGCATTTATGCGAAAGAAAGACTTTTTTAGACCGAAAATGAAGCCGGTGCACGTGATACGGCGGACGGCGTACGGCGGACGGACATTTTGGTTGTTATTCTGCGAATAATACACCTATGTAATCGTTCAGCAAAAAATTTGTATAACACCCCCTCAAATTTTTTTCTTTTCTATGTCAAGGTGCGTAGATTCCAAAAACGCTGCAAAGTCCTTGTCACATGGGTTTATTATTCCATTGGACATACCTACAGAGGTGTTGGCTGTTTATTTATTGTTTCTTTCATGTAGAATAATTGAAATAGCTATCTCTGGTGGTTTCCACCAATTTTGGCCCCCAAAACACGAATAAAGTACGCTCCTTTTTTTAAAATACATTATCTCTGATCATTGATAGTACCATTTAATCGTCTTGATCCACCTGTTGACACTTTTTCCAGTGTTATTCTACAAATAGGTATGTCCAGTGGAATAATAAACCCATGTGACAAAGACTTTGCAGCGTTGATTTTGCACGAATTCGAGGCTTACGGCAGACGGTTTAATAACAAGAACGCTTTATTGTTCATTTCAAAAATCACTTTCTTCTTCTTCTTCTGAGGTACTTCCAGATTGCATTTTTCGCCAGTCAAATGTCTTTTCCATTGTCAATTAAAAACAACTTGTTCACGTTAACCAGTGTCAGATGCGGAACATAACACTCTCATATGTTTCTCTGAGTAGGGCTTTTGAGTTAACTCATGGCGTCTAAATTACTCGGGCTTTCGAAAACTCCCGAGAGGAGTGCGGTTTCTCGTTAACAATTCACGAGTAAAGGGGCATCTTCTCGGAGATGCAAGCTAACGGAACGGCCTTCCCTGGATGTTAATACTTGAACGAAGTCAAGTTCAAGTACTCAAGTTTTATTTGAATTATTTAGAACGTCGAGAGGAAAAGCTTCGTTTTCTCTCTCGCTTCTGTTAGGTACCGGCCGCCAGCACAGTGACGAGACATATCGTCCTCCTCAGATTCTGAAATCGTAAACCAGATGTGCGGTGATTTTGTAGATTAGGTACATAATACAGTGAACCAGTGGCGAGGGAAGAGCAGCTTATACTTAGGGGTTATACTTTCTTTTACAGAACTCTACTCATTAGGTTGAGTAAACTGTTTTTGAGAAGTTTAAACTTTTTGTTTCTTCCAATTTAATATTGTTTGCTATAAAGCAGAAACAGGTCAGCAGGAAATATAACTTACTGTGATAGAAAACAATATTATTCAGTGCAGTCATCTCAACAATTCTACTTTCATATTTTTTCAGAAAACTGTCAACTATTACCATCCAGAATATTCCATGTTACTAAATGACATCATTGAGGAAACTTCCTATCGGTTATCTTATAAACATTCCCAAGCCATCACCTCCTTTCCTGCGATGGTACGAAATCGTTCATGGAAAGCCTGAACGTCTCGTAGCTAGGTATGATTACCAGAACTTGCATTATATTTCTTATTATAACTGGGTTGTCAAAACACTAAACAAGGGCTCACGCTGGGTAAATTACGAACTATATCACTCGCGATGAAATCGTGGAAACCCATTTAAAATAATAAAAACGCTGCAAAGTCCTTGTTACATGGGTTTATTATTCTATTGGACATACCTACAGAAAGGTTGGCTGTTCATTAATTGTTTCTTTCATGTGTAATAATCGAAATAGCTACTTCTGATGGTTTCCATTAATTTTGGCCCCCAAAACACAAATTAGGTACGCTCTTTTTTTTCTTTTTTTTTAAAACTATCTTTGATCATTGGTAGTGCCATTTAATCGTCCTGAACCACGTCTTGACACTTTTTCCAGTGTTATTATACAAACTGATGGTGATTTCAGACGATTTCCCAGGTTTTTCACTCATAAAAAATCAATTCTGGGAGCTGAACATTTGGTAGAACTCAATTTTCCACTCTTTGGTCAAAATCGACTTCATATTCGGTCTTCTCGTCCCCAAAAACATAGAAAACGATATCTCAGAAGCTCATGTTACCAATATGTTGCTAAAACGTAAAAAGTACCTATTTTTACACACATTTTCACTCATAACACCCCTGGGTATATTCCGATCGGGCTGAAAAGTTTCGGGACACAACTAGGGCCCAAATGGAGCATGTGTGCGAAAGAACGATTTTTTTAGACCGAAAATGAAGCCTGTACACGTGATACGGCGGACGGCGTACGGCGGACGGACATTGCATTTTTGGAATCTATGCACCTTGAAACGGAAAAGAAAAAAGTTTGAGGGGGTGTTATAAAAATTTTTTGCTGAGCGAATACATAGGGTTATTATTCACAGAATAATAAACCAAAACGGAGTTATTGAAATGTTTTCTACTCCTGCTAATACGCGAAAAATACAGTGTTATATACCGGTTTCGGTGCTCAAACCATCGTCAGTAACAAACAATAACTGAAGGCACATTGGAGGGAGGTGACAAATAGTCCCAAAATAGGAATGTGGTCGATTGGGATCGGTTGAGGAAACTTCCTATCGGTTATATTATAAATATTCCCAAGCCATCACCTCCTTTCCTACGATTGTACGAAATCGTTCATGGAAAGCCTGAACGTCTCGTAGCTAGGTATGATGACGTGAAGATAATAAGAGAAAGGAACAAAGTGAAGGGGGTCGATTCTGATAGTCGCTAGAAGTGAATGCTATAAAGTTGAGGTTATGTTCAAACTGGTAGGAAGTTTTGAGAAAGGAAGGAGGAACACAAAAAAGATATCAGGGATAAAAAGGGTGATTCGGCCTTGCACGTCACTTGAACTAATCCAGTCACAGCTTCAATTTTGGTCTTGCAGATAGACAGTTTGATGAGTTTCTTCATTTCTGACCGAAAAGGAGCATGTTGGATGTACTTGAAAAATTCGAAATTATTAAGAGTGACAGGTTGGGTAAATCTTTGAATGATGTAATTCCGTTACATTCTCCTCCAATATTGCGTTAATTTCTGTAATAGCTTGGTTGCTCCCCTCTCCCCTTTTCCATTTTCCCCTTTACCCCACCTTCCTTTCACTTTCAGGGCCAGTCAGAATTGACCCCCTTCACTTTGTTCCTTTCTCTTATTATCTTCACGACCAATCCCAATCGACCGCCTTCCCTGGTTAGGACTGCCTATTCATAAGGTCACCTCCCTTCAATGTGCCTTCATTTATTGTTCGTTTGATCACCGAAACCGGTATAACAGTGTATTTTTGGTGTTTCATGGTAAGAGAAAACCTTTCAGTAACTTGTTTTTATTATCTGGGTAAACTAGTACTTGGTCCACACCTCACTCTTGGCCGACACTGTGCTCACCAGTGTCAAGGATTCGTGCTGTCACTTCGCTAACCGCAGTTCCAAACAGTTCCGGGCCCAGGTTACGTTAGACAAATTCTGTACAAACTCCAAAAGCCCCAAGTCTTCGCACTACAGATCAGTGTTGTGCAAAACGCAGTTACAAGTACTCATAATGTACAGAATTGCAATTTCTAATAATAAGTGCAGTTAGTAGTCAGAAAATAACAACTAATTATTCGACTACTATGTAGCAGTTAACTTATTTAAACTATTTACTACTAGTTGCAAAAAAGTTGGAGGTCGCTGTGATTGTGACCAAGGGGAGGTGTGCTTGTAGCTTCCGTTTACGGAGCTGAGTCGTTTCGAGATTATCTGTAAAAGAAACTAACGTCGTTATTAAATTAATTAGGTACTCCATTGCTCCCTGGTGTACACTCAGGTTCGCGCGTTGGCCAAGCCAACTGACTAACTGCCTACCATGTTGGCAATGTCCAACGTAGAAGTTGGTTGAGACACACATTCTTCCCGTCTCCTGTTAACCGTTATTTTTCTCCAGTTAAATGGGATGCTGGCGCAAAGTGGTTAAAAGAGCTCAATCTTCGGGTTGATAGCTTTGTTCTCTATTGGCTGAGTCCCAACAGCAAGGATGAAACATGCTTGCGCGACTCTGGCCAAATCATCATCAGGTACTGCTCGGATCGTGGCACAATGAAGTAACCTTCCACGCCTCTGCCAAGGAACCTAACTCACTTTCGAGCCAAGTAGGTGGAGAATTTCGTCGTCTACCTGATGATACGTTCAATCAGGCCGTTTAACAAGATCTCGCCACGTTGTGAGGGCTTGGACATTTTTTTCAATCACTGAACATCTTCAAAGTGGTGTGCACTGTAGACGCGCTTGAAAATGGTTACTGGAATAATTTCTTTAATTTCCATTCTATCTTTAAATTTCATATTGTTGACTCAATATTAACAAGTAATATTCTTATTTACATGCCTATCTTATTATATATGTATTTCGACGTGTTTTTGTCAAAATACTATTATCATTAAGAACATATCTATGTGAACTTAAAATTAAATGCACCAAATGTAATTGGCCTCGGCGGGTTTTGATTGCAGTAAACAATATTATCTTATCTTGTACAGTTTTTCACAATTAACGTGAACAGTTCGTAACCTAGGAACATTGTGTTGTGAGTAAACAGAACTTCAGTCAGTATGTATGTTCATGTAACTGCTCCAGATTGATTTTCTTGAATGAAGGGGTTTAGGTATTGATACAGTTTTTGTTCTTTTGAATGCTCTTGATAAATTCTCCGTGATCACATCGTGGGCCTTTTACCATTATAATTACGATCAAGACAGTTACTTCCTGCAGTGCAGAAAGTCAGATGAGGTTCTTTGTGGGTGCATACTGAGTGGCTGTCAGGCGTCGGGGGTGAAAACACTGATTGATGGAACCGATTTCACCACATTGTGTGGGGGAGCCACGTGACGAGAGAAACTGTTATTCATGATCCATAGTTAGTTTTTTGTAAGTCCGGCGATGGAGTAGGTCCTACCTAGTCCAAAAATATATTTTTAAAAAATCGATTTTGTTTTTATATTTTTTAATTATTCTGTATGCAATTCTGAAATTTTTGGTAAAAACAAAACTAAAATCAGATTATTAGAACCGGAGTTATGATTTAGTTATAATTCTTTCAAGCAAACTTCGCGTGATCTTCTAATGGTCATCCCAGTAGTTACTTGGATGTCTCCACCACATGATTGGCAACGCAAAAGACATCACATTTTGACAGAAATACCTTACGTTGTTCCTTGTGTGATTATGTCATCTTCTCTCCACTGCAGAACTCGTCATTATTCAATCATATTACTGTGTAACATCTTCCGAGAAGGAAGAATGTGATAGGGCAGCTGATGTGGACGAAGTTGCACATCAAGAGGTCGTGGACACTTGGTCACTTGCCTCATCTTCAACAGACTTCGCTTTTTTTAAGTGTTTACAAAGCTTTCTTTTTCGATAATCCGTGATTTAGTCATTCTAATCACTAAAAACAGAACCAAGCTGAGCGCAAGAACCAAAAAACTAACTGGAAGAACCCAGATACATCCTGATCATTCATAACCTTTATCAATTTCACTCAGCAGTAATACATTTCATTGATAACATAATATAGGCACTGAAGAATCCATTTTTACCAACATGTGATGTAGTTTTGTCAGCCAAGTTCCTAAAAATGAGATCAGACATAGGAAAGAAGCCTTTGAATGCAACAATGCGCCGAGTGACAGCTGTCAGCTGTGGGAAAAATGGCTCTCCTGAAAGACTTTAGCAGACAAATGCCCCATTTCCTCGGCAACTACTAGACCGATTTCGTACTAATTTTCACAAGATGTTCACATAGATGTATATTATTTAGAAGTTTTGATTGCATTTTTCTCTTTATTATTCCAGAAGGCAATTAATACAATCATCTCAATTTTGTTTCCGAATCTACCAAGGCAACGGAACCATTGTGAAATGGGCCATAGAAATTCCAGCCATAGATTCCGGACGCAATATTATATAGCAATAATTATCGCTTGGGAAGCAGAAAGCTGCCAGCCAAACAGCGTTTGGCGTTTGGCACCACCAAACTTCAAGGTTTGGTGGGGGAGGGGGAGGGGAGAGCAGGTTTCCATACACACATCTAGCTGAGGGGGAAGGAATAGGTTTTCCACATGCACATCCAAGAGCGAGCTGCGAAGCACCGAGCATGCTGCTTTGACGGGCAAAGTCGATACCAGTCCTTTTTGCAGCTAAGGAGGTTTTCTTGGTTGGTAAATTTTTACGACTTTTTACACGTGTTTGACCATACTTTGCTGCGTTTTCACACAGTTATACCTTGGCTTCTACTGAACCGATCAGGTTCAGATTTTGACCACTTTCTCAGGGAGCCCAAGTGAATAAGTTTGCCGAATTTCAGCAATTAAACTCCTCTTTAATCTACTCCTAGAAATCCCCCCCCCCCCCCCCACATGGGGAGACGATTGGGGACAAATTGCACAATAGGCACTTCTTTGGAGCATAAAGAATGTGATTGCAGAATTTCGGTTCGATCTCGATCCGTTACGTCTTCGAGGCTGTGGCCTGTCAAAGAACAAGAAGTAGAAAACTTGAAAAATACCTACCTATTTTCAAGCTTCCATAACTCCGGTACCTGATGTTTCCGAGGGTTGGAATTCGGTACACCTCCTCACGGGCCCCTCGAAAACGGGTTTACGAAAAATCAACGACAGAGACCCCCAGGAGGCCGAGTTACTAGGGAGAGGGCTTAAAAAACCTACTCGTTCTCTCGTGTAAATTGTATTGAACTGAGGAATAAATTGAGGCTAGCCCAAGTTGAAATCATTGGCTAATGGAAAATCGAAAATAGGACTAAGAGTGAGGTAGGCGAGTTAGTAAGGGTTGGGTAGTTCTGGGGGTTGGCTCAGTGGCCACAAACATAACTTAGGCTGGAAAAAGTTAATGGGATCTAAGTTCAAACTAATTGATTTTGATCGCAGTGAGCAACACCATAGGCAGACGGAAGTTAGGAAACGACAAGAGTATCTGAAGTTAGTCGAGTTCCTACAGAGCCCACATCTCGTGTAGAACACACATATTGTTGAATGCGTTACAGCAGACGCCCACTAGACGGTGGGTAGATTATTTAATCGTATTGCGCTTGCCTTTCTCTGATTGTACCGACTTCCCCGAAGTTCATACACAACCTAAGCTTTCTTCAACGTCATGACTTACTGAATTATGAAATGAAAATCATTAAAAGACGAACGTATTTTTTTAATCAATCGAAAACAATGCTGATTGGGTTGCTATATCCCGCCTTCTAGATATTTACAGTTAGTAAGAATTTGATGAATTATTTAGATCTGGGAGAATTAATTGGAAGGGGAGCGGGAGATGGATTAACACTGCGATAATGATTAGGAAGATGTCTAGTTAGATGCCGATATGCATTAGTTAAACTCACCATTGAAGGTAGGACGGTAGGAACAGGAATATAGTCTGATGTTATTGGGATGAATGCGCCGATATATCTTGGTCTGCGACTGAAAATGGATGACAGATGCCTCCGTATCCAAGTAGTGGTTTTCTTCTAAGTAGCTGCTGTTTGCTTTGTCCCGGGTATGACGTTAAGCTGCGACCGTGGTGGAGGGCATCAGCACCCCATTATCGGTATGAGGCTCAGGTGACATACTTGCCATGATGTCTCATTCCGAATAGTCAAGGACGCCTTATAAATCTAAAAAATAGTGGCTTTGACACTGCTAGGGTGGGGCGGGCTCCTTAGCTCTTTAGCAGCCGACCTAGGGGAAGGAGCCCCTGATCAAAAATTACCTAGCCCTCCAGGTTGGGGGCTGGGCGCAGGGCTAACAACCCTGCCCCGGGAAAACTAACGTTGCTACGAAATCAGAAAGACATGAGAAAAAAAGTGGACTGATATTTCGGTACAGACCGGGCGCGTCTAAAGTTAGAATTAACGAAAATGGAACGAGGACAGAAGCAGGAAGAACAGAGCTGGTGCTCTGAGGCTTCTATTTGAACAGCTCAAAAAGTATAAAGCTGATATTGTGGCCCTTCGGAAATTTGGTGGATTGAGCAGAATACCTTGGAGAAGAAGGACTGAACACTATTCTACAGCTGCCACGAAGAACAACACGCGCTTGGAATTGGTTTTGCTGTAAGGATAATAATCAAGCACCTGATCATGAATTTTAAGGCCATAACCCCGAGCATCTCAACTTTGAGAGTTCGAGGTAGGTTCTTCAACTGCTCGCTGATTTGCGCTCATGCCCTCACGGAAGTAACAGAAGAGGAAGAGAAGGATATATTTTTTATAAAGAGCTAGGGAACGCATATGGCGAGTGTCGAACAACTGATATAAAGATCGTTCTCGGGACCTGAATGCTCATGCGGGGAATGAAAGTGAATATCAGCCAATTATTGGCCGCTATAACCTGCCATAACCGGTGAAAATGGAAGACACCTCATAAATTTTGCTGCAGCTAGAAATATGGTAGTTAGTAGCTCCATGTTTGATCATAAAAACATCCAAAAGACAACATAGACATCAACCAGTGGAGTAACATGTAATAAAATCGACCATATTAATCGATGCTTATCATGACTCAGAGTTTTGAATGTCAGATCTTACCACGGTACTAACGTTGACTCCGACTACTTCTTGATTCAGGCAAGAGTGCGTGCGATGCTCTCCAGTGCCAACAAAGGAAAATGGCAGAGAGCTAGCAAATTGTTCAATGTCGCTGTACGGGGAGCTGATTGTACTTGGCCCAAAACAAAACAATTGGTTTGATCACGAGTGCATGGTTGCAACTGATGGGAAAGATAAGGCATACCAGAAAAGTATCCACTGCAAACACACGTACAGCCCAGAGAGAGCATAGATACAGGAGAGCCGCGGAGAAAGGAAAGAATGAGTGATCGAAATGAAATAGGATATCTAGAGTTGGCAAAGGTGGGAAATGAGGTCAGAAGGTTCTACAGAGGCATTAATGAGAAACAGAAAGGATTCAAGCCCAGGAATATGATATGCAAAGACGAGAATGGGAACATCTTCACTGACATGAATGAGATCCTGGATCATTGAAACCGGCACTTCAAAGATTTGCTTGTTACACAACAGCAGGATAGAGCCGAGCCAGCTCACTGTCCCGAGCAAGACCAACGCCTGGAACCTCTGATCCCTGGGGAAGCCCGGAAGGCCAAGTCAGGCCTCAGAACCAATAAAAGCTGCTCGAAACGATTCCATAGCAGCTGAGATGAGTAAGGTAGGAGGAGAAGAATTGGTCAACCGTCTGCATGCACTGATCCAAAAGATATGGGGTAGTGAAGAGCTCCCTGAGGATTGGGAAAGAGGGAATGAGACCCGCTGGACTGCGGGAATTCCCAATCAGTGCGTTTGGAATTCCTGCGGGAATTATAGGGGAATCACCCTTCTAAATCTTGCTTATAAAATCCTTTCTAACATCCTGTTTGAACAACTCCTGCCACACGCCCAGCGGATAATAGGCAGCTATCAACGCGGTTTTATGCCAGGAAAGTCGACCACAGGTCAAGTTTTCTCCCTAAAGCTGGCCACTGACGATCGTTCCAAATGGAGTGGCGTGGCGCGAAGTCAGGCGGTATTGGAATGACGGAAAAAAGAGTCGAAAGTGGGGGTCATTCACGACCACTCCACTCCATTCCATTTCACCAGTGCCGTTCCGTCATTTGAACTGGAAGTGGTGTGAGTGTCTATGTAATTTATTATTATTTATTGTTATGTATTTATTTGGTTCAGAAAATTGTAACAATAGTTTGAAAAGCGTGCATGATGGTCGAAGAAGAATTTCTCCTTTTGGCCACAGCTGTATGTTTGTACGCTAAACAAAGAAAACCCAAACAGAAGTGGGTGAAACAGTGGTTTCTCAGCAGAAGACAGCACACACACTTAAATTTACTTCAAGAGCTGCGGTTAGAACCATCTGACTGGAGAAATTACTTGCGAATGGATGAAGAGGCCTACTTTCAATTACTCCGTTTGGTCACACCGATGATTAAAAAAAAAGATACAGTCATGAGACAGTGCATTACTCCCCATGAAAGGCTCGCTGCTACATTATGATTTCTGGCAACTGGGATGAATTTTGAAGAGCTGAAATTCGTCACTGCAATATCACATATTGCACTGCATATCATTATTGCGTGTGCAATTGTGCATACTGAATTGAAATGACGTAGGGAAAACAAAAAAGAATCGTTTCGCTAATGATATCTCTTTATTGAACATCCTTTCTTTATTGAACTCATTTCGCAGCGAGAAAATGTAAACTGGGGAAAGAACCGAAATTGAAGTGACCACAGGGCGAAAGGCGATAAGCGACCTGTACGACTGTCCTCACCAACTCAATATATTCAATTCAAACTTTTTTTATTCACAGAAATGGTGTAAACAATGATAAAATTAATTGCAGAACAAATATTGCCCGTCTAAAGGCTAAAGCCCGAGGCGACGGGTCAAGAGCAGCTATTCAAACACCAGTAAGCACAATGAAAGAAAAAGAGTATTAAATGAAACAATCTCAACCGCTATAAAATCAAAATCAAAACAAGCTAAAACAAACCAAAAAACTTTCCATAGTTGAAAAGCAACGAAAAGATAGGAAATACAACATTACAATAATAAGAGGACGAGAGAACATTAACATACATAAATACTTTTCAAAATCAAGTTGGATTTCACGAGAGTCAGGGAAAGCGCGCGGTTTCCCCACTCACGGTCGTTCCATCGCGCCATCTGTCTGCATTTCCCGGTCGCGTTTCCCCATTCACGAGCAGTTGGAGCGATGGAGTTTTGACGCGGCGCGATGGCTTTTGGACTGGTTGGATTTCCATCACGCCCCGTCACTCCACTCCATACCCGATGAGTTTCGCCATTCACGTCGTTCCATTGGCGCGCTACCACGCCGTTTGGCTTGTTGGAACGATCGTCAGTGGCCAGCCTTAGACAGATTCTAGAAAAAAGCCTTGAATTTCAGCTTCCGGTACACCACCTGTTGATCGATTTTAAATCCGCTTATGATATGTTAGATAGAAATAAACTGTACGCCACTTTGCGAGAGTTAAAGATGCCAAATAAACAGTGTCGCATGATAGAGCTCACCATGAAGCGAACTATTGGCATTGTACAAGAATGCGAAAACAATAAGCTAGTAACAATTTCTATTCCAACAACCAAACTCAACAACACAATTCACAGGTTCTTTAGTTCGCTTTCAACCTGTGTAATCCTCTGCTCCAACTGAGCATCATGCGGACAACTTTGAGGAATCAAGGTTGCCGCCAGGCTCTGTGCTGAGGTGGAGGGCTGGGAAGTAACCGCATCAGTAGGTATAGGCCGGGCCCTCGTTGATACCATAACTGAAGACCATAACTGAAGACTGGGTTACCATCGGATGTCACTCGACGACTGAGTGAACTTTCCATACTGGAAACCGGTCAATTCGACCTGCATATCAAATCCCCCCACATCAAACGTGACCCTTTTCTTCTTGGTTTCCTCAAATGGACCCACTGCTGGACTGTTGTATACCATTCTGACAATCATTTCACTCCTGCTAATCCTTCAAATCATACTTTTCGGCCTCCAGTATGGTGGTAGTAAAGGATCACGCGGACAACGAAGTGAAGAACAGCATGTATCGGATTATCCTCCTTCTCCTCCTGCAGATGAAGTAACTGGACTCGTGCGGCTTGCCTCTTTACCAGGCTATCATACTTTCCTAAAATACCTACAATATTTGGATTTTTGCAAGACTAACTCGACTGGATGAGCTGCTGGCCAAAATACACGACTTGGAGCAACATCTTGGAGCCTATTTTGTGAATACACCAACTAGTGGATATCATTTCAACACATGTTCTTGGGTATGCAATGTAAATGGAGATGTTGTAGACACTTGCACTTGTCAGTACCTCTGTTTAGCAACTTATGAATTTATCAACCTTTTGGATTCAATTGGATTTCAATAAACTACTATTATTTCTAATATGTTGGTTTTCTTTTTTTTGCTTCCGAGTCTGCGAAGCAGCGGAAGCCTTGTGTTCACTTTCGTGAGCCAAAAAATTTTTGTCTTCAGAAATCAAAATTTCCACTTGCATTTTGCGTTTCAAAGCCTACTGAACAAATTTGGTTCCGTGTCTGTCGGTCTGTGAGTCTGTGAGTCTGTGAGTCTGTGAGTCTGTGAATCTGTGAGTCTGTGAGTCTGTGAGTCTGTGAGTCTGTGAGTCTGTGAGTCTGTGAGTCTGTCCGCATTTCCTTGTTACAGCCATAACTTCCACGATTTTGAATTGATTCAGCTCAAATTTTGAGGGATGGTGCGGATAAGGCCCCTTGAGGTCCCATACAAATTTCAACATGATTGATCCAGCGGTACGCCCTGCGCATGCGCTAACGTTAAATTCAACAAACACGCATAACTTTCACAATTTTGATTCAATTTCGCTCAAATTTTAAAGGGTTGTTTGGACAAAGCCTAGTGAGTTCCAGTATGAATTTCAGCGTGATCGGACCCTAGGTGCGCTCTGCGCATGCGCTGGCGTGAAATAGATTCAATTTCCTTGTTACAGCCGTAGTAACCAAAGATTTCACCCAATTTCAATGTAATTCTCAGGGATTAAGCGGGTAGGGCCCATTGAGGTCCCATATAAATTTCAACATGATAGAGCCAGCGGTTCGCCCTGCGCATGCGCTCTGTCTGTCTGTCTGTCCTTCTATGCACGGCCAAACGGCTCGACGGATATCGACCAAATTTGGCACGAATATCCAGTAGGCTCCCAAGTTGTGCAACGTCGCATTTTCAATTCCCTGACCATAGCGGAACTATGGTCGACCATGGTCAACTCCTGAATGGCTTGACGGATATCGACCAAATTTGGCACGAATATCCAGTAGGCTCCCAAGTTGTGCGACGTCGCATTTTTAATTCCCTGACCATAGCGGAACTATGGTCGACCATGGTCAACTCCTGAATGGCTTGATGGATATCGACCAAATTTGGCACGAATATCCAGTAGGCTCCCAAGTTGTGCAACGTCGCATTTTTAATTCCCTGACCATAGCGGAACTATGGTCGACCATGGTCAACTTCGTTAATTGAAATGGTAACCCCTATTTTTTATCGCGTATTCGTAATCTACGTGAAATTCTATCTACGATCGACCCTTCGGACTACCCCCGCGGTCGACCATAGCGCATCCATGGGCCCCTCCATGGTCGAATCCCGAATTGCTCAACGGATATCGACCAAATTTGGCACGAATATCCAGTAGGCTCCCAAGTTGTGCGACGTCGCATTTTTAATTCCCTGACCATAGCGGAACTATGGTCGACCATGGTCAACTCCTGAATGGCTTGACGGATATCGACCAAATTTGGCACGAGTATCCAGTAGGCTCCCAAGTTGTGCAACGTCGCATTTTTAATTCCCTGACCATAGCGGAACTATGGTCGACCATGGTCAACTTCGTTAATTGAAATGGTAATCCCTATTTTTTATCGCGTATTCGTAATCTACGTGAAATTCTATCTACGATCGACCCTTCGGACTACCCCCGCGGTCGACCTTAGCGCATCCATGGGCCCCTCCATGGTCGAATCCCGAATTGCTCAACGGATATCGACCAAATTTGGCACCAATATCCGGTAGCCTCCCAAGTTGAACGTAGGCGCATTTTTAATTCCCTGACCATAGTGGAACTATGGTCGACCATGGCCAACTCCTGAATGGCTTGACGGATATCGACCAAATTTGGCACGAGTATCCAGTAGGCTCCCAAGTTGTGCAACGTCGCATTTTTAATTCCCTGACCATAGCGGAACTATGGTCGACCATGGTCAACTTCGTTAATTGAAATGGTAACCCCTATTTTTTATCGCGTATTCGTAATCTACGTGAAATTCTATCTACGATCGACCCTTCGGACTACCCCCGCGGTCGACCTTAGCGCATCCATGGGCCCCTCCATGGTCGAATCCCGAATTGCTCGACGGATATCGACCAAATTTGGCACCAATATCCGGTAGCCTCCCAAGTTGAACGTAGGCGCATTTTTAATTCCCTGACCATAGCGGAAATATGGTCGACCATGGTCAACTCCTGAATGGCTTGACGGATTTTGATAAAATTGGGCACAAATACCCGGTAGGGTATGGGATTTTTCCGTCGTTTGTTGGTTCCACGATACTGCGTACAGCGAATCTCGGATAGCGAGCGAAGCGAGCGGTCAGGCTAGTTATGTATAATGGACGTAATGTATTATGGAAGTCATGTTATGTATAATATGTACATTTCATGTAATGTTATGTAATGTTATGTTATGTAATGTAATGTTATGTAATATGTATATTTAACGTTATGTAATGTTATGTAATGTAATGTAATGTTATGTTATTTTGCTTCCGAGTCTGTTCTATTTTATAATGGGTCACTCTGATTGTGACGAGGAAGCTCCTGTGCCATCACCTTGGCAGTGTATTTTTAATCCCCTACTACTCATGGGTATATAAGAGTGTGCTTCTTGTGTTCCTGGCTCACAGCTCGTTGACTTGTTGAACAGGTAGGATGTCTGAACTTCACAAAGAAACCGATTGGCTAGCCACTTTTGTGGATTGGCCCTTGAGCCTGCCATCGGCGAACAATATGGCTCAAGCAGGTTTTTATTACACTAAGCACAACGATAAAGTAAAATGTCCATTTTGTAACGTTATTATAGACAACAGGCTACCTTCCGATATTCCCTTCAATGTACACACGCCCTGGAGTCCTGGTTGCCATTTTGTCACGAGACCCACTGATGTAATTAGCGGCGGTGGGGGGTCGACACACCAACGATGGATATTGGATCTTCCCACGGCGAAACGTTGAAACTGGATTCGTTTGATGGAAGATTTGCCACTTTCAAGATGTGGCCAAAAGTATTGCGACATCTCCTTACGGACCTTTGCAGCGCCGGATTCCACTACCATGGGACAACAGGCGACATGGCAACCTGTTACAGCTGTAATGGGGCTATCAGCGAGTGGGAACTACATGATGACCCTTGGGTTGAACACGCACGATTCCTTCAATGCCTACACGATTCCTTCAATGCCTACACGATTCCTTCAATGCCTACATGTTCTCAACGTGAAAGGAAAGGCTTTTATTAACTCTGTAAAACTTGCAGCGGATGATGATTGGAATTAATAAACCTTACTTCTGGACTTGAACTTGTTTTTATTTACCGCAACACTTTCCTCCCCCACCCCTCCCCACAGGCACAGGTAGGAGCGTGGAATGAAACAGCGACGGCCTTCCTTGCGGACTGGCGGCCAGTCCCACGCTATCTCTTGGCGACCTCTAATACTATCCCGCCTCCGCATTTCAGCGCTCAAGTGACGAAAGCTCAATTTATTCCTTAATATACAATCGATCTGGTATTTGAAATAATGTCACGACTATTATACTTGCATTCATCGTGCCTCGCTGTATCAAACTATTGATAATAACATATTTTACTATCCACTTATATGCTAGCTGCATGTTGAGGAGGGTTTGCTGGTTACTGAACAAGACCCATCGAGCTATTTTGCCGCGTAATATTCCATCCGTATACCGTCATATTCAACACCTACCTTAAGAGGCTCTCAATGGCCCAGTGGCATCAGACTCTTAACCCGCCATTAGTGAGTCCTGAGGGAATCCCTCAGGTCACTCGACTTTTTCTCAATAATTCTTAAACACCTTTAGTTACGAATTTTAGCCTCCAGGTATCTTATTTTTAGAGTGAAAGGATCTATTTTAAGCATAATCCGTAATGAAAAAGTTGGCCGGAGGATGGTAAACCCGGTACCTGAGGCATTCTCTCCGCAACTCACCAACGTGTTAGAGGGCTCATTATTGCACCGACTTGCAACTCGTGTAGTACTGTTTTTCATTCATTATTAGTTGTACTCGAAATCGGTGTTTACACTTCATTTTACCTAAATGTAGATTACAGTGAAGCGATCAGAATTCGTGGTTGGCTGAGGGAACTCGAAGAAGAGGAGGATTGAGAAGAGGAAAGAAGGAACAATGTGATTTTTTTTGGATTCAGATGACTCTATGTCGGATGCTGAGTCAATAGTGCTGGAAGACAACAGCGAATCCGAACAAGAAATATCAGAAGGAAGAAGAAATGGAACATTTTATGAATACATAATATAGCTTTTTAGGAACTGAAACTCTTCGAGTAGGTAGGTACCTAAGTGAATTTCACATCCCTTCACTATTGGTCTGAAAATTTCCACGATCAGCTCTGTTTCCATGCACTATTCTCTTGGGATACTATCAAAATAAATTCTACACTAGTTTGAACGATTTTCAAGCACTTTTCTCAACGATATTAGCTGATGAAGCAACAAGCGCCCGACCTGAGGGACTCCCTCGGCAACTCACCAACGGACGATTTTTCAGGCAACTCACTAATGGCGGTGAGATGTTCGAGGACTGAGCCCCGCTGACGGAGGAAAATTTTTTCGCCGCGAAACTTGTAATCAGAAATTGCGGGTTGGAACCCACTTGGTCCTGACGCCCAGTGATATCTTCAGAAATTTAAAAGCCTTGGGCCAGAAAGGGGCTAGCCCCCCCAACTACCCTCAAGGTTTCAAGTTATACACCGTAAAAACTACACATCAGGATGTTGTGTGAGCCCGCGCCCTCGGGTTGTGGAAAATGCACAAGTTATACCTCAGTGTTCATATAGCAGAAAATATTGTACAGGTTATACCCCATAAAAAAGTACACATCGGGATGGTGTGTGAGCCCGCATCCTCGGGTTGTGACGTAGGAGTGGGGTGCAAACGAGAGGTTTGAACCTCTGACGTCATCTTTGTTCAAGGTCAAAAGGTGTCAAGTGAAAATGTACAGGTTATACCTGCTGTTATAAACATCTTTTGTGAGCGAATACATAGATTTATTATTCATAGAATAATAAACAAAACGTGTAAACAAATATACCAAGTAAGGGCGTTGTAGACGTGATTGCGTGCCCTCTCTAAAATATGAGAATTCGTCTGAATTATTTTACTAATGAAGGCTACCCACGCCTCACCGCACTGGGTTGGGACGAGAAGCCCTTGGGATTCGAACCTAAGACCTCAGACGGCCTTCCAGTCCCGCCATCAATAACCGAGCGCTAAGCCACTCGGCCCCCAGCTCACTAATGAACTGAATAGTATTGGTGAAGTGGGAGGTCCGATGTAGTCATATGTGAGAAACATGAACAATGAAGATAGGACAACAGAAATAAACCGTTGTTTATATGGGATTTTAGGTTTGCACATGCAAAGACATTTCTCTCGCATCTTCTTCTGGTACACAGTGGTACTCGACGGATTTTCATCTAACGCCCACCTTGTCATGTCCACCACCAGCAACCATCCCCTCGCCCTTCCCAAGTCAATATCACCTAAATATCTGTTTTCCATGAAGGAAGAATAAATTCCTGTCATCCATCATGACAATAATATATGAGCAATTTTTCAAAGGTGGGGGGGGGGACTTCCAGCTAATTTTACGACTTATGGTGATTTCTGACCCCATAAAAACGAATCCAACTGACTTTTTTGCAAAAGATATAGTTGATAAATTGTTGGCGATCTTAACAATTTTCGCTGATATGATGAGAAATGTAGGGATGGTTATCTCATTCTATCGTAAATACTGCCGCTGTTGATCAAAGTTATATGTAAGCAGTACAAAACATATGCTAATATAGAGTGAAATGTTTCTGCCTATATTGCTGATACCTGATACGCATTGATGAAAAAAAAAAGAAGGAAAAAAAAAACACTAGGCATAGAGTTTTCAATCAGGGACGCGCTGGATCTCAGCCGTAGGAATAGAAGTAAGTCGACCGTTTCACTCTCGAATGAATCCTTTTACAAATAACGAGCGTTGTCTTATCCCCACGGCTTCTCCCTCTCCGAAGGGATCGTCGATAAAATTAATCGATGTTCTTCTTGTAAGAGGTCCAACACTTACATTGATGTAGGATGAAATTCAGAGTGAGATAAGGCTAGGAATCCGGATCATGCTCCACGGATATCATAGATTATTATTTTTCGGATAGACGATAAAGGCAAATTCAGGATTTCGAAATGTTATGGGAGCAATTATTTATCATTATGACCGCAAAAAGTATGTCATAGTCAACAGTTTTTACTCAACCCGATTAACGGAGAACTTATTCGACCATCGTTTCTTTCCGACTGAAAGATCGTGCTGAGAGCTTTCCAAATAGGAGGTACCATAAAGGGTATCCAATAAACGGAAAGATGAGCCTCTCAATGCCCATGTATGGACCGGAACCTTTTACACGACATCACGCTCAAACTTCCCATCCGTTTTGTGCAAGGCGGTTTTTCAAGGTTTACTGAAAACGAGTTTTGAGGTTGGAGATGTTGAATTTCGGTCCCCTGTTAATGAGACTGAACTCAGAAGGTGAGTTTCTGAATAAAAGAGGTAAAAAAAATAAATAGAGGAGGCTGTGGCTGACATACATACATATGCTCCCAAGAAAGAGTGGCCTAAAAATCGTCTTACATAGGCGAATTTTCATATAGGCACGCATTCATTTATGAGCAAGTAGTTCAGAGTAAAGGTTCGTTCCAAAGTCGCTCCTTGAATCATGCTGGTTCGCTCTCACCGATAAAATGTTATGTCCTCCAGAACTAAAATTTCCCCCGCATTCTGCGTTTCAGATAACAAGAAACACATTTTTGGTTTTGCGTATTGGTAAATATAATTTTTTATGTCTGCCTTTCGGTCGGTCTACCTGTCCGTAATTCGTTGTAGGTATTCACCACATATCTCAGCAACGAACAATCGTTCGCCTGAATCCAATCAGGCTTAAGTATTGATGGTTTCAGTGGGTTGTTGGGACCACAGAGGGTTCTGTTCCCACTTCTGTGCATGCGCGTACATGGAATTCCCATGACTCTCCTAACTCTGGTTCTATTCGATCGATTTTTACGACACTGTCAGGGATCGCGTAGATTGGGTCCGTGATGGTCCCCTACGAATTTAGTTGAAATCAGAACGTCAGTAATTTTAGCTTACGCGCGAGCAATGAAAACATTGTTACCGAGCCGAGTGGCTCGCGATCTTCTCTCGTACGTGTGAACTCTCCCGGAGAAGAAACATTCACATGAGTAAAGCTGATCCATTTTTGATGTATTGCCAGGAAAATTCAACTCTGTACAAACCTCAATTCATTAGCTCGCCATGTCATGAATAAAATGCCACTCGTCACGGTACTTTTGTTTCTCCCTGTTTTACGTTGGGGACAAATTTTAGTTCTCTCCCCCCCCCCCCCCCCCACCACCTTTTTTTAGTGGAAATTTCGCTTGCTTACAAATGGTCTAGCTAGAAATGGAAATTGATGACCACAAACCCTAAAGTACAATGTTTCCAAATGCTCCTTATTTTTGTTGAAATGTTGGAATTTAAGGGAGCTACGATTTTTTGAAAATGGGGGCAGAACTAAAGAACATCCAAGGAAGTTACGCCCGTCACCAACTTGACAGACTTTTTCCACTTTATTTCTTTTCTTTGACGGAAAAAATCTATGGTTTTCAATCGCTGATGGCTGTAGATCATCAATGACCATTGTTCCTATGTTGAGCCCGATGTTGACCATCGATGGTTTCTGAATGATATTCAAACCGATGAAGTAGTAGGACAAGAATTTGTGTTTTATATGTCTGACGGGTACAGGTTGAACGGGTATTTGACGAGCGTTTTGTGTGTCATGAGTTCAGACGCTGCATGTTTTTACGATTCTGATGATCTCAGAGTGTTACTAACTTGAACAACCAAGCCTCAAGTTTAATTTAAATCGAAACATCTAGGAGGGCGCTTCACTATGAATGAGTGTAGCTATCCCCCTTTCCAGCAACCAGACTCAGTAACAACTAATCGGTTCATTCTCTACGATTTCAAGTTTCAAGCTAAACTGGCCTAGATGGCTACTGAGGTGGTAGCCTAAACTGGCTACCAGTTTGGCAACCTAAATCAGGTTGGTAGCTTAAACTGGCTACCAGGTTGGTAACCTAAACCAGGTTGGTAACCTAAATTGGCTACCAGGTTGGTAACCTAAACCAGGTTGGTAGCCTAAACTGGCTACCAGGTTGGTAGCCTAAACTGGCTACCAGGTTGGTAACCTAAACTGGCTACCCAGGTTGGTAGCCGCTCGATACGCTACCTACCGAGAATCTTTACCAGCCTGCTACAGCGTGATACCTACCTCGGCTCGACCAAGGGCCGGTATGCTATGGCTTGATATCAATAATGGACTCGGGGGTCCATTATTGGGGTGGTTGTGAGGGGGGGGGGGGGGGCTTTATCAGCATCAAGCTGTGTCTCCAGTCAATCCAACGTGGTTAGTTCGAGATAGTCGAATTAGTCTGGTACTGGAGTCAACTGGCACGGTTATGTGATGTGGAAAAATGGACGAGAAGAGCCAGATCTACCATAACTGAATAGTTTAATTTAATCAGGGACATAAACGTCGAAGTTTACGAAAAACGCACAAAATGGGTGGTGTATGGAAGAAAGTTCAGAATGTTGAATACCTTTTCCAGTGCGTGTCCAAGGTCCACGGATTTTCGGCATGTGTTGAAGAAAACGACGTTTTAGAAAGTCGAAGTTTTTGTTGTACAGAAAAGGGACAGAGCCACTCTCCTTCCTATAATTAAGAAAGAAATTGAAGTCGGGAGCACTATTTGTTCAGACCATTGGAGACCAGTCACTACTCTCAGCAATATAATACATAATATTATATTCGATGCTGTCGTGAGTCCCTCCCGGAACTCCAACTCACTAGAATTAAGTTCTCACCAAAAACAACCTGTAAAAATAAGGCTCTGGGAATAAACGGTAAGAGTGGGGCAACCGACGCAGGACCCGGCTCAACCTGAAACCCCACCACCAGGGTGGGGACTTCAGTGTCTATATAACCCCGGATCCTGCGCCATTTTCGCCATTCTACGTCTCCTCTAGCTGCTGGCTACTCTCTCTCTCTCCTCAAACCTCTTCTCTCAAACTTCACTTCTCAAATGCGCTCACAGTAAATTCACACACAGTAAATTCACACTCACCCATTTCATCAGAGTTAGGTGGAGGTCTCACCCTTAACCAACCCTGATGAAACACACTACACGCTCGGTGGAGGTCCGCCCTTAACCGCCACACACACACACACCTAAACTCCACGCACCTCATGCATTTAAATCTAAATTAACTTCAACCTTTTCAACACACGCTCGGTGGAGGTTCGCCCTTAACCGCAAACACACCTAAAATCAACACACCACAATTTTAGCTCTAAATTCACTCCTATCCAACATCCAACTACCTCCACCTCTCATGGTGAATTTTACATCAACTTAAATTCACCATAGATGCTTTCTTCGAGGACATGAAAAGCTCATCCCTACCGCAGTGACTATGGAGCTTCTGAGACGCTTACAACCGGAAGGACGGCAGGTAGCACAATAGACAAGTGGAGAGCCGGTAGGTAGCAGCATATCGAGCGGCTACCCAGGTTCCTCAAGTGTCAATCAAATCGTATCATCTAAATTGGTATTTTACTATGAATAAATCAATGGGAAAAAATGTATTATTATACAACAACGCTGCAAATTATTACGCAACGGTTTATTGATTACCTGTATAGATGCCCCATGCGTATCACTGCTTTCTGTGGTCAATACCAACCCTCGAGCCCCCCCCCCCCCCCCCCCCGGAAAGCCCTAAATTGAGTAGTGGAGACCCCATGTTGATTCGATAGTTCTCAGCCTCTTGTTGCGATATTATAATGGTACTTTGTACCTCTCAGAAAACTGATATCACATCGATCGAAAGTTAAAGGTCGAGAAGCGATTACTTCTTGTTGGAATAATGACTAGGAAACGACGGTTGGGCATTGGAGGCGCAAAAATAAAGATTAGCGCAAGGGAGAAACTTAGTTCTCCCCCCATTTTTTTTATTGAAAAACTCACGTAATTGGTAAATTGGCTGGAAATGGAACTGATGATTTGAAAGATGGAAGCCTAAAGCTTCCAAAGCACTCCTTATTTTTGTTAAGATATTGGAATTTGAGGGTTGCGGTTCTTTTAATGGGGGGGGGGGGGGGGGGGGCTGAACTAAAGAACAACCACTTCCTCAAATCTTTTGAATGATTATAGTAATTTCGGTGTATCCATGATTTCAACCTGTTGGAAAAATAAATAAAAATCAATAAATTGAATAAATAAATAAATAAATAAAGATTCAGGATTTCAAATTTAAATAGGATCATTACTTTGCGCAGGCGAAGAACATATTACTGTTCCAACCGCTGTGGAATTCATAGGGGGCCATTTAGGACCCAATCTGTACATACAATCTTTCAAAATGCCAGCAAAATCGGTCGAATTAAGCAGGAAATGTAAGGGTAAACATTGTTCGCGCATGAGCAGAAATTACTGTCATTCTGATTTCAACTAAATTCGTAGGGGACCATCGCGGACCCAATCTCCATGATCCCCAACAATGTCGTCAAAATCGATCGAATAGAACCAGGGTCATTCGAATAGTCATTGGAATTCCATGTATGCGCATGCACAGAAGAGTGAAAAACGCTGCAAATTATTACACAACGGTTTATTATTTACCTGTAGATATAGATTCCCCTTCTGCGTAGATCACTGTTTTCTATGGTCAACACCTAGCCTCGAGCTCTCCCCAGGAAAGCCCTAAATCGAGCACTGGAGCCAAACCGGTAATTACAGTTTCATAAAAATGCGCAGGATTCAATAAATCGATCATCAATCATTTGTTTTAATTCATGAAGCATAAGGTGAATAATAAACCGTTGTGTAATAAACCGTTGTGCAAAAAACCGTTGTGTAATAATTTACCAGCATAGATGCTCCTTCTGCGTAGATCGCTGTTTTCTGTGGTCAACACCAACCCTCGTGCTCCCCCAGGGAAGCCCTAAATTGAGTACCTACTGTAGCGGGCCCGGGAATTTCAGTTTCATAAAAATGCGCGGGATTCTATTACTCAGTAATTAATTATTTGTTGTCATTCATGAAGCATAACGTGTGTTCACATCAAAAAAGTACCTACCTATCAACAAAATCCAAAGCAGCCATAATTATATCACAGAACAACCAACTCGACTTCATACAGTCATCCGTGGTAGAATGAGGTGTTCCCTAGCAACGATATCTTGGCCGGACTCATGCCGTTTCATTCAAGATCAGGTTGATGAAGCTTTTCGATGCAAACGAACGGTTGGACGTAAAATGCTCCGGGTGGTCTCAAAAAAATTCTTTAGTTCATGATCAATCTAAAAACGTAATAAACCATAGTAGGGGTGTACTAGGGGGCTTTTTCGATCAAAGCCCCTAGTCACACGGGGGGGGGGGGGGGGGGGGGTGTCCCACGTCACAAAGTCCCCTTCACACAGGGGGGGTCCCCACGTCGCAAAGTCCCCTTCACACGGTGTGGTAGTACCTACGTCACTCAGTCTGCAACGGTGATGTACCTACGTCACAAACGTACAGCGCCACCGCCTCCAACCGACGCCACCATCTGACGCCTCCAGCGGTAGCCTCGTCGTCGCTCTAGGCACCTGGTAAGTGTTAGATACTTACGTAGGAAACGTACTTACCCAGGAGTAGTTGATATACATCATACCACAGACCGCAGCTATCCGACACGGCCATCACAGGTCGCACTCTAGTCACCACACGGGACGTAGCCGGTCACCTGTGGGAATCATACAGGACGTCGCCGGTATCCGGTGGTCGCCACCACCGGGTGGTGAACCGTAGGGTGGTAAGTACCTGGTAAGTATTATTGAAAACAACAAAGCTAATATTGCGTTAGTATTATGACAGTGCACCTAGTTTAACCACCGTGTTTAATCGTAGCTATATGTCAAACATAGCAGTACCTCCGACTCCGACCCACGACGAGGTGTCACGTGGAGTCTTAGTCGTCGTAGTTGTCGTAACCACTTGAACGCCAGACGTGACTGTAAATTGTTACGAATAAAATAAAATGACGTAACGATCTACAGTCACGCCTAACGCTCGTGGGGACCCGCAGGTCGTATTTATTTCCACAATCAACAACAACATATTATTCTATCCTATATCTATGTATGTGTACACCATAATCTTAAGGCTAACGATACAAGAATCTTAGATCTACTCGGTTATGGGATAAACACTCTACATAAAGACCAAATAAACGCTTTGCATATTGGACAAAAATCGATGCGACTGCTACACTGCCTACACGTGCTGACGTGTAGACATGGTTTTAATAAAATTTCGATTTTATTAGTCATACAAATTTTACAGGTTACCTAATTGTCTACAACAAGATCCACATACGTCTGTATATCCACAGTAAACGCTTAAAGCTAAACAACAATCATAATAAACATACATCTATGAGTTATGGCATAAATAATACGAATAATGCAAATCCAAAAACCACTAAGATCTACAATACCTATTCTACCTAACTACCTTACACCTAACAATACATGTTCCTTATATCTAGAGGGTGCAGTATCACTCAGCACACTCACAAGCTATAGACTTCACTAGTATGAGTAGCATATCTCTGAACCATACAAACCGACCAAGAACAACAACCCAGACACATCCCATCAAATTCATCTAAACAACAATCATAATAAACATACATCTATGAGTTATGGCATAAATAATACGAATAATGCAAAATCCAAAAACCACTAAGATCTACAATACCTATTCTACCTAACTACCTTACACCTAACAATACATGTTTCTTATATCTAGAGGGTCGTGTTTATTTCAGTCCGTAGGTGGGAGGGATGGCTTAACCACGTACACACCCTCAGTAATACCAAGGTAAGCCTTAATTCTCCTAGGTAAATACATATATATGCATGTCTATACATCTACAAATACAAACCGACCAAGAAAAACAACCCAGACACACCCCATCAAATTCATCAAACGGATCCTGATATGGAAACGACCTAACTTGTACACAAAGTTTAGGACAGCAATAATATTCGTACAACATCGCCTGAGCCATTTCACTAAGGAGAGTGTAGTTCAACAACTTGAGAAGTCTGTGGTTCAAGTCCAATATGAATCGAGCTTTTATTCCCCGCAAATCCACACTCCATCGGACCTCTACCATAAATATTACCAAACAGCAACAAACTTGTTTTACGGTTTGCAAATCCCTGACACAGTCTGTGTCCTCTCAAATTAAACCCAATAACCTACTTTACAGATCGTGACGAAAGTGGGTTTCGGGAAGCCCAGGCCCAAAGGTTAGAAGAAATATAAATGTGTCGAAAGTGGGTTTTGGGAGGACCAGATGCAAAGGTCGCAAGAAATATTTAAAAAAAAAAAAAATTGGGACCTCGACCGAGCGCGGGAACTCGGTCAATGAAATCCGCCATTACGCCACACGGTTTGCGAAATTATTTGAAATGCCAAATCACAAATTACACAACAGGATGATTTCACCTAAAACGGTCAGATCCGGATTTTGTCGGGTTATACATACGTGTCGAATTAAAATGAAATAGTTTACCAAATGTTGGAAAAGTCATTATAAATCTCGACGTAGCTAAAAAATAAATCCATCCACTTGGTTTGATATACCTAAACACCTACGTTTGCATTTATGTTTGTTTTGTTTGTAGACATCACGAACCGTTCGAAATCCCACACACCATTGAAATTTAGAAGCGGTTCATGGCAGCAATGCCTACAAATCCGAAAATGATAATAGATGGCTATGCCACCCATTTTCGAGAGTTGCGCCCTACAATTGGCGAACTGAAAATCAGTTTTTTTAGTGGTAGTGGGCGAATGCTGTGTTTCCGGTGTGTGAGTACCTAAGGAATAGTTATACCATTTTGGGCGAAATCGGGGACTAGTGGTGAATGCCGTCTTTCCGGTAAGAACAGCTCCATAGATAGCCATACCATTTTGTGCACTGAATTAAGGGATTTTCCGTGTTTCCGGTAGGTGCGTCTCTAAGGAACAGTTATACCATTTTGGACAAAATTGGGGTACTAGTGGTGGTTGCAGTCTTTCCGGTAAGAACAGCTTCATAGGTAGCCATACCTACAATTTTGGGCACTGAATTAAGGGATTTGCCGTGTTTCCGGTAGGTGCGTCTCTAAGGAACAGTTATACCATTTTGGACTAAATTGGGGTACTAGTGGTGGTTGTCGTGTTTCCGGTAAGAACAATTCAAGATGCACCTACACCCCTCATGAGTTGAACTTTATACTACAGTCACAAAATCTGTATCAATAGCTATAGAATCGTTGGGAATTTTGCACTCGGACCATTTTGCGTGAAGTTTGCGGAGCATATTATTTATGTTTATTGTATAACCAAATCTTTATGTCCATACGGCAAACTTTCTGTCAGTGTGGTCTGTTGACGTTTATTGTCGAAGAAGTGTAAAGCCAATTTTGATGATTTTGCAGTCACGAGTGTTTGATTATGCGATCTTATAGATGAAAAATCAACGTAAACTTTCAACCAGTCGAACAACGCCTTTTTGTAAAGATCAAACGTCAAATTATTAGAGATTGCGGTCGATGGCACTCCCTTCGCGCGTTTAACTTCTTCATCAGATTCATCGATCGTGAAACCATACATCTTGGCTCGTAATGAAACAAATTCACGGATTGTCTGACCCGCAGTCTCGTCTTTAAACAATCCCATTTGACCAGCATGTTCGGAATCACTATCAAACCGCCCATCATTAATGCTAGAAAAATCAAAATGTTTCTTCAAATCTGGTATTTTAGCGATATAATCGCGCCAATCGCAGTTCAAACCCTCTACGAGAATTATCGCTGAATCTGTATCGGAATATAACAACTTTATAGGAAATTCGATAAAATTTGGTTTCTTAACGCCATACCAGAATCGATTCATGTGCAATTTAGCCATGTCTAAAATTGTGCTACCAGCAAAAATGGGTTTGTCTAATTTAACGGTGGTTTTATTCAAATGAATGACTATGACGTCCTGGCTAATGGTAGTGAAATGGCTGAAGTTAGATTTTTGGATATAAAAACGAGCTTTATCCCACGATGTAGCGATTCTTAAATCTTTTCTATTCCGAACATTTTCCAACATTTTCCCGATAGAAGAATTGGAAATTAATTTATGGGTCTGTTTCTCCAATTCATTATTAGCATTCTTACGATTTTCGGTCGTTTTATAAATGAGTTTCGCATAAATGGTGCCTGCCTAAATTTTGACGCTTTAGTTATACGTGCGATTTTCAAACCGATTTCCTGGACAACAAACTGCAAATATCTGTAATGTACCACATACTGTTTTTTATCGTACAAACTACCTATTAATGTCTTTTCATTTTTCGTCCCAGGAATATCATCGAGTTCCACTAGGCACGGATAGTCGGCCAGGTGGTTATGAAGGTCTTTGGGGATAATGATGTCAGCTTCAAAAAGGTAACCATATTCCGATTCGTCGGATATTGTTAGAATTTCTTCCAAGCTAGGGGGTGGGTCTACAAAGTTGAAATCTCCTATCGGGAGATGGGTCAACGCCGCGTATGGGTATAATGCGTTACAGTCAACGTACATGATTTGTTTGGAGTAGTCGGGTTCGGATTTAGCGTACTTTGTCACACTCGTACAAAATCCACCCCGAATGTATCGTTCAAAAAACATATACTGGTCTACATCTGTTATTCTATCTAACTCGACCCCAGTCGTTTTAAGTAGGGCGTCAAAACTAGCTCCAGGTAGAGACACGTAATGACCTGGGTCAACCCTGTATAAGTTGTGGAAATGGGTCCTGAAGTGTGTAAATACATCGGCCAGCAGTAACGTGTCCGTGATTAAATAAATTTCAGCGTAATCACGGAGTGTTTTGCAATGGAAAGCACTCCAGACTTTGCGAGCGTGATTATAATCATCTTCGCTTATTTGACTATCAGTCAACTGACTATAAAATGAGCTTTTAGGTGGGAGCTCATTTACCGATAGCACTTGGTACGAATCGACATATTCGTACGGAAAGACACCTTTACGACACATGAGCGTAACTAGTGTTTCGTCATTGAAATAGTTTGGCGCGATTTTCATGTCGTCCCGACGTAATTTTGAGGCGAGACTGGTCAAACTATTGGGTAAAAACCTGAGAGAGTCTACAAAACGTAATTGAAACGGCCTGTTTCCAACCTTGATTGAATATAGAGTACAGTTTATACTAATAAACTCCTCGCTCGTATTGGGAATAATAGAAATACTGCAATTGGGCAAAGTCGTGAGGTTTTTAGTAATAAATTTAAAGTCGTAGTTGGAACCATTGTGAAACAAAACGGGTAAATAAAACGGTTTGTGGCATTTCATATTACATGTTGCATGACTAAGACCCCTTGTGGTTCCAGTTAAATGGTCATGATCTACGTGAACGTCAGTGTTTGCATCAATCGCACAGATTACAATTTATCCCGGGGCTATATTTAATATTTTCCGTCAACGGAACGTATTTATTGTAGACATATGCAATTTGTTCCGCAATATTGTACAGAGCACGCATCAATTGAGTTCCCGCATCCTAGCCAAAGTAGGTTATAGGGCGATTAAAGTTAGGATTTAGGTCATCTTTGGTGCCAAACTGCGTATGCGTGTAAACTGAATAGGCATACATACAGTGATTGTTGTAACCATTGGGTGGAAATTGTCGATCACTCTCTGACACAGGGCTCAAATATGCCTCAATATCGGCGTAAACGATCGCGGGTAATTTAATCGAACTCGCAGTCTTTTCAAATTTCAATTTAGATTTCAACGACTTTAGCAGTGCCACCGGATCTTCGACACCACATTAAATGCTCTTCTAATTTTGTCTCTCTATCTCTAGCATTCTTTTTATTTTTTTTTTGGCGTATGTACAAACATTTTCAGGCATCTACGACATTTTACCGACTTATTCTTTTTATTAAGACACTGTTTCCTAATAAATTTTACCAAATCCGTGATATGTAGGAAATGAAATGTCCCATCTGTATTGGTTATTGCAAATAAATCGACTATATCTTCCGTCATATTTTCCGCTACTCTAAAAGGATATACGACGTTATTTTCATCATCGAACGCAAAAATATTCACGCTAATTTCATTTTCCCGTTCAAATTTTTCTATCTCTTTCACGCTCGTGGGAAAATTTATAGCACTAAAATCGTACTGACGCTTTGATTTGATTTTTGCATGATTCATTAGACTGTAGTAAAAGCATTTATTATCGTTGGGGTAACACGTCTTGTCAAACCAACGGTTTTTTTTTCAAAATTTCGGGTAAAGTGTGCCATATTCCTCCACAGCCAAAATGAATTGGTTCGTGCTTACATGCATTTAACATTAAGCCCTTGACGTATTTAAGTGTTGCCCCAGACCCTTTGTCCTGATATTCTTCGACATCAGATAGCATAGTAATATAAAATGGCGTTAAAATATCGTCTACATCATGCAAGGTGTAGACACTATCGGATTGAGTATTAAACGAACGAAGTACTTCTCTTTCCGACAATGGAAACGTGTACAGGATGTCTAGAACTAAATTGAATTTAACTCCTCTCCATTTTTCTAACAGACTTCCAATTTTCGAAACGAGCGGTTGTCGGGCATTTTCCAAGAACTTTTCGACTGAAAAAGACTCTTCGAACTTGTTTTTTAGGTAAAATGTTAGAACTCGACTGCAGTAATGCTCGTGGAGTTTAAGAAAAGGATCAGCATGGTCGTCGCTAACCTGCCAGTTTTGGACAAACTGTCGCTTCCTCGCCGTCCGCTTGTCGCGTAGCTCCGCATAGAGATCTCCGGGAGCAGGCATAGCAGTGGGTGTCAACAGATCGCGTATCGAACGAAGACTGACTCCTTGCCGCTCGAAATCCTGGCTCGAATTTCCGTAAGAAGGCTGGCCAAGTTGGGCAAGAATGCAGCTGGCCTACTGTCCTGGTTGCTCAACTGAGAGGAGTTGGTGGTGGACTCGAATTTTTAGTATATAAGCAGCGATTTTGTACCTCATTTGTATCTCGAATCATCGAGTAACCTCATAGTACAACACCCAATAACATGTCTCACAGGAGGTGACTATTGCTTGTTAGTAAATGAATTAATGCGTAGATCGTTTTTATTACCGATGTCTCAGATATTTTTTTGATTGTTCAACATTTTGGCTAACAATTTAATAAATTACCTATACACGTACTATTTAGATTCGTTTCTTTGCTTCCCTTCATAAAATTATCTAGTTTTGTGTTTAATAATCTTTTCTTGTTCACTAGGATCGCTTCTTTGATCGAACTTGTGGCGTCATTTATTTCAGTTCTAGTATCAGAATTCAGTTACTCAATATTCCAAATTATCGATCACCTGCAATTATTCCCTCACCTGTTGATGTTGGCACGTTTAAGAAAATATAATTATTCTTTGTTCTGCGATTGAAGAAGTTTCATCTTTAAAAAAATATAATTGCAAATATTATAAAGATACACACTAAAAACTGGTGACGCCGACGTGATATAATGGAAGCTGGAGATGGATCTGCTTATGCTGAAGAAGCGCCCGTGACGACAAAACCGTGCATTAATTTCAAGGCCCCACCTTTCTCGAAACAGAATGTGCCTATTTGGTTTCGGCAAGTCGAGGCTCAGTTCAGAGTTAAAGGGATAACGATCGATGAAGACAAGTATGATCTAATCCTCTATAGAGACTGATATATGCACAAGGGTAAGCGATATTATCATTAATCCTCCTGAAGAGAACAAATACCAGACTTTGAAAGAAAGACTCATATCTTGTTTTGGAGTTTCTTTAGATAGAAAACTACAGCGTCTCTTCAAAGAGATAAGATTAGGCGACAAGAAACCAAGTGAGTTACTTAGGGAGATGCGTGAACTTGCAAATAACAAACTACCAGATCAATTATTAAAATCGTTTTGGATGCAACATCTTCCTGCAAGTACTAGAAGCATACTGTTGGTGAGCTCAGAACAAACTCTAGCTGCGTTAGTGCCGTTAGCTGATCAGGTTCATGAAACATGTGATTTCGGTGGAACAACAATTAATGCTGTCGAATCAACACAAAGTAAATCTTCCAGCTCAGATAATTCCCACTTATCAATAGACGAAAAAATTGATGCACTAACGAAACAAGTAGAGGCTCTAAGCACACATCAAAGTAGACCTTACTTTAGAAATAATTCAAACTCGAGAGAACGATCTAACTCACGTTCTCGTCAAGACCAGACCAAAAACAATAAGTGGATGTGTATATTTTATTATCGTTGGGGCAATAAAGCACGAAAATGCGAACCTCCATGTAAATTTGGTAAACGTGAGAAATCGGAAAACAGTCAGGCCAATCATTGAGCGCGGCAGATGATTTAGGCCCAAATACTAGCCGCTTATTCATCAACGATGATAGCACCAAACTGAGTTTTCTCATTGATACTGGGGCTGACGTTTCGGTCATTCCTCCTTCAGACACTGACTCTCGTGTAAAGGTTAAATACCGTTTATTTGCAGCAAATGGTTCCGAAATAAAGACGTACGGCACTAGACTACTTACCCTTGACCTGGGATTACGTCGATCTTTCTCGTGGCCGTTCGTAATCGCATCTGTTAGCAAGCCCATCATAGGCGCCGATTTCCTAGAGCACTACGGACTTCTAGTGGACCTCAAGGAACAAACATTGCGTGATAAAAGGACAACAGTATCGAAGAGAGGTATTGTAAGTACATGTAAGATACCTTCTATAAGAACAAAAGGTATCAAGAGATCGCCCGTGGAATACGGAGAACTATTAGGAGAATTCAAAGACATCACTAGGCCAGCGCTGGAAGTGAAACCAGCCAAACATAAGGTAATGCACCACATAGAAACAAAAGGGCCACCTATTGCATTTAAATTCAGACGTCTAGATCCAGAAAAACTGGCTATAGCAAAGAAAGAATTTGAGTTTATGCTACAACAAGGTATTTGCCGACCGCCAAAAAGTTCATGGGCTAGTCCCTTGCATATGGTCCCAGAAGACAGGTGACTGGAGACCATGTGGGGATTATCGCGCTTTTAACCGAATTACAAAACCAGACCGGTATCCATTACCCAATATCCAGGATTTGACACACGACCTTCATGGTAAACGTATATTCTCAAAGATAGATCTATTAAAAGCCTATTTCCAGATACCTATGGCTCCTGACGACATTCAGAAGACAGCTATTATCACGCCATTTGGACTATTTGAATTTCCACAAATGACGTTTGGACTCTGCAATGCTGCGCAGACCTTCCAAAGATTCATGAATGAATTGACAAGAGGACTAACAAATGTAAGAACATAATATATAGATGACTGCCTAGTCGCAAGCGTATCTGAGGAAGAGCATATGTCGGATTTACGTGCTTTATTCCAGAGATTCCGTGAGTACGGCGTAGTAATAAATCCTACTAAATGTGAATTTGGGAAGACAGAAATTGAATTTTTAGGACATTTAATATCACAAGAAGGAGTAAAGCCATTACCCTCCAAAGTCGAAAAAATCGAACAATTTGAACCACCAAAAACCGTTTTGGGCCTAAGAAGATTTTTAGGACTATTTAATTTTTATAGGAGATTCGTAAGTAAAGCAGCACGTCATACGGTGGTGTTATCCAATTATTTGAAAGGATATACAGGAAAACAAGATGCCGATATTCAATTAGCTCCAGAAGCCATTCAGGCATTCCACTGTTGCAAAAACGAACTGAAATCCGCGGTTATGTTAGCTTACCCACAAGCCAATGTGCCATGGTCACTAATGGTTGATGCCTCAAATACCGCGATAGGAGGCAGTGTCCAACAATTTGTGAATGAGGCTTGGCAACCAATCGGGTTCTTCTCTAGACGCCGTTCCCAAGCTGAGACGAAGTACAGTGCCTATGATAGAGAACTACTCGCAGCATATTCTTCTCTGCGATATTTCCGACATTTGTTGGAAGGGAGAATTTTTACGATCTTTACTGATCATAAGCCATTGACGTTTGCTTTCCATCAAAATTTGGACAAAGCTTCCCCTAGGCAAGCACGTCAATTGGATTACATTGGGCAGTTTACAACTGATATAAAATATATAACTGGAAAAGATAACATGGTGGCAGATTGTCTCTCACGCCTAGAGATAGAAGCTGTCGACTACTCTCAGGTGGGTTTGGAACAGCGAGAGGAAGATTTACCACCCTCTATCTCAGGTTCATCACTGGTATGGAAACAAATCAAAATGCCAGGAGCAGATGTGTCAATCTATTGCGACATTTCCACAGGATTCGTTCGACCTTTTATTCCAACAAAGTTCAGGAAAGCTGCTTTCGACAGTGTTTACCAAATGTCCCATCCAGGTAGGAAAGCCACTCTCAAAATGTTGAAGCAGCGTTTTGTGTGGTCATCCATGGCCAAAGACTGTGCAGAGTGGGTCAAAACATGCAACGCTTGTCAAAAATGTTAAGTTCAGAGACACACGTATGGAGAAATAGGGATTTTCTATCCACCTTCAGACCGCTTCAGGCACGTCCATCTCGACTTGATAGGACCTCTTCCTCCGAGTAGAGGTTTCACGTACGCCTTGACCTGTATAGATCTCTACACGCGATGGCCAGAAGTGATTCCGTTGGAGGACTGTACGGCCGAAATTGTAGCCAATGGATTTTATACCAATTGGGTGAGTAGGTTTGGTACTCCAGAGAAAATCACGACTGACCGGGGGAGGCAGTTTGAAAGCGCACGCTACAGAGCGTTGGGTTGATGTTCTCCCTACTGTGCTTTTGGGTATGAGAACGGCAGTGAAAGAAGATCTCAAGTGCAGCACTGCCGAACTAGTTTATGGGACTACTTTGCGGATTCCAGGCGAATTTATAGACGAAAGTACGACCACCACACCACAGCAAATTTTTGTAGACACTTTGAAACAAACAATGAACCAATTACAACCGACGCCAGCTCAACACCATACTCGCGCTAAAGTTTTTGTACATCCTGATCTTCAAAATTGCAGTCATATATTTATTCGGAACGATGGAGTCAGACGACCACTGCAACCAACATACGACGGACCATTTTTAGTAGTAAGAAGGACAGACAAAACATACATCATTAACAGAAGAGGGAAAGAGGTACCGGTGGAAATCGGAAGGTTAAAACCAGCTTATATCGCTAATAATGAGTTACAAGAAGGGGAGACACGAACAATCGAATTCCAACCATCATCATCAACATATCGGACAACAGCCTCTACACCTACGATACAGCCACACATATCAACAGGAGAAGGAACATCAACGGAAGAAGAAACACAACTTATGACTCCTGCATCATCACACGCAACACCCTGGGTATTGAGGACCAAGACCACACGGAGCGGGAGAATTACCCGACCACCAGTCCGTTTCAGAGATATGGTTTTTTATTAAGGAGGGGGTATTGTGGCGTCATTTATTTCAGTTCTAGTATCAGAATTCAGTTACTCAATATTCCAAATTATCGATCACCTGCAATTATTCCCTCATCTGTTGATGTTGGCACGTTTAAGAAAATATAATTATTCTTTGTTCTGCGATTGAAGAAGTTTCATCTTTAAAAAAATATAATTGCAAATATTATAAAGATACACACTAAAAACTGAACAGTGCTAGTGAAATCATTGAACGTCGCTATCTGCGTGACCTGGCAGTTGGGTCGATTTATAAACTATTGGAATTGAAAACTATAGATTCAGCAAAATTTGGATCATCATTGACTGCTATCATCAGAGAAGTAACTGATTGTAGGGTTACTGACCATACTAATCGATCGATTTCGACGCTGTTACCAAGACGTTATTTAGACCTATTCACATCCGAGAATGGAGAACCCCGTGTTACGGGTCAAGATAGCCTTCATTTTACAATAATTTCTCACGCAACTAACACCACTATTATTGAATTGAGTTTCAGGCCGTCTAACGATGTCTCTAGGGAGCCGAATAGATTCTTTTTATAACTATATAAAAAGGGGGTCACTCTGCATCAATGAACTAGCCAGAGCTGGTTTTTGGTAAAGAAATGGTACCATAGTTTGTTCTGCGTGTAATTTGGAATTGGATGTAAATAATCTTACAGAAAATGACTTACCTGTGGTGATACATTTTGGCACGCGAACCAACCTGCCCTTTTATTGATCAATGCGGTACATTTACGTTAAATGATTTCCAATTGTAGATCTTAGTGGTTTTAGCGAATTTTCGAAGAAAAGGAAGCTATTGTTCTCGGTCCAAAATTTTTAAAACTCGAATTTCCGAAAGATTTGTATACCAAAATCCGTTGCAGACCATCCTGAATTCACTGCCGAAAGACACCAAAAATTATATGTATATATACATACACACACACATATATATATATATATATATATATATATATATATATATATATATATATATATATATATATATTTATATTTATATATTTATATATGTATGTGTCATTCTAGACGATAACTCTCGAAAGAATTGAGATAAAAAGTTCAAATTTTCACGAAAAATCTGTCTTGGCAATCGACAGGCTAAGTTCGAAGATGGGCAGAATCGGGTCACTCTAAGGGGGAGTTTTGGGGAGTTTTAGGGGGGGAATTACCCATAAATTCCCAAAATGAAAAAGTCTGACAAGTGACACCTCATTTTAAAGGTTTTTGTACGCTGAACACGATGGTGAAATCAGAATTGCGATATCTCATTCCATTCTCAAACTGGAGCACTTTGAAGATGAAGGAACGTGGTTATTTCTTGAGATGTTCTTCCTGGTTCGTCTGCTCTAATCTGATAACGGAATGGGATATCGCAATTCTGACTTCACCATCGTGTTCAGCGTTGGAAAATCTACAAACCGAGGTGTTACTCGGCAAAAAATGGAACAAAAAATTTGTTACGTATCCAATACCTACTCTTCTGGTATTCAAAACATTTTTGATTTCCCCCTCCCCCTCCTTCCACCCCAAATTTTACTTTGCGTAAAACTACTCCTGTTTTAATTTTGTATGGTATCAAGTTGGGAAAACATTGGCCGAAAATTAATTTTCAGAAAATTTTAGGCGGAGGAGGAAGATGCCGAAAACTTCGAAAATTCGCTCTTATCGCCATGCTGCATGACTGTGGTTTTTTGGATTTGCATTATTCGTATTATTTATGCCATAACTCATAGATGTATGTTTATTATGATTGTTGTTTAGCTTTAAGCGTTTACTGTGGATATACAGACGTATGTGGATCTTGTTGTAGACAATTAACCTGTAAAATTTGTATGACTAATAAAATCGAAATTTTATTAAAACCATGTCTACACGTCAGCACGTGTAGGCAGTGTAGCAGTCGCATCGATTTTTGTCCAATATGCAAAGCGTTTATTTGGTCTTTATGTAGAGTGTTTATCCCATAACCGAGTAGATCTAAGATTCTTGTATCGTTAGCCTTAAGATTATGGTGTACACATACATAGATATAGGATAGAATAATATGTTGTTGTTGATTGTGGAAATAAATACGACCTGCGGGTCCCCACGAGCGTTAGGCGTGACTGTAGATCGTTACGTCATTTTATTTTATTCGTAACAATTTACAGTCACGTCTGGCGTTCAAGGGGTTACGACAACTACGACGACTAAGACTCCACGTGACACCTCGTCGTGGGTCGGAGTCGGAGGTACTGCTATGTTTGACATATAGCTACGATTAAACACGGTGCTTAAACTAGGTGCACTGTCATAATACTAACGCAATATTAGCTTTGTTGTTTTCAATAATACTTACCAGGTACTTACCACCCTACGGTTCACCACCCGGTGGTGGCGACAACCGGATACCGGCGACGTCCTGTATGATTCCCACAGGTGACCGGCTACGTCCCGTGTGGTGACTAGAGTCGACTTGTGATGGCCGTGTCGGATAGCTGCGGTCTGTGGTATGATGTATATCAACTACACCTGGGTGAGTACGTTTCCTACGTAAGTATCTAACACTTACCAGGTACCTAGAGCGACGACGAGGCTACCGCTGGAGGCGTCAGATGGTGGCGTCGGTTGGAGGCGGTGGCGCAGTACGTTTGTGACGTAGGTATACATCACCGTTGCAGACTGAGTGACGTAGATACTACCACACCGTGTGAAGGGGACTTTGCGACGTGGGGACCCCCCCTGTGTGAAGGGGACTTTGTGACGTGGGACCCCCCCCCCCCCCCCCCCCCCGTGTGACTAGGGGCTTTGATCGAAAAAGCCCACTAGTACACCTCTACTAACCATACCCCTCTTATGAAAGTTTTCGAGCTGCAGCTTTCTGAAAATTGCAACCCCTATTTTTCACCCCTTTGAAGATGACTGACAGTGACGCCGAGTTAGACCCCAAACGGGACCTACAAACTTCAATAATTTTGTCAGGGTAACTGAGAAAAGTGCGAAGTACGGCGTACGGAGAGAAATTTTTCTACGTACCTTGAAACGCAAACCATCAAGTTAGGGGGGGTTAAAACATTGTATTTCTTTCATGCTTGATTCCAAAGGTTCACTATTTAAAAGAATAAACCAAAACAACTATGATCACATGGTAAGTACATTTGAAGCAACATGACAGGCTTAACGGCATTTTTACTCGTACCGACAGCCGGAGTTCTCCCAATGTATGACTTACATAGGTATTAAAGTTTTATAACTTAACAGTAGGTAGGTACACATATTCTGCCACTAATACTACTGTATAAATACACGCATACTGTGGCGGGGATGTCCAAGGGGGCTATCCAAGGGGGATGTCCAAGGACCGATCGTTTTATTTATTCCCGTTTGGGATAAAATTTCGCAGCGTCTCTGGTTCTCTTCTCGGGCAGGCACCAATAAAAGGTTGATAAAGGTTGCACGCGCTCACCCAACCAGCTTTTCACCTCTGATTGAATCACGTGAAGCCAATGGGTACAAAAGGTTCAATGAATAAAGTCACACAGCTATTAAGAATCTCCCTGTATAGGTATCTGGGGGGTAGGATGTTAATAGGTTATACCCTCCTTCCGTCAGCAACTTCCCCTGTCCAGTGCTCGCAATTCTGGAGATCTCAGATTTCACGCTGGGCCACTCGGAACATGAAAGTACTGGTAATAAATACAGCATTGACTGAAACAACAGCTGTATGGCCTTCCTAGTTATTTCAAGCACCAAGTGCTTCAGTAGTTGAAACTGGTCAGATTTGATCGTAATTCCGCCAACTGACCCTACGCACCACCAATATAATTTCAACAATATGTAGTTTCAGGTTTACACTTACACTCTCACTGTCACTAAGAATCCAGAATCTCTTAGGGAACTATTAGTTTCATGCCTTTAGTAACGTATCCGCAAAAAAAACTTCCTCGGCCTCAAAAAGGATTGATAACATAGGTATCCATTTTGCTCGCAAAAATAGCATAACTTACTGGTGCCACGCACCTCGCTTTTGGATGTTTGAACATCTGTTTACACATGTTTTACTTTTTTTTTAAACAAATTTGTTATAGGTAATTTTTTTTTTCTTCTAAAAGCGCTGCAGAAAAGTATGATACGCAAAAGTTACAGAGCTGCAAATGTGGGGGGGGGGGGGGGGGGGGCTCACAAAAGGCTCTTCGTTGGAGCATTAAGGATGTGTATTCGATCCGTTGCCTGTGAGGCTGTACCCCTGTCAAAGAACAAGAAGTAGAAAAACTTGAAAAATAACAATTTCCAACTTCTATAACTCCGGCACCTGATGGTCCTGAGAGTTAAAATTTGATACACGATTAGCCTAATCAAAATTAGTGAGTTTTGGTGAAATCGGGCCTTATACGACAAAATTAATTTACTGTTTACAATGATAGCATAGAATCAGTGACCCGGGCAAAATACCCAACGTGCGAAATGTAATCATGAGTGAAGATATAGAGACTGACGTGCACGTCCGTCATTCAAATGCTATGCCAAAGCGGATGATGGAAAATCGGCCGTATTACCATATAAATAGAATTTCCTATATACCAAAGGTGTGTCCCGATTTTCAGTGCTCAACTTTCCAGCGCCAACAAACTCACCCGTTTTCTATCTAAATACGTAATCTGCAATAACTCCGTATTCATGTCCCTCGATTTGAAACAAATATCTAAATAAATGTACAATAGTTTGACGATGTTCGAAATAATTGCCAGTATTCCTGTACTGATCAGCACTACTAACGCTATTAGGCTATCATCCTTTTCCCCCTAAATGTATGAAATGAAATATGAGAAAACGCCATTCTTCATGATTGTATAGGTGAACTGGGATAATGAGAATTTACTTTTGCGCGTCATGGGTAGACAAATTTATTATTTCAACTCAGGATGCCTATTGCACTTCTGTCTACCAAGCGAGGAGAATGAGTTTGGGAGATTAGCCCACAGTGACTTCGGCCAAAATGGCTGTAAAAAAACCTTAAATCGTTTAGTTCTAATTATTGGTGGAAATGTTTGAGTAGTAGACCTTCCTGATCAATATTATGAAAAGTCCCGAGGTGGGAGGGTCCGGTTCCGGCCGCCATCTTGGGTTCTAGGATTTTTTTATTTTTTTTTGCAAATATCTCGAGAACGGTTGGTTTTATCGAGAAATCTGACGCACCTTTTAGAGGAAAATTAAATTTCCCACAAAATCGGTTATATAAATTTTCCATACATCGGTATATCTCTGACCGTTTCTGAGATATTCCACTTTTAAATTGAATGTTATCGAAATTGTAGAGGAAAATGGGAAAACAGAGTGGTAAGGCGACAGCATATCCGCGCGGTTTTCACCTCCTTGGCTGCGTCTCTTGGACAGGGAAACATCCGTCTGGGTTTCACCACGTTAGATATTGGGATGAGGAAATATCCGTCCGGTTTCCACCACATTGGATATTGGAAAGAAAAGGTATGTCAATATCCGTCCAGTTTTCACCATGTTCGATATTTGGAATAAGGGCACTCGTCCAGTTTTCACCACGTTGAGTGCTGTGAAGGAAGTTCTTGCCCGGTTTTCACCACATTGAGAACGTAGGGTTGAGGAGAACGGTGAGTTGAAGAGGAAGAGGTAAGGCAAGAGAGAGAGAAGGTTCTGGCTCGAAAGAAGTCGGTAGAATGTCGAGCTGGGCAAGCCAGGCGCCTTATAAACGTCCATCGACGGCTGTTGAGAGATAAACTAAGTATCACCTTCAAATATGTACATAATAGAGTTTTTGTACTTCCTGTTCTTCTCTTTGCGTGTACCCGAAGTTTTGTTACACGGGAACCCTATCGTAACTTGGGAAAGGTTCACGTAACGTGAAGAGCCAGCTTTACCCGTGCCCCTGGAATCAGCTTTCTTAATATTATGAGAGAAAACATAGCCTTTCACGGGGATAACCCCGCAGTACCAGAAGACCATCGAACGAAAAACGCTCTTAGGTCTAAATCGTCAAAAACTAATAGGTTTGTAGGTACAAATCAAACAGACGAAAAAAGGGAAACCACTACCACTAACCACAAGAATAAGAAGAAGGTTCATGGACAGGGTTTTTTTTATACCATGAAAAGATTGAAGTCACTATAGGAGTTAGCTTTCATGTGTTTATGAAAACTTTCCGGAAAAGCCCGTGAAAACGTTAGCATCTGCGAGTGCTCGCTCTAGCTGCTGTTTTAAAAGTTTCCGTGAAAAGAAATACAGGAAGTACAAAAACTCTCGAATGTTCCAAATTCGCATACTAATACTTCATTGCGTAAGACGAAGGGTTGATTGAAATTACCAAATAAAGTATGCTCAGATTTACCATAATTATTATCCAAATCTGAGCATACATTATTTGAGGAATTCAATCAACACAAGTATACTAGGGAGAAAAATGCTGCAAAGTCCTTGTAACATGGGTTTATTATTGTACTCGACTTTCCTACAGAAATGTGGGCTATTCATTTATTCATGGGCAAAAATTGAAGTAGCTATTTTTGTTGGTTTCCACCAAGTTTGGTCCCCAAAAACACGAATTACGCTCCTATTTTTGATAAACTATCTTTGATCACTGAAAGGACCGTTTAATTGTCTTCATTCACCTTTTGATACTACTTCTAGTGTTATCAGAAAATGTATGGTGATTTCAGACAATTTCCCAGGTTTCTGAGTTATAACAAAATCAATTTTGGGAGCTGAAACTCCGTTAGAACCTCAGTTTTCAACGCTTTGGTCAAAATGGACTTCATATTCGTTCTTCTCGCCCTAAGAAACATGGAAAAAGCTGGAAAAGCCTCCAAAGCTCATTTTACTAGAACACCAACCCTACTTTTACAGCCATTTGTCACCCATAACCCCCTGCGTATATTCCGATCGGGCTGCAAAGTTTCGGGACACAACTAGGGCCCAAATGGAGCATGTGTGCGAAAGAACGAATTTTTTAGACCGAAAAAAAGTAGATATGGATGATACGGCGGACGGACATTGCATTTTTGGAATCTACGCACCTTGTAACGTATAAGAAAACATTTTGAGGGGTTGTTATAAAAAATTTTTGCTGAGCCAATACATAGGTGTATCAATTATTCACGTTATTATGAATCATCATTATGAATCAGCAGTGTCACCATTCGACTCAGCATCAATAATGAAAACAATATCTAACCACTCGTCATGGGTTGGTCGAGTCGTATCGTAGCACGGTAAAACGTGATTTCCTTTCAGCAAAACAAAAACAATTTTGGATTTAAATGCAACTTTCTCCCTCAATTAGCACAGTAAATTTTAAAATGGCCACATCGTTGGAAAGCTGAAATTGAGCAAGTTTTCCCGTCAAACGAAAGTGGAATTAGGGTTGTCATCTCTGAGCAAGAGCCAAATTCCGATTTCAAGTGAGAATTTAAGGGGTTCACGCCTCTCAAAAATGCTTCAAATTCGCATATTCTGTAAGAAAGGTCAACGAGCTTTTTATTGGTAGTCACAAAATTTTTTTCGTAATTTCACAAATGGGTTTTATGGTGAGTTTTATTTGGAAAAACGGGGTTCACAACAACAACAACACCAAAAACTAAACACGAAAACTAACGGTAAAAAATGGAGAGATAATTTCGATAAGAAACGACTTAAACAATTTATTCCTGGCTTCCTCCTGACAGGTTTCCGAGACCGTCTGTAAATTTATCAATAATCAACCTATGTATAATATTTGCCAGGATAACTCTACAGAATACCTATTAAAATTTTGCTCATACATTGGTTTATTATTTTCATTAATGAACCTTTGGAATCGAGAATTGAAAAAAAAAACGCTGCAAAGTCCTTGTCACATGGGGTTTATTATTCTACAGAAATGTTGGCTGTACATTTATTGTTTATTTCATGTGAAATAATTGAAATAGCTATTTCAGATGGTTTCCACCAATTTTGGCCCCCAAAACACAAATTAGGTAGGTACGATTTTTTTTTTTTTTTTTTTTTTCAAATTATCTTTGATCATTGGTAGTGCCATCATTTAATCGTCTTGATCCACGTTTTGACACTTTTTCCAGTGTTATTCTACAAATTGATGGTGATTTCGCAGGTATTTGACTCATAAAAAATCAATTTTGGGAGCTGAACATCTGGTACAACCTCAATTTTCCACTCCTTGGCCAAAATCGACTTCATATTCGATCTTCTCGTCCCCAAAAACATGGAAAACGATACCTCAAAAGCTCATGTTACCAAAATGTTGCTAAAACGCAAAAAGTACCTATTTTCACACACATTTTCACTCATAACACCCCTGGGTATATTCCGATCGGGCTAAAAAGTTTCGGGACACAACTAGGGCCCAAATGGAGCATGTGTGCGAAAGAACGACTTTTTTAGATCGAAAATGAAGCCTGTACACGTGATACGGCGGACGGCGGACGGCGTACGGCGGACGGCGGACGGACATTGCATTTTTTGAATCTACACACCTTGAAACGGAAAAGAAAAAAGTTTGAGGGGGTGTTATAAAAATTTTTTGCTGAGCGATTACATAGGTGTATTATTCACAGAATAATAAACCAAAAGGACCCCCCAGAATTTGATGGTTTCCGTTTCAAGGTACGCAGAATCTGAAAATGTAATTAAAAAATGTCTGTCCGTCCGCCGTACTTCGCACTTTTCTTAGTAGGGGTGGAATAGGGGGCGTTTTCTACCCAAAAAAGCCCCTAGTCACACGGTGGGTGTCCCACGTCACAAAGTCCCCTTCACACAGGGGGGGGGGGGGTCCCCATGTCTCAAAGTCCCCTTCACACGGTGTGGTAGTACCTACGTCACTCAGTCCGCAGCGGTGGTGTAGCTACGTCACAAACGTACTGCGCCACCACCTCCAACCGACGCCACCATCTGACGCCTCCAGCGGTAGCCTCGTCGTCGCTCTAGGCACCTGGTAAGTGTTAGATACTTACGTAGGAAACGTACTTACCCAGATGTAGTTGATATACATCATACCACAGACCGCAGCTATCCGACACGGCCATCACAAGTCGACTCTAGTCACCACACAGAACGTAGCTGGTCACCTGTGGGCACCATACAGGACGTCGCCGGTATCCGGTGGTCACCACCACCGGGTCGTGCACCGTAGGGAGGTAAGTACCTAGTAAGTATTATTGAAAACAACAAAGCTAATATTGCGTTAGTATTATGACAGTACACCTAGTTTAAGCACCGTGTTTAATCGTAGCTATATGTCAAACATAGCAGTACCTCCGCCTCCGACCCACGACGAGGTGTCACGTGGAGTCGTAGTCGTCGTCGTTGTCGTAACCCCTTGAACGCCAGACGTGACTGTAAATTGTTACGAATAAAATAAAATGACGTAGCGATCTACAGTCATGCCTAACGCTCGTGGGGACCCGCAGGTCGTATTTATTTCCACAAACAACAACAACATATTATTCTATCCTATATCTATGTATGTGTACACCATAATCTTAAGGCTAACGATACACGAATCTTAGATCTACCCGGTTATGGGATAAACACTCTACATAAAGACCAAATAAACGCTTTTCATATGTTGGGTGTGGTAGGAATATGTTTATATTCACACGAGTTTCGTGTAAGCATTGTAGAAATATAATGGCATTCCAGTGAATATGGTAGATGTATCGTGGAATTCACTCGAATTTCACGTTACAATCTAGGAAAATGATCATATTCACACGAATTTTGTGTAAATATGGTCGAATTTTATCGTATTTCCTCGAAGTTCATGTGAGTGTTGTAGGGATATGTTTATATTCACATGAATTTCGTGTAAATATGGTTGAATTTTAATCGTATTCCCTCTAAGTTTCATGTTGGGTGTGGTAGGAATATGTTTATATTCACACGAGTTTCGTGTAAGCATTGTAGAAATATAATGGCATTCCAGTGAATATGGTAGATGTATCGTAGTATTCATTCGAATTTCACGTTACAATCTAGGAAAATGTTCATATTCACACGAATTTTGTGTAAATATGGTCGAATTTTATCGTATTCCCTCGAATTTGATGTGAATATGGTAGGGATATGTTCATATTCACACGTATGTCGTGTAAATGCTGTCGAAATATAATGGTATTCCCTCGAATTTCATGTGAATATGGTAGGAATATGTTCATATTCACACGTATGTCGTGTAGATGATGTCAAAATATACAACCCACAACTCAATTAGAATATGAAAATCGAAATCCGCGTGATTTTTACATTATGAAACCCTTTTTTCCCCCCGATTTTATACTGTTGGTATTAGAGAATTAAAGAATTACCCCCACTCCTGTCGAACCACCACCCACAACTCAATTAGAATATGAAAATCGAAATCCACGTGATTTTTACATTATGAAACCCTTTTTTACCGATTTTATACTGTTAGTATTAGAGAATTAAAGAATTACCCCCCCCCCCCCCCACTCCTGTCGAACCATCACCCACAACTCAATTAGAATATGAAAATCGAAATCCGCTTGATTTTTTACATTATGAAACCCTTTTTTCCCGATTTTATACTGTTAGATTTAGAGAATTAAAGAACTACCCCCACTCCTGTCCAACCAGCACCCCCAACTCAATTAGAATATGAAAATCGAAAACCGTGTGATTTTTCCACAATTTTACTTTTTTTCCCGATTTTATATTGTTAGAATTCGATTATTGGTATAATTACCCCCCACCCTAGTCCAACCATCACCTGAAACTCAATTAAATTACAAAAATTGAAAACCGCGTGATTTTTCCACAATATACTTTTTTCCAGGTTTTATACTGTTAGAATTCGATTATTGGTATAATTACCCCTACCCTAGTCCAACCACCTCCATGAACTCAAATTAAACTATGATAAATATAAACCACCTTTTTTTTGTACAATATTATACCTTTTTTTTTCCTGGGTTTTATACCTTTACAATTCGATTATTGGTATAATTACCCCCACTCTAGTCCAACCACCACCTGGAACTCAATTAAACTATGAAAATTGGAAACAGCATGATTTTTCCACAATGATACCTTTCCCTTCCTTTCCTTATGAACAGTGCTAGTGAAATCATTGAACGTCGCTATCTGCGTGACCTGGCAGTTGGGTCGACTTATTCGACGAACTAGCCAGAGCTGGTTTTTGGTATAGAAATGGTACCATAGTTTGTTCTGCGTGTAATTTAGAATTGGATGTAAATAATCTTACAGAAAATGACGTACCTGTGGCGATACATTTGGCACGCGAACCAACCTGCCCTTTTATTGATCAATGTCGTAAATTTACGTTAAATGATTTCCATTTAATCGATATTTGCACTCAGCCTTACGTATATGGTGAGGGACCAGTTCAACTATCGAGCGGTGGTTGTGAAAATGCATGTACTACAGACGCATGTGGATCTTGTTGTAGACAATTAACCTGTAAAATTTGTATGACTAATAAAATCGAAATTTTATTAAAACCATGTCTACACGTCAGCACGTGTAGGCAGTGTAGCAGTTGAATCAATTTTGTCCAATATGCAAAGCGTTTATTTGGTCTTTATGTAGAGTGTTTATCCCATAACCGAGTAGATCTAAGATTCGAGTATCGTTAGCCTTAAGATTATGGTGTACACATACATAGATATAGGATAGAATAATATGTTGTTGTTGTTTGTGGAAATAAATACGACCTGCGGGTCCCCACGAGCGTTAGGCATGACTGTAGATCGCTACGTCATTTTATTTTATTCGTAACAATTTACAATCACGTCTGGCGTTCAAGGGGTTACGACAACGACGACGACTACGACTCCACGTGACACCTCGTCGTGGGTCGGAGGCGGAGGTACTGCTATGTTTGACATATAGCTACGATTAAACACGGTGCTTAAACTAGGTGTACTGTCATAATACTAACGCAATATTAGCTTTGTTGTTTTCAATAATACTTACTAGGTACTTACCACCCTACGGTGCACGACCCGGTGGTGGTGACCACCGGATACCGGCGACGTCCTGTATGATTCCCACAGGTGACCGGCTACGTCCCGTGTGGTGACTAGAGTGCGACCTGTGATGGCCGTGTCGGATAGCTGCGGTCTGTGGTATGATGTATATCAACTACACCTGGGTAAGTACGTTTCCTACGTAAGTATCTAACACTTACCAGGTGCCTAGAGCGATGACGAGGCTACCGCTGGAGGCGTCAGATGGTGGCGTCGGTTGGAGGTGGTGGCGCAGTACGTTTGTGACGTAGGTACATCACCGCTGCGGACTGAGTGACGTAGGTACTACCACACCGTGTGAAGGGGACTTTGTGACATGGGGACCCCCCCCCCCCCCCTGTGTGAAGGGGACTTTGTGACGTGGGACACCCACCGTGTGACTAGGGGCTTTTTTGGGTAGAAAACGCCCCCTATTCCACCCCTACTTTTCTTAGTTACCATTAACCAAAATTAATGAAATTTGGTTTTATAGGTCTCATTCGGGGTCTAGATGTTCCGCGAAGCTCGGCGTTAATGTTAGTCATCTCTAAGGGGTGAAAAATAGGGGTTGAAATTTTCAGAACGCAGGGCCGTAGTCAAAAACATTCAATAGAGGGGTATGATTTTTTTTGCGTTTTTATTTTGAATTAATCTTGAACTAAAGAATTGTTTGAGATCACCCACCGCATTGTAAGACGAACAGTTCGTTTGCATCGAAAAGCTTCATCAACATGATCGTGAATGATACGGCAAGAGTCCGGCCAAGATATCGTTGCTAGGGAACACCTGATTATACCACGGATGACTGTAAGAAGTCGAGTTGGTTGCTCAATGCCATGAATTCACGTACCGGTTCTGTAGGTTGTTGATGTCTGCCGTGAAACTTGAACCGTTCAGCAACTGCCAATCTTCTGGGTTGTAAAATTCGGCTAACGCCTCCAGGAGTTGGGCGAAGGTTTTATCTTTAGGTTTTGCTGGGGACACCAATGTTTTCAGAATCGAGTACAGCTCAGGGCCAGTGCTGTTCTTTGTTTCTATTGTTGCTTATCAATGCAGGATTGGGGAGGGCCAACGTGTTACCAGTTGAAGACAACTATTGTTTCTTATGCGCTGCTACGCAGAAGCTGCAATGATGCGGTCTACAACAACTGGTGATAAGTTCCTTGTATCTGTGACGGTAAAAAATATTCTTCTCTAAACATATTACAGCTCAAAGGGAAAATCCCTGTAGCTTTGAATCCTCATACACCTTTGCTCATCTGTGCAGCTTCTACATAGGGCTTATGCTGTAATCTGGTTTGACACCAGCAGATTGTCTCTGTGTATAGGCTCTTCAGGAGCCCTTTCATATTTTTATGAACTGTTCTGAGTTGGCTTCGAAGGATTTTTCTGAGGGGACTAAATAATTACACATCTAGGTGTTGCTGTGTCCGATGAGATGTGTGTGGTGAGATCAACAACAGCGTTATGCCATTCATGTGACACTTTTCATATGCCTCTAACTGTGTGTGGCTCACGCGGTTATCAAGTACAAGAACAGCTTTTTCTCGTCTCGCTCCCGAGGGCTTAACAAAGTGCTTCAGCCATTTGATGAACAACTCTTCGTTGGTCCACTTATTGCCTGAGCACTCGTATATAAGCAGCACCCACGGGTCCATTTTTTGTAAGCAGAGTTGTAACAGTAACTGTTCTCGATACATTTTTTCTTCCGGTGGAGACGGGGTCGCTTGGGGAAGCCTAATCGATATCCCTTCTTGATAGTCTCGCTGGTCTAGGAGGGGGACTCTCGAGGGTCCACCTCCACTGTTACACTCTGTCACAGAGTTCAGAGGTGACCTTATATCACGGGGAAATATGAACATAGCAGGGATACTCATTCCTGAGGCGCTTATGGCACATATTGGTGTCACATTTTTTTCCCTTACCCAGCTGGTGACACTCCCCATACTTTTTCACCCTCTCTCACTAATGATTTCAACGGGATCTGGGACTGTTGAAATCCCAGTCCCATCCATAATGAACGTACGACGAGGAGAAAATTGTATCTGCACGTCACTGATTAGACGTTTTCAAACAATCGGCCGACTGCCTCTCTATTATTCTGCCTCTCTAATGGGACAGATTCTGTTCACTGAAGTAGCCTCAGATTTCCTTACGCTTACTGAAGGATTCCTCTTAATGAATCCATGAAACCACTCTTTCCCTGCCGCCTAACTTTTCATGTTAAACCGGTGATGTATTCCATTGGATTAAGGAAACTCATACGCAACCCTCCAGCTGAAGGTCGAGCTGGGGAGAATCAAACGGAGATTTCTCGCGTATAAATTAGGCATCCCGTGTGATCGGGTCGATTTTCGGAGGATATATATATATATATATATATATATATGTAGCGTCACTACAGTTGTTTAATTTAATTTAATTCATGATATTTCATATGTTCACAAGCTTTTCCCAAAAGTTTTTTTTTTCTCAAGAATTCAGTTCTCGATACATTTGCGCGGTTCTTTTTTTCCTTCAAGAATTTGCTAAGAAAGGTTATAAGTTTTTATTATCGCAATAAAAACCAGGTCATAATTCACCGTTATTTTTGGAGTCAGATTTTTATTTTGTAGGGTTAAGCACCCACAAAAGTGGTGACCCCGACGTGATCTGAGCTCGTTTTGCGAAATGGATCCTCGTCTGCCTCCCGGGCCAGCTTTTCCTCATCAGACTGAGGTAAATCAACCGGTACCAACGGTACAGGTGAGTCGAGTGTCCGTCAAAGTTCCGCCGTTTTGGAAGACAAACCCAAAACTCTGGTTTCGCCAATTGGATTCGCAATTTTTCAATGCTGGGATTACCAGCGATGTAACGAAATACCACACTTTGGTCGGAGCTATTGAGAGCGATGTTCTCGCCTGCGTTAGTGACATCGTACTGCAACCGCCTGCCGAAAACCTGTACACGACTCTAAGGCAGCGTCTGGAAGACCACTATTCCGATTCAGAGGAGAAGCAGCTGCGGAAACTCCTCAGTGACCTGGAGCTCGGGGACAAGCGCCCTTCTCAGCTTCTACGGGAGATGAGAGATCTCTCCGGAGGTAAAGTAAGTGATGCTTTACTCAAGTCCTTGTGGCTCCAGCGACTTCCTACCCAAATTCAGGCCATCCTCACTACAAGTTCAGACGATTTAGGCCAGCTCACTACTATGGCAGACAAAATAAACGAAGTCTTTTCCATTTCTGGTCCTAGTGTAAGCGCCATAATGCAACAAAAGCCCAGTAGTTCGAGCGATAATAATAGCTTTCGTACCTCCCAAATTGCACAAAATTCTAACCGCACTACTTTAGATAAAATTTTTACAGAAATTCGCAACTTATCCTCACAAATCGAGGCAGTTCTGCAAGAGAGGACAACCCGGGCACGCAGTAAGTCCCGCTCTCGAGGAGGTTCGGAGCCCACTCATGTTGAAGGAGTGTGCAAATTTCACCGTCGGTACAAGCATAAAGCATTCAACATGTACATGTACAACATGTACATGTGTTTCTCCATGTACCTTTTCAGCAAATTCTTCCAGCGACCAATCCAAATCCACCATCGAGACTCCGGAAAACCTCCACGGCCGTCGCTAGAGGCGACTGACGCAGCGGCCCATACTCAACGTCGCCTTTTTGTCTATGATAGGTCCACAGGGTACCAGTTTTTAGTCGATAGTGGCGCGGATATCTCAGTTATTCCTCCAACTAATCGCACTAGTATCACTCCAAAATCAGGCGAGTTCCAACTGTACGCTGCCAATGGGACCATCATCGCCACATATGGGCGGAAAATTCTCGAACTGGATTTTGGGTTACGCCGCGCTTTCCGCTGGCCTTTCATTGTAGCTGCGGTAGACAAGGCCATCCTGTGAGCCGATTTCCTCCATCACTTTGGTTTATTGGTTGATATCAAGGGTCGGCGAGTAATCGACAACTCTACTTCTCTCCACGTTTCGGGGATCCTTCAAGACGTTTCATGCACTGGAATTTCTACAGTAGGTCCGCCAAACAATTCTCCGTATCAAGCCCTCATTTCCCGTTTCGCCGATTTAACAAATCCAAATTCGATAGGCAAGCGTCCTCCAAAACATTCTGTCACACACCATATTCTGACTGAGGGACCTCCCATCATTGCACGAGTAAGGAGCTTGTCTCCTGAAAAGGAGGCTATTGCACGAGCCGAATTTTCTTACATGCTCGAACAGGGTATTTGCCGACCATCCAACAGTCCATGGTCCAGCCCGCTGCACATGGTCCCAAAGAAAGATGGGTCCTGGAGGCCATGTGGGGACTACCGGGCCCTCAACGCCATCACAATTCCGGATCGTTACCCTCTTCCAAATATTCGTGATTTCACTCACACTCTCGCAGGGAAAAACATTTTTAGTACAGTCGACCTTGTCAAGGCTTATCACCAGCTTCCTATGGAGCCGGCAGATATTCCGAAAACAGCCATTATAACACCTATTGGTTTGTTTGAATTCCCAGTCATGACCTTTGGTTTGAGGAATGCTGCCCAGAGCTTTCAACGTTTTATCCATGCAGTGACGCAGGGTCTTGATTTTTGTTTCCCCTATATTGATGACGTGCTTGTGGCTTCAAAAAACGAGGAGGAGCACCTGGCTCATCTCGTAACACTCTTTCAGCCGTTTCGCCGGTATGGAGTTGTAGTCAACACCTCTAAAAGCACGTTTGGTCAGGCAGAAGTTAAATTCCTTGGGCATTTAATCACTTCCGAAGGTATCAGTCCACTCACAGAAAAGGTAGCAGCAATAAGGGACTATCCCAAGCCAGCAACCATTGCAGACTTACGTCGTTTTCTAGGGAAAATCAATTTTTACCGCCCATTTATGCCACATGCTGCCGAGAGCCAGGCCATGCTTCACGCGCTGCATGACGGGTGCAAGAAGCGAGACAAAACACCCGTTCAGTGGACTCCCGAGCTAGAGCTAGCTTTTAACCAGTGCAAGGAGAGTTTGGCTGGGGCTACACTCCTAGCACATCCGGTTCACGATGCCACTCTCGCATTATCAGCCGACGCCTCAGGCATTTCAATAGGTGCAGTGGTGGAACAGCTAGTCGAGGGGTATTGGCAACCATTGAGTTTTTACTCCAAGAAGTTAAGTCCATCCCAGAAGCTTTATAGCGCCTACGACCGAGAACTCCTTGTCATTTATGAAGCCATAAGACATTTCAAGTACTTGTTGGAAGGCCGCATTTTCACAATCTTTACCGACCACAAGCCACTAACGTTTGCGTTTCAGAAAAATTTAGAAAGGGCGAGTCCGCGACAGGCTCGTCACTTGGACTTCATCGGCCAGTTTTCTACCGATATTCGGTTTATTTCGGGGAAGGATAACGTTGTCGCAGATGCACTGTCTCGAGTCGAAGCAGTCACCTCCATGAATGAAATCGATTGGGTCAAGCTCGCGGAGGAGCAGGAAGCCGACATTGAATTGAAGGGTTTGCTAGACTCCACCTCATGTAAGTTTTCCAAAATCTGCATGTACAATTCCAGCGTTCCAATTTACTGCGACACATCTACGGGATGTGTGCGTCCTTATATCACTCAAAAATTTCGGCAGGTCGCATTCAATATCGTCCATAATCTCTCCCATCCAGGAAACAAAGCCACGCTGAAGATGCTGAAGGCGAGGTTCATTTGGCCATCTATGACTCATGATTGCCAATTATGGACCCGTGCATGCACCAACTGCCAACGTGCCAAGGTTCAGAGGCATACAGTCAGCCCTCTGGGCGAATTCGTGGTTCCGGGAGAAAGGTTTTCTCACATTCACGTCGACGTCATAGGCCCACTTCCACCATGTCAGGGGTATTCGTACTGCGTCACATGTATCGACCGTTTCTCGCGCTGGCCAGAGTGTATCCCTGTGGCTGACTCCACAGCTGAATCCGTTGCTCGGGCTCTCCTTTGTGGCTGGATCAGTCGTTTTGGGGTACGGCTAAAGATTACAACCGACCAGGGACGCCAGTTCGAATCTTCGTTGTTTCGTTCACTTTCAAAAGTATTAGGAATGCGCCACATCCACACGTCGCCCTACCATCCCGCGGCAAATGGTTTGGTCGAGCGGCTGAATCGCTCTCTAAAGACGTCCCTTCGTGCACATGCGTCTCCAAATTGGATTGAGCGCCTCCCAGTTACCCTCCTAGGCATCCGTTCTGCAGTCCATGAAGATTGGAAAGCTTCTACGTCGCAAATTGTATATGGTACCACACTTCGGCTGCCAGGCGAGTTTTTTGACACTCCGGCGGAGCAAGAAGCTTCACAGCTCGTTTCCCAGTTGCAGCGCACCATGGAACTATTGAAACCTGTTCCAAATAATCGGCACGGGGCAAGGAACACGTTTGTGCACCAGGACCTGCAATCGTGCTCGCATGTGTTCGTGCGGCATGATGCTCTCCGGCGACCGCTGCAAGCCCCTTACGATGGACCGTATCCGGTCATTGAGAGAACGGACAAGTTGTTCAAGGTGGCAATCAAGGGTAAGGACACAACCGTCGGCATAGACCGCCTAAAGCCCGCCTACAATCTCGCACCGCTTGGGCAGTCTGTGGAGGCCTTGGAAGACCCACCGCCTCTTTCACCAAACACAACGGGAGCTCCAGGGACTCCAACTCGGCGGGTCTCTTTCTTCGAGGGGGAGTGACTGTAGCGTCACTACAGTTGTTTAATTTAATTTAATTCATGATATTTCATATGTTCACAAGCTTTTCCCAAAAGTTTTTTTTTTCTCAAGAATTCAGTTCTCGATACATTTGCGCGGTTCTTTTTTTCCTTCAAGAATTTGCTAAGAAAGGTTATAAGTTTGTATTATCGCAATAAAAACCAGGTCATAATTCACCGTTATTTTTGGAGTCAGATTTTTATTTTGTAGGGTTAAGCACCCATATATATATATATATAGGCGAAAAGGTAAGCGGGCGTACTGCACACGGGCAGATCGCGGCGGATGCGATTGTTTTTAATTTTTCTCACCAAATACCTGAGGAAAAGGAGGACGAAGTCCGTTTTCTGACAGAACTTGGCAATCTTCTTAAATCGCTGTTTTTTTTAAATTACATCTAACAACACGTATTTTAATCAACAAAAAATAATAAGCGGCACCAAAAACACGTTTTGGAAATCTATTCGTTTTAGTGTCGTAGAATGACAAAACAAATTATGAACTCTTTGAATTGGAAAGTTCATCAGCCCGTTGCTCCAACTAAACAATATGACAGAGCCTTGAAATAGTGCAAAATTACAAGAAATGAGCAGGTATATTGGAGGAAAATGTAGTATTTTCGTCCGGTTTACTGGTGGTTAATACATTCTGCGGTGTATAGAACACGTTCATCAGGTTTACAGAGTCATAGAGAAATATATCATTTTTGGCCAGTGTCACGGGTTTTGGCCGTTTCGTCCCACTGTCTTACACCCTGTTTTGGCTGAACATCCTGTTTCATTTGCTTCCACAGCTTTCCCGGAAGCTTAAAAAAGATACAGTCAAACGGATCGTGAGGCCTCAGGCATTATTTTTGGGGTTGAGTATTTCAATAAACTTTTAGCTGGTCGTTCGTTTACCCTTGTTACGAACAATCAACCCGTCATATCCTTGTTTAATCCAAAGAAAGGTGTACTGCACGTGACTAGTGCAAGACTGCAAAGATGGGCTTTGATCCTGTAAGCTTATTCCTACCAAATTTGATATAAAAAGCCTCCAAAGTACTTGTTACACGGACTTATTATTCTATTGGACATAATTACGGATGCTGGCTGTTCATTTATTGTTTCATACATGTGCAGTAATTGAAATAGCCATTTTTGATGGTGTCCATCAATTTCGGCTCCCGAAAACCAAAATTAGGCTCGGTTTTTTTTACAGACCAGCTTTTATCATGGATAGTACCATTTAATTGTCTCGAATCACCTGCTAATACTACTTCTGGTGTTATTACACACATTTATGGTGATTTCAGTCAATTTCCAAGGTTTTTGAGTCATAAAATATGAATTTCGGGAGCTCAACTTTCGTTACAACCTCAGTTATTCACTCCTTGGTCAAAATCAACTTCATATTCCGTCTTCCCGCCCTAAAAAACATGGAAAACGATACCTTACAAGCTCAGGTTCACTAAAAACCTCAAAAGTCCCTCGAAAACTCCTATTTTCACACCCAGTTTTCTCCCATAACACCCCTGGGTGTATTCCTATCGAACTGCCGAGCTTCAGAGCACAACTAGGAGGCAGATGTGTTCCCAAGTGGGACCCCAAACTGTGTGCGGAACAACGACGATTTTAGACCAAAATTTATAACGTAAGGCTGAAACTTCGTTAGAACCTCACCACTCTTTGGCCAAAATCTACTTCATATTCGGTCTTCTCGTCCCAAAACACATGGAAACGATAACTAATAAACATGGAAAAGCTCATGTTACTAAAACACAAAAAATACCTATTTTTATACAAATTTAAACTCATAACACCCTTGGGTATATTCCGATCGGCTGCAAAGTTTCGGGACACAACTAGGGCCCAAATGGAGCCTGTGTGCGAAAGAACGAACTTTTTAGACCGAAAATGAAGCCGGTATGCGTGATACGGCGGACGGACATTGCAGTTTTGGAATCTACGCACCTTGAAACGTAAAAAGAAAAATTTTGAGGGGGTGTTATAAAATGTTTTCCTTAGCGAATACATAGGTGTATTATTCACAAAATAATAAACCAAAACGCTGCGAAGTTCTTGTCATAGGCTTATTATTCTACTGGACATAGGTACGTAAAAAAAAGTGCTGTCCATTTGGTGTTTCTTCGATGTGCAATAAATTATTGAAACGGCTATTTTTGGTGGTTTCCAAAAACACGAATTAGGCTCGGTTTTTTTTTTCAAATTATCTTTGATCATTGATAGTGCCAGTTAATTATCTCGATTCACCTGTTGATACTACTTGTACCTAGTGTTATTAAACAAATGTATGGTAATTTCAGACAATACCCCGGGTTTTGAATCATAAAAAATGAATTTCGGGAAAGGGGTTGTAATGATCTGGTGTCAGAACTGGGGATTTCATGCACTCCCAGAAATACGAACCCAGTAGGTAGGCACACGGCTAGGGCACAGAAAGGCAACCAGAGTCTCGCGAAATTGCCCCAAGTCCCCCTAGGATCCCAAATTATTTCAATTATCAGGCTCAGAGAAGTAGTAGTTGTATATATATATATATATATATATATATATATATATATATATATATCTTAATATTGATTTTGTGTTTGTTGCATTTTTATTACGATTTTTTCATTTTTCTTGTACATTTTGTCTTGTTGCATTAATCATTTATATTTTTCTTATTATTTTGTGTAAAAACAAATCTCGTAAACATTCAGTTAGGGATAAATGTGCATTGTGACAGGATTTTCTTGGTATAATCGGGTATTAGTGGATGTTCTCCAATCATTGAACCAAGTAAAGGGTGATCGGAACCCACTGATTGGACCCATTAGAACCCAGTTTGCACCCACAACACGGTAAAAACCGTTACTAGTGCCAGTTAGGACAGGCCGATCGAGTAGGTCCCTCACAGGTCAAAGTAGTGGAGTTTCACCTTTTCATCAACTGAACTTAGTACGTTCAACCCGAACCCACCTCCACAGCCATCTTGCACCCAGTCGAGTGGAAAGTTCCCCAACGGTGAGATACCTGCACCTGCACCCACCATTGTACCCACTCTTTGAACCCAGCTTAGGATTACTCCGGTAATAACTGCTGGAGGTAACCGTTAGGACCAACTGCCTGGCCCCACTTTTGGGTTCTATACCTGCGTCCTCAACGCTGTTGACCCCATCCCATTATTTGAAGTTAGATTTTAAAATCCCTTTTGCTGCTTCCTGTTATTATCTTGTCGTTTCTCTAGTTGTACTTTCGTGTCGCTATTTTCGTGAATTTTTCATGTATTGTTTCATATTTTTCTACTTGAACCCATTTCGTGTATATACTTGTCGTTTAATTATCATTCGTGTACTACTAATCATTTTGCGGCTATTCTGCTCCCTTTCATATTGTTTTGACCATTTTGCGTAATCCTTTCGTTTTATCTATTACTCAGTAATTTGTATATCCTCTCGCGTGTTTCTTTTGGGGGCAAAAATTTGTTAGAACCCAGTAGAAATGGCTACCTCCAACTTGATGGACATCGGCGTGAGGATAGAAGACCCGGATTTGACACCCATGGAGAGATCGGTGCTCGCACTAGGCAGAATTATGGTGGATTCCCACCGAGAAATTCTGACGGAGATGGAGGCACAAGAACGACAACCACAGCGACTCTCTAGAACCATGATTGACTCACTGGCGGCATGGGACTCATCTGACCCCGAGGCTTTGCCCCTTTCTGACTACTTTGAGTTATTGGAAGACCCGACCCCGGATATGTCCGAAGTCGAAAGGGCAGGACTCCTCCGCATAAAACTCAAGAGAGTTGCGTTCAACTGTCTTGTGAGCCACCCTGACTGGAGACAAGCCCCAGCCCCATACGGCGTTGCCAAAGTAGGCCTATTACGCTGGTTCGGCCGAGAAAGCACCGAACTACTCTCACAGCTATAATTGGCCGGGTGTAGAAAAGAGGAATCAGAGTCTCCCGTGCAATACGCCGACGGGGTTCGCCGCTTAGCGGGACGCCTGGTCCGAGCCACTTATCCGCATTGGGAAGTGGGCGTGAGACATCCGTCCATCGAAGACAGAGCGAAATGCGCGTTTATCGGAGGTCTCGAAGGACACCTCCGAACGGCGATCACCAGTAATTGCCCAACATCATTCGACGACACGGTCACAAGGACGCTCGACTTATGCGAAACCTTGTCACCTGGGGCTGGTTCCGAAGAACCATGGAACGTGGGCGCGGTGTATACCCGCGGACCACCCCGAGATCCCCGAAACTACGGCAGTTGTTATGTATGCGGCCGGACCGGCCATTTTGCCCGTGACTGCCCTGAACGGCCCCAACTGAACCCAGCGGAGGTGAACCCACCGTACTCCCTCCACCCCACAGACAGGAACCAGGCGTATGCTCCCCAAGCTCGCGAGTCTCCCCAAGCTCGCGAGTCTCCCCAGGGTTACCTGCCACGTCCCGTCTTGCCAGTAACCGTGAAATGCCAGTTTTGCGGCGGATTTTCTCACTTCGCAGTGGATTGTCCCGACCGACCCGGTGCCAGGAGATTCGTGGGTTGCACGTATTGCGGTGCCAAAGATCACGCCGAGTGTGACTGCGCAGTAATGCAAGACCATCTGAAGGAGGACCCACCCGCCCCGGTACCCAGGCAACCATTTGGGTCCGGGTGGAGAAAAAACGCCCTGAATATGCCCCCAACGATGCAGCCAAACTTGAATCCGAAGGAACCCACACAGGTCCAGAGTGTAACCAAGGCTACAGACACTCGACCCCAGGATGGAACCTTGTCCCCAAAACGAACTCAGGCCGACCGCCCACCGAACGAATGGCCCCAGAAGAAGGGTCCAACGCGCCCTGCCCACAACCCGCCGGCAATTATTCTACCGCCATGGGACCTGACGAGCTACGACGGCTGATGGCTCAGAGCCCGTGGATCGCACCGGTCACTGTAAAAAGTTACGGACCAGCAATAACCGTTCCGGTGCTGCTCAACGAAACTCCGCTCACGATGGTGGTGGACAGGGGAGCACAGGTGTCCCTGCTAAATCAACCCGTGCCCGGGAGCGTGGTCCGACTGGCCGCGATCCAAGCCCGAGGCGAGCCTATCCTGTTCCAAGGAACGCAGACCCTGCGAATGCCAGTAGGCAACTACGATTTTCCCCATGAATTCCACGTACTCCTAGCGACCAGCCGGGGCTTGAACCTCATGGGTCTTGATTTGGTAATGAGGGCCCCGATGAATCACACTACGTGCGAAGCACCACCCGATGGACGAGAACCGGTGCGCACAGTTATGGTCATCGGCAGCGTTCGTCAGCGCGAGGACGACGAACTGCCTCTAGAGGATTGGACCCCGACCAACGAAATACCCTCCTTACTAGACAAACAGGTGCAGCATTTAAAGATGACAGAACAGTCGGCCCTGCTGGCGGTGCTAGACGAATACCGCAACCTGTATGAACCCTTGGACGCTGGAGGGTGTAGCCTCCCCGTCACTCATTTGACTCGACACCGGCCCGCAAGCCCCGATCCACCGTCGTCAGTATCTGGTTCCCATAGCCCTGCGGCCGATTGTTGAACAACAGTTGGAGGACTTACTGACCTCCGGTGTGATCCAACCGTCCGAAAGCCCTTGGTTAGCACCCATAGTGCTTGTCAAGAAAGAGCAAACCCCCCCACCCCCCCCGGCGTAGTAAGCCGTCAATTTTGTACCCACACCTGCGGGCTGAATAAGGGCACCAAGAGACTTTCGGAGGTAACCTATACCAGCCATGACCCTACCGGAAAGGGAGTGTGTCGTGGATCCTCCCAGACCCACAACTATTGTATTCGCCAACTTTAGATCTCGCAAATAAACACGCAGAAGAGGGGACGAAAGACGCAGGAGGTAGAAGCCCAACCTGGGTCCCCACCATCCCCTACCAGCTAGGGGATGGAGGGAGACGACAACCGGGTCAATAAATACCCAGCGCCTGCCTCTTTTTCCTCATTCTACGCTCTCCTCTAGTTGCCAACTACTCTCTCCTCCTTACCTCATCTCTCTCTCCTCTCCTAAAAAGATGCTGTGCATGGTGGTGGTCCGCCCATAACCAACAGACAAACAACCTAAAAGATCCCAGGAAAAAGGGTGGTGATTCGCTCATAACCCGCCTGGGCACCTCCAAAAAGATCCTGGTCATGGTGGTGGTCCGCCCATAACCTTACCAGGCAGCATCCCACGAAAAGATTCCGTGCATGGTGGTGGTACGCCCATAACCAAATGACACCTCCAAAAAGATCCCAGGAAGAAGGATGGTGATTCGCTCATAACCCACCTGGGCATATCCTCACACTGCTCGTGATGAAGCTCACAATTTAAATTCATCACAGTGGTGAACCCGACGTTCACGCTTCCCTCATTCCTTTCTCATCATGGAGTCCCCTGATCTGTCACCCCCCCCCCCCCCCGTTCGCTCGCCCCCCTCCACCTTGACGCCCCCCACGACCTCGACGACCACTGCGAACGACGCTGTGGCCAACCCCTTCTTCGTTTTGACGCCTCCTACGACCTCGACGACTGCTGCGAACGCCGCTGCGGCCGCCCCGACCCTCTACACCAACGTCATGACTGCTGCCTCCTCCTCCCCCTTCTATTCGCACAACCCCTCCCTTTGGTTCTTCCAAATCAACGTGGCTTTCTCCGCCCCCGGCCTACGCAACCAGAAGACACGCTACTCCCGAGTCATCTCGCTCTTACCCTATGACATCCTCCTCCAAACGTCTGACATCTCGCCGGACGCCGCTGCGGCCTATGACGACCTCTGCTCCCGCCTCATCTCCTTGTATCAACCGTCGAAAATCGCTAGGATCGCAGCGCTGTCGCATACCCACCACCTCAGAGACATGAAGCCCGCCCACCTCTTCCGACGCCTGCGACACCAGCTGCAGGATGTGATGACAGCAGATATCACCCGCACGTTTTGGTTACGTGCCCTTCCCCACCCCATCCAAATGGCGCTCGCCAGTCACCTTGACGGCCCCAACAACGCCCTCCTTCAACTGGCGGACACGGTGCACGATCTCGCTGCGTCAGCCGCCGTCGGCGAAATTCGCACTCCCCACCCCTCCAACCCTTCTCAACAGCGGCCCCACTCCTCTGAGCAGCGCCGTTCCCCCACTACAGAACGACACCGTCCCCCCTCTGCCTATCGCCGATGCCCCCTCTCTGCGGATCGTCAGAGGCCGCCCTCTCTCGACCAGCGCTCCTCCGCCGCCCCCCGGCCGACTCAAAACCCCCCCTCTCACCGGAATCGCACGCCCTACCTCCCTGCCGACCTCCCCCCCCCCCCCCCCACCGATGTTTCTACCATGTAAAGTTCACGGAGGGGGCCCGCAAATGCCGCCCCCCCTGCGCCTTCCCTTCCAAGCAGGGAAACGCCGATGCCCGTGGGTAAATCCGACGGGCTCCCCTCCTCTCATCCATGGGAGGGACCAACTTGAACCCCCCCCCCCCCCCCCCGGCCCTCATCGCTGCCACTTCAACTTCACACGTTCCCCTCTCAGGGAACGCAGCTTCCCCACCACAACCTCGACAGTCCTACGCTGCCGCCGCCGCACGGACACCCACCCTAGCCCACTCCACCAAACACGTCTCCTTCACCGGCGACGCCTCCCCTACTCCGCCACAGCAACACCACTCCGACGCCGCTGTCACACCCGCTACGCTCACGCCCAATGCTGCACCGCCGCTGCAACCACGCACCTATGCCAACGTCACCCGCACCCCAACCACCGCTCCGACCGACGCCATCTTACCCCACTCGAACCCCTCCCACCAACGCCTTTTCATCAAATGCAAGAAAAGTAATGTCCCCTTCCTCTTCGACACAGGCACTGCCTCTCCATTTTTCCAAATTCAATCCTCTGGCGACAGGCGCGCTGCCACCGACAAATTCTCTACGCCGCCAACGGTACCACCATCCCCTCCTACGGGAATTATCATACAACTGCCCACCTCAATGGGACAGCATACGAGTGGATATTTACCGTGGCGGATGTGGAGAAACCCATCCTGGGGGCCGACTTTCTTGCCTGTTTCGGCCTCCAGGTGGATGTCAAGTACGCGCGCCTGATCGACCCCTCCACAAACAAACCCCTCCCAGGCTTCATACACTCCATCCAACCATCAGCCAACCGCTTCACCTCCCTCCTCACGAACTACGCTCCCCACCGCCACGCCTCTTCACACCTCGCCACCATCCAGCACCATATCGAAATTACTGGACCCCCACTCTCCGCCAAAGCCCGACGTCTCCACCCCCTCCAACTCAAGCAGGCCCGCCAGCATTTCGACCGCCTCATAGCTGACAACATTATCCGCCCCTCCAACTCCCCGTGGGCTTCCCCACTCCATATAGTGCAGAAGCCCAACGGGGATATCCGCCCATGAGGTGATTACCGCTGCCTCAACGCCCGAACCACGCCCGACCTCTACAATGTGCCCCACCTCCGAGACTTCTCCTCACACCTCCACCGCGCCACCATATTTTCCACTCTCGACATATCCCGGGCATTCCACCATATTGACATTTACCCCCCAGACATCCCCAAAACTGCCATAATCACTCCATTCGGGCTTTTCGAATTCCTAAAAATGGGATTTGGCCTCCGTAACGCTGCCATGCTTGGGCAAATATTATGGATCAAATATATATTGGATATTATATGGATCAAATTTTGTGAGGCCTACCATTTGTATTTTGTTTTCTTGATGACGTCCTCGTCGCCTCCTGTACTCCAGACGAACATTTCGAACACCTCCGCCAGATTCTCGACATTTTTTCCTCAGAGGGCCTTGAAATCAACTAAGAGAAAAGTGTGATCGCCCAACCCGACAAAGTTCAGGCCCTCCGCGACTTTCCCCAACCTCGCACTGTCACCGAGCTCCGCCGCTTCCTCGGAGTGCTGAATCGCCGCCACATGAAGCACTCCGCCCACCACTCTAGCATGATTAGAGCGAGTGTTGGCATCTCCGAAGTATCTTGCTAGGTTCGCCTGGTTAATCCTCCCAGGAATTCCTGACTGTATAGGTGGTGCGCTGGAGAGGTTACTTGCGGATGATGAGTGGTGCTGGCACGTGATCTTAGTTGGGGAGCTGGTAACTGGTCGTTCTGGATCTGGATGGTTTGTTCAGGGATATGTGTGTTCAAGGAGTTGAGTGCATCCACATGTGGAAGGGTGCACAAGTGGCTGAACACACATCATGTATGTGAGTACCCAGGTACAGCCAAGCGCACATGAAGATGAGTGTGCAGAGATGAGGACGCAGTTAGGCGAGCGCTCGTGCTGGTCCAACGAGGACTGATAGTTGGTTGCACCTGTTGGAAGTGCTGCTGAGGGCTGGCAATAGGAGATTGATCGACCGCGATCGTGTTCCGGAACGCGGGGAGATGCGTCTTGTCGTCGCGTACGCGCCCAATCCTGCCCGCCGTGGAGAGCATTTTGAAGAGGAAGAATTTTGTTTGTATAACATTTGGCCAAGGTGATCCCTAATTCCGATAGAGGTATATACGAAAATTAGTTGAATTAGAGCCACATGGGAATATAGACATAATGGAATATGACATGCTCAATAAAATATGGACATTTGCATAATAGTTGCGCTTAGGCTTTGCCAACATTTTTGATATGCCTTATGATATTGATTTCTACAATACGAAAAAGAAAGAACTATTTATTTGTTTACTGAAATTGATTATGATTTCTATATAGTTCGTACAATAAACGGTATATGAAGTCTATTAACTTAATACGTTATGTACTACTGGTGTCCATCAAAATAATAATAATATATTTTGTACCTAGTTTAGTTACCTACATAATTATAGCAAATTGAACGAGAATTATCAGTAAAAATTGGACGTCGATAAACGCACATGCAGAGCTTAACCCAAGGGAAAATCATGCATTTAGGGGGTTAGTGAGCATGCGCGATTGTTAACTGAGGATTAGTATGTAAGGTTGGAGTTAGCCAATTCTTCCTCCCCCCCCCCCCCCCCTCCATTGCGGAGACATCAGCTCCGGTGATGGCCCAATCCTGCGCCTGTGACTAGGGGCGCCTTGCTGTAAGAGTATAGTAGAAATAAAAATTATCCCGAACATGTTTATACAATGCTAAGGGCAAGTAAGAGCAAATTTATATAGTATGTAATAATTATTATCTGTAAAAAAATATGAGTATTAGTAGAAACAAAAATGATCCCGAACATGTTTGTACAACGCCGTGGGCAAGGAAAATCAAATTTATATAGGATATAATATAATTATTATTATTATCTGTAAAAATGTAAGAGGATTAGTAGAAACATATATTAGCCAACAGGAAATATGTTCATATATTTCCACGGTTAAACAAGAGGAAATGTATTGAAGAGATTTTATGCACCTGGAATAATAAGTGTTCGTGACGGATAACACAGAGACCTGAAAACAGTACATACGTCAAATATGCTATATATACCTGTTGTTAAATCGTAAGAAACATGGAAATACTACCAAATTTCCTATTATAATCGGTACCTAATCGATATGGGACACGAATGCGTTGTAGATGATGGCAATAGGGATATGAGATATGGGATATGAGATGCAAAAAGGTCGAGAAAAAAAATGCGTACACCTTGATGCGACACCTTGATCGCCGCATCAATTACCTCGCTGTTGTTTGGATGTTGGTGGCTTCATGTCGAAAATTGAGTCTCAAGAGGGAATGAGCGTCTCCGTTCGATAGTGACGCAGTTGTTTTGAGTCGGCCACCTCGCTGTGGTTCGGGGATATATTGGACCATTGCCATCTGCAAAGCTGCTCATAAATTAATGTTCACAAAAGTACATAGTAAAAATAAGTTGAGTAGTAGTATTTTTTTTTTTTAACAAGTTTGTGGGATAGTCCTTGCATTGTTGTTGTGGGGTGTCCCAATAGTGTAACCTGTGGAATGATGTAGCCCGGTAGTTACGTTTTCTTAGATTATAAGGATGTGTTGGTGGGGAATGGTTGGTGGACTGTGGAGATGTGGTGGGGGAAGGTATCCTGGTCCTGGAAGGGAGGGTGGGGTTTATATGGTGGTTTCCCCTAACTGGTGGGCCGGCCTCACCGTCATCCTCGATGTCCGTGGACGTATTACTGCTGCCGACGGAGCCTAGTGATTCACAGAACTGCGGAACGTTCCTACGATGGGATGGTCTCAGTCGGGATGTGTGCACTCGGCTGAGTAGACTTCCCATTTTAATGGTAACATTCTGGGGTGAGTGGACTGCTGTAATCTTGTAGGGACCTGACCAAAAAATTGAGAACTTTTTCGTTTTTCGTTTTTCCTGTTTGGGTGTGGAGGAACACAAAATCTCCCACTTTCAATTGAGGAGCTTTCCGAGCTCTGTTATTTCGGTCTCTTAGCTTTTGTGAGTTTGCCTGCTGCATTTTTGCCACCTCATCCCAGAATTTTGTGAGGGTTTCTCTGAGGTCCACGACATGGAGGGCATACGGCTCAATGGCGGGCTGCAGAGTGAAGTCCTCCCTAGCTGGCAGGAGCATTTCCTTTCCAAACACCACTGTGTAGGGTGCAAATGTAGTGGTCTCGTTTTTGTGTGAATTAATATTACTAGTTCTGCTATTGGTAGTTTGGCATCCCAGTCATCCTGACCCCCGTTAATGAAGTGACTGAGGATTTTTTGCCACTGTCTTATGAACTCTTTCGCAGCGACCATTGCCCGCTGGATGGTAGGCCGTTGTGTGGATCATGGTCACTTGGAACAACTCACACAAATGCTGGATGAGCTGGGAGTTGAAATTCGAACCCCTATCGGACAGGAGTCGCCTAAAGGCTCCGAATTTTCCTATATGGCAGGTGAGTTTCTGAGCTACCTCCTCTGCAGTTTGGGATTTGAGGGGGTAAAATTGAACAAACTTGGAGAACTGGTCCAGGATGGTCAGGATATATTTATACCCATCCGGTGTTTGTTTCATTGGGCCCATGATATCCACTGAAATTGCCTCAAATGGGGTGTTAGGCTCAGAGAAGATGGCCAAGGGTGGGTTGATTCTGTTGTGATCCTTCCTCTTTGCACACTCATCACAAGATCGGACATAATCCTTGACAGTTTTTGCTATGTTCCGCCAGTAACACATGGATTTCAAGCGTGCCAGCGTCTTGGTGTAGCCACAGTGGCCCCCTTGGGGAGTATCATGAGCCATGGCTAAAGCCCTCTTATGCAGGGTCACTGGGATAATGAGACGCAGGCCATCTGGTGTGGTTTTTGCCAGTAGTCCTTGGTTTGTCATATTGTATCCCAGCTTTCCCTGATGTTGCTTGCAGTAAGGATCAGACTCCTGTGCTTTCTTCAACTCTAATGGGTCAATCACTGCCACAGGAACCGTTAGAAATGATCTCGAGAGTCCGTCGGCATTCAGGTTTTTGGTGCCTGCTTTGTACTTAGGAGTGTACGAATATTCCTCTAGCAGGAGTGACCATCTGAGGATCCTTGAGTTAGTGTATCTGGTGCAAATATCTGAGGGGTGCATGGTCAGTCACCAATGTAAAATGTGTACCCCACAGATACTGATGGAAGTATTGTACTGCAAAAATAACATCTAGAAGTTCCAATTCCCTGGCTGAATATTTCGTTTCTGCTTTATTAAGGGAACAGCTGGCATAGGCTACTGGGTGTTCCACCTTGCCATGCATTTGTGACAGAACTGCTCCAAGCCCACTTGCTGAGGCATCGGTGGTCAGGATGAACTCCTTAGCAAAATCTGGGAATTGGAGGATGGGAGGACTGATGAGTTGCTCCTTCAACGAGTCAAAGGCTTGCTGTTGGCTAGATCCCCATTCAAAAGGAACGTCTTTCTTGGTGAGGTCTGTAAGGGCCTTAGCTTCCTTGGCAAATCCCTTCACAAATTTTCTGTAGTATGAACAAAGTCCAAGGAACGCTTTGACTTTTGTCACCGTGTTGGCGACTGGGAAGGCTCGTACTGCTTCTATCTTGCGCAGATCAGGTTTGATACCAGCAGTGCCGATCCGGTGGCCCAAATACGTCACTTCGTTTTGGAGGAAGTGGCATTTCATCAACTGTAGTTTAAGATTGTGCCATCGCAGAAGGTTGAGCAGTTCACATAAGTCATGAATCTGTTGTTGCCATGTGTGGTGGAATAGAACTATGTCGTCCAGGAAGGCTAGTGCTCTTTGGGAGCCCAGGGCTTGGATCAAGTGGGTGGCCATTTTTTGGAAGGTGGCTGGGGGATTGGATAAACCAAAGGGCATACGCTGGTAAACCCAATTGCCACTATGAGTTGAGAAACCTGTTTTTTCAATATCCTCTTCTCGGACAGGGACCTGATGGTAGCCACTCTTCAGGTCGAGAGTTGTGAAGAATTCTGAGCCAGCCATCTGATCTATACATTCATGTACCTACTCTAGGTAAAGGGAACAATTCTGGACGGGTGATTTTGTTGAGTTTCCGGAAGTCAATCACCATGCGCCAAGACAGCAATGTTTTTCCATCTACAAGAGTTCTCTTGGGCACCAACAGACTTGGGGACTGCCAGGCTCCTGTGCCCTTACGAATAACTCCTTCTTTCTCGTGTTGGGCTATGATGGAGTCAAATATGGGCCTCTGCTTATAAGGGATTTTGTATTGGCGTGTGCGGATTGGAGGGTGATCCTCGGTGGGAATTGTGTGGACTGCCAGGTCTGTGATCCCTAGTTTCTCTGAACCGGGATAGCTGAATACATCCTCATAATCCTTGATTGCTTCCAAGAAGTGTTCCATCTGTTGAAATCCTCTTGCTTGGTCTGCAGCAAGATGGAGGAAGGATGTATCACCTGCCTGGGGTTGTTTATCCAGACAAGCTGCTGTTACTGTGCAGACAGTGGATGGTTGCAATGTGTCTATTTCCACTAGCTCACCAAGCTTGGAATGTTTCTGCACTGTAATTGGAAATTCGGAGGAGTTGTGGACCATGACTACTGTGTCTGTACCATTTCCATGTATCGATCTTGTGAAGTTGGGATCTTGTCTTAGATGTGGTTGTAAGAGATGGTACACTCCTCTGGTGGCTTGTTCCCCTTTACGCAGTGCCGGAAGTACTGCGACTGTGTGAGGAGGAATTAGGATTGCACTTTGAGCAATTAGGTGGGGCTGGTAGTACGATACACACGACGGTTGGAACCCTCAGCTGTGTGCATAGAAAAGGAAACAGCGCCTTTGGGGATATCCAGTTTAGCATGATACTGGTGTTGGAAATCGAGGCCTATGATGGCCAGGAGGTCAGGTGGGAGGTCCACAACTAGGGCAACGTGTGCCATGCAAGATGGGCTATTGGCAAAGGTAAAAGAACAGGTAGTCTCCCCATATGACACTAGTGGAGTTCCAGACACTCCTTGTACCCCGTAGGGCCCCTTGCTGTACAGCAGTTCTGTCCACTAAGGTCAACTGTGATCCTGTGTCAATGAGACATGAGCCTTGTATTCCATTAACAACACCGGGAATGGTAAAGGCAGGGACTGATGTGAGAAGGCAAGAGCTTGGGGGAATGAAGAGTTCCGACATTGGGTCTATTGACCCCCCCCCCCCCCCCCCCCCCGATACACCCTCCGCCAGTCGTAATGGAGCTTGCCCCAGCTTGTTAATTTTACATGGAGGCACACTGAAAGGCTGTGGAACTGGTAATGGCTGCTTGCCAGTTCCTAATTGTGACTGATTAAAAGAGCTCATCGGTTTAGAAGCTGACACAGGTGATGGCTGCAGTAAAGGTATTTGTTTGGTTGACCTAGTGAACTTCTGGGTAGTAACCGGTAAGGGGGAGAGGTCATTTAGGTCCTTCCCCCTCTTGTCCCGTTTGGGGACTGGGTGGCAGAGTCCTGTACCTGTCTCAGGTGCCCAGGTTGGTTTCGAGTTTTGATATCTGGTCTCTTAGGTGGAACTTGCCCATATTTAGCTGCCCCAATGCGATAAGGACGAACTGAAACATGGTGACCTTCAAAACACATTTTGCAAGTGACATTCCCCTGCCACTTGGGAGGGACCACTCCATACATGTGGTTTCCCAGTTTGTAGGGACACTGACGAGCAGGGTGGCCATCCTCTTCACAAATAGGGCAGTTTTTCCAGCTCACTCTTCTGGGCCGTGCCCCACCCGACTTGGGGGAGTGGCTTTCCCGTGGTGAAGGGGTTTTCTGTTGTCGGTCCGCAGCTGGTTCACTTCTCTGTTGCAAAGCTGCTGTAGTTGTCAGAGATGTGTTCGACCTGATGGACTCCAACATACTCAGCGCTGATTGAGCTGTCTTCATGGCATCTGCTATGGTCTTGGGGTTTGTTGTTGCTGTGTTCATGGCAATATCAGGTGTCAGCCCCTTTAGGAAAGGTTGTAGGGCTACCACGTCATCATTGGGATCTTTCCATGGATGGGCCTTTGCAGCAAGCTGTTTTATGCGCTCACCATATTGGGCGATGGTCTCATTCGTCTTCATAGCTGAACGTTGCAATTCTTGGAGATAGGAAAGTTCTGTGCGAATCCCCTCAAACCTGTCCTTCAAAGCTGCTTCTAGTTGGTCCAGAGTATGCAGCTTGCCGTATTGTGTCCTCAGGAACACTGCTGCATCGCCAGCAGCCTTACCAATAGCACTCTGTACCCACAATCCTTCAGGTATGGAGTCCCCTATCATGGTCCTGCCATCCCGAATGTTGCGGGATTGTGTAACCCATGCCTCTGCTGTGCCTGACTTCCCATTGCCTGTATATGTGGGCAGTTTGTCTAGGGCTTTGTAAACCCGGTCCAAGTCCTGAGCTGACACTGAAGTCACTCTTCGCCTGGGCTGGCGACCCTGGTCGTTGAATGTGTGGGGGAAGTAGACATTAAAGGCGGGGTTCAGTATGGCTTGGTCGTCACCCCCCATTATTGGTGATGGAGCTGGGGGCCATTGGAATTCAGCTCCTCCTGACACCGGTTGACCCGGGCGAGCAGAAGCACGTGGTGGTGGGTGCTGTGTTGTGCAAGAGGTCATGTTAGTCCCTGGATAGTGGGTAGGCTCGTTGTTGTACCTGAAAGGGTTGGAGTGCTGAGGCTTTGGATGGTTTGTTGCTGGTCTTGGGGTCCCTGCTCCCGGGGTGCAGACGTTGCAGTCAGTTGATCCCCTAGGCCTCTAACTGCAGCCAATAAGGCTACCTGGCGTTCGCTTTGGGTTTGTAAATGGTTTTCCACCCCATTGATGGAACTGGCTAGCGCAGTCAATTGCCCATCCTGCTGCACGCCTGAGGCCTTTAGGATGTTGTAGACTTCCGTCATACTAGTCAGCCTTGCATTGATAGTGGCCACCTCCCCACGGAGATCGTTGATATCTGCGATCAGCATCGACATATCTTCCCCAAGTGAATGTAGGGGGGCTAGTTGGGTGACAAGACGGGCAGTCTCAGCTTGGACGATTCTCCTGACCGCCTCTGTAATGTTGTTGTTTTGGTCTTCCATGAGGAATACTCCGTGAAGCATTGTTTGACGGAGGTCGCAATTGAGATTCCTCAGGAACTTGTCTGTGGCCTGAAAACGTTCCGCTAAGGCCCCTGCCCCGACTGTGAGGTCCTTTGCGGCTTCTGCCTGTCCCAAGCAGACTGGAGGGAGTGGTGGTGTTCGGTCCATACTGTAGAAAGACCTGCGGTCAACTGCTGGATTTAGGGGGGAGGTCGGAGGTGGGGTTGTCGGATTGTCCTCCTGGCTCCTTTCCCTGTCGGCTAGCCTGTCAACCCTGGTTGCTAGGAGAGTTAGGGCTTCCCGGTAGGTGTCCTGCCGTTCCTTCAGCGTTGGGCCACAGGACAGCAGAGACAATCTCCTGAATAGATGCCAGAGAGTTGTCTGAACCTTCAGGATGGAATGCTGGTCGTCAGTTTCGTCCATGAGTTCCACAATGGCCTGGAGAGCGTGGACTTTCGGGCTGCATAGCTCTAGCTCCTGCTCAGCGTTTAGGAAGGTAGTGATCCGTTCCAGCGGCAAAAGAGTTTGTTTTAGTGCCTTGCGGAGAGCCGCCCTCATCTGATCAACTGTTTTCCCCGCCACAGGTTGGTCCCGAATTCTGAGCTCGAATTCAAGCTCATCCCGTTTAAGGTAGTTAACCTGGAACCTCTCGACGCAAGCCATATTGCACTCCGTGGCCACTATGTAATTACACCAAAACCTCGGCCCTGAGTGCCTTGCTAATTCCTCTCTCCAGGTAACTGGTAAAAGCGGGAGGTTGCGAAATGGCTCTATGATTGTGAGGGCTGATACGTCTTGCCCGCTATTTCACTTGTAATGACTGCGAAAGTACCTACCTACTTGACGATAATAATATGATGATGCTACAAGGGTTGAAAAATATTTCAAAAAATAAAAATGTTGAAATAATATTTCAATGATATTGTTGGAATAAAAATAGTTGGAATAATATTTCAATTTTATGTAGGTAATGTTTCAATACCTAATGTAACTGGGTGAAGAGATGAGAAAAGTGATATAAGAAAATGAACAATTTCAAAATATTATAATTTGGAATGAGATTCAAAGGTAGGTAGGTGACTGAAATGAAGTTTCAATGCAGCAGATAAACAAAGTGAATAGGGTGGTTGTAGTTCAATATGAAATGCTGCAGACGGCAATGAGAAAGCGAGAGTAAGATCTTCCTGATGAAGGGAGATCGAAAGGAAACCTACTGTAAACAGTGGGGAAAAGAGAGAGGAAAGAAAGAAGCGATAAAAATAAGAGGGAATGTGGTAGAAGGTGGCGGGGTAATACGAGGCGTCGATCGAGTCCGGAACCCTTGCGAGAGCGCGATGACGAATTTGAAATAAGGATTCCTTCCCGTGACGATACCGCGAAACACGCGATGGACGGCGGGCGCGAATATAACTTTCCGCAGATTTCGTTCCCCGAGCCTTTTTCTCAAGACACGCGGTGAGCTCTGGCGGATTTTTTTTTCCGTAGGACGATCGGGAAAAAATTATTGAAACGTATAGTTAGGAAGGAATATGGACGAAAGGAGATGAAAGAGTGAGATCCGATGAAGTAGGAATGTGGAAGTGAGTACGAGTATGTTCAGGCAACAGGTAGAAGGCAAGTAAGAAGAAGAAAATGGGTAATTGAACCAGGTAAATTATGAATCAAAACTGCATTAATAGATATACCTATAATCAATGAACAATTAGCCTTACCTGAAGTCCAAGGGGGTTCGAGACTTGTTGGGCGCCAAATATGTACCTGTACTGGCCGGGAGGTGAGAAGAATAATACGGCACTTGAATGTGAGGAACGAATTTTATTAGAGAATCCTTCGCGGCCTCGATCGGAACTGCTCTCTCACCGGTTTTCGGAGGCCCGTTCGCCCCCTGCGGAGTGCGGCGGTGCTTACCTCAGCACTTCCTTCGGTACAGTATTCTGTACAAAATAATAAACCGTTGTGCAGGAATTTGCAGCGTTTTAAATTCATCTCCATTAACTCGCCATCCATCCTTAGAGGTATAAATAGGAATTTGACCACATTACGATACCCTTCCATTGAAAGTTTTCAAGCAACGGCGTTGTGAGAATTTCAACCCCGATTTTTCACCCGTCAGAGATGACTGACACAAACTGAGAAAAGGACATACGTGTTCAATATTGCGTGGGTGTACAAGGAAACTCCATTAAGTCCAATTTTTCTCAAAATGATGGTAAAGCTTCATTCAGGTCTCCTAGATGACCTACAGTTGTACAACGGTCGCCGGGCCCATAAAACTGGTAGTATTTGCGTATAGAACACATTTGCGTATAAAACTGGTAGTATTTGCGTATAGAACACATTTGCGTATAAGACTGGTAGTATTTTTGCGTATAGTAGTAGAACACATGTTTTTCACTAAGTCCAAATAGGCAACGATTCTGACAACGACAATCCACCAAGTGCACTTGGTGGCTTTTCCCACTAGGCAAATGTGTTTTGGTGGGAGGAAAAGCCATCAAGTGCACTTAGAGGATTTTCTCAGAACCAGATGTGAATTCGTTGAGAAACGCCTACTGGTGGTAAGAAAATCCACCAAGTCCACTCCATTACAAGAAAAAGAACTTGGAAAGAAGACCTAGGGGGCGAAGAACAGAAGTAGGTAACGGAGATTCAATTATCGCCTCCATTACGCCAATGTGATTGCCTTGGCAACCAATAAGAATTGGAGCGTCACTGCTCTGTTTGAACAGCTGTCGCGTTCTATGGGTGTTGTACGTCGTTGTAGCGTAGCGTCGCGTTGTTTGAAAGATTTTGGTTTATTATTCTGTGAATAATACACCTATGTATTCGCTCAGCAAAAAATTTTTATAACACCCCCTCAAACTTTTTTCTTTTACGTTTCAAGGTGCGTAGATTCCAAAAATGCAATGTCCGTCCGCCGTACGCCGTCCGCCGTATCACGTGTACAGGCTTCATTTTCGGTCTAAAAAAATCGTTCTTTCGCACACATGCTCCATTTGGGCCCTAGTTGTGTCCCGAAACTTTTCAGCCCGATCGGAATATACCCAGGGGTGTTATGAGTGAAAATGTGTGTAAAAATAGGTACTTTTTACGTTTTAGCAACATATTGGTAACATGAGCTTCTGAGATATCGTTTTCTATGTTTTTGGGGACGAGAAGACCGAATATGAAGTCGATTTTGACCAAAGAGTGGAAAATTGAGTTCTACCAAATGTTCAGCTCCCAGAATTGATTTTTTATGAGTGAAAAACCTGGGAAATCGTCTGAAATCACCATCAGTTTGTATAATAACACTGGAAAAAGTGTCAAGACGTGGTTCAGGACGATTAAATGGCACTACCAATGATCGAAGATAGTTTAAAAAAAAAAGAAAAAAAAGAGCGTACCTAATTTGTGTTTTGGGGGCCAAAATTAATGGAAACCATCAGAAGTAGCTATTTCGATTATTACGCATGAAAGAAACAATTAATGAACAGCCAACCTTTCTGTAGGTATGTCCAATAGAATAATAAACCCATGTGACAAGGACTTTGCAGCGTTTTTTCTTCGTCTGAAGATCATTAATTTACCAGTTTCGTCTATTGAGCAATCTCTTGAGCAATGATGAGCAACCGAACGCGGAGAATCCTAGAAATATGTTCCGGCAAACAAGGAAACGTCGTGCAAACCTCATCCGTGAATTTGAAAGGTAAGCGTATGTATTTTTCTTAATACTTACCCTCCAACTCTTTCTTCGTCAAAAGCAGAAGCTATGTAATCTCTTAGGGGGAGGGGGTAACATTTTCTTCAGCTACTCCTGAAATTTTGAATCCCCCTACAGGGCTCTCGTTTTTTTTCAGGGGCTGTATGATTTATTTTTGTTGTCTCCCATGTTAAAGCAAATCAGTTATTTTGAACAGAAAAAGCTTTTTCAAGGCGGTCTGTACCCTTTGTTACTGTCTCCTAATTTTTGTTTATTATTCCCTGAGTACTAGTAGGTAGTACCTTTATAACTGCTTACCTTTAGGTAGCTGTATGATCTTATAACAACAACAAAAACAATTTTTTGACTCCCTCAAAACTTGTACAAGTGATATTTACTCAGTTTTTAATTATCATCACAATAATGTAACTCCTTCGTTGTAGCTACAGAGGACATTGGCAAGAAAGAGAAGGACCCCTCCACGTCTTACGTGAATGACTATAGGGATGTCCCGCCCACCTCTTCAGGTAGACCTGCAGCACACGCCTACTTCAGTCAGTCAATACTAACTTCAGGTAATTTCAACGCGACCTCGAGCGAGAAATGTATAAAGTGATTACGACCAAAACTCTAAACCCATTGACGCTTTTCCTCATCAAGATTATGAAAAACATGATCAAGACCCAAGTTACTCGCCAGAGACAACTTCATTCAGGAGCTCTTCTCTGTCAGACGATGAGGATAAATTCCCTTTCACTGAAGACGCATCACAAGGTGCATCGCAAGGTGAAAGCTTCAGGCACAAGAAAATTCTCAATAAAAAAAGGAAACTGGAGCGCACTGAAGATATCCCAAACTTAAAGCAACAAACAATGGAGGCCAGTGCCACAGAGCCTTCCCTTGTGATTTCAGATTCGCTGAAAGAGGAAATACCCGCAACTCAGACTAATTTTCTAAAGAATCGAGGTAGTAGGTGGAAGTAGCGAAACCCCAGCCTGTGGAAGGTTAATGTAGAACGACAAAAGAGAAGTGAAGGTTTACCTTACAAAATAAAAAACAAAATCAGCCGGGCAAAGCTCCTAAATCAATCAGTTGCGAACGCTGTCGTTTTAAATGCTCCGCGAAAATAACGGAATCCCAGCGAGGAGAGTTATGTGCGCTTTATTGGGGCCTCTCTGGTTTCAAAAGACAGAACGAATTCATTTTGAGTCGAGTGGCGTCCTGTACTCCCGAAAGAAGGCGTCCACGCAAAAGCGAGGGACATGAGCGCGACAACAGCAAGCAGTACTATTTCAAGGTGAATGGAGGAGATCAGAATGTAAGAGTGTGCCAATCATTATTTCTTCAAACATTATGCATCTCTAATGACGCAGTATTGAACGCGTTCAAAAATCAAGGCTCCTACGAAGGGGATGATAGCAGGGGAAAACATGAGCCCAGCAACAAGACCAAACCGGAAGAGATCGCCTTTGTCAAGCAACACATCGACAGCTTCCCAAAGATACCCTCCCATTATTGTCGGAGTTCAACCAAAAGAGAATACTTGGACGGCACGCTCAGCATTTCAACAATTTACGCCCTCTACCTTGAAGAATGGGGAAAAAAACAAAAGGAACAAGAGCCGGAAATTGAAAAAGATTCAAGCGGAGGGATGAAAAAGTATCAAGAGGTCCTGTTTTAATAATTACATACAAACGCGTGTTTGGGGAAGAATTTAATCTATCATTCTTCCACCCGAAGAAAGATCGTTGCCAAACATGTGAAAAATTCGACAATGTAAGCCAGGAAGAGAAGGAAAAGTTTCAAGAAGAATGCGACAGCCACCAAAAGAGAAAATAAGATTGCAACACTGCCAAATCTCGCGACAAAGACAGAGCAGCTTCGGAGCAAAACTTCCTTTCAGTGACTTTCGATTGGCAATCAATACTGCAAAAACCATCCTCAGACGTCAGCAGCATGTATTACAGTAGAAAAATCTGCGTTTACAACCTCACTATCTACGAAGCAGCACCCCTAAATGACGCTTACTGTTATTGCTGGACCGAGTTGAATGGCAAGAGGGGAAGCTCCGAAATCGGAAGCTGTTTATTTCAGTACCTATCCTCCTTGCCATCCGAGATAAATGAGGCATCACTATTTTCGAATATATGCGGAGGCCAAAATCGGAACAAACAGGTTGCTGCTCTGATGTTGTACTTGGTTCAAACAACTCATCTTGAGGTGATCGAGCAGAAGTTCTGAAAAAGTGGCCATAGCTACATCGAAGCTGATTCTATGCATAGTTCTATGGAATCGGCCAAAAAACTGGTGCCGGTCTATACAATTCAGGACTGGCTAACAATTTTCAGACAGGCGAGGTCGAAACGACAGAAGAGCAGATGCGAACCATACCAAGCCAAAGAATTGAAGTTCAATGACTTTCTCGATCTGAAATCATTGTCAGAACTTCTAATGACAAATAGAAAAAATAGAGAACAAGTTAACTGGCTGAAGGTAAAAAGCTTCCGATTCAGGAAAGATAATCCTGGGAAGATCGAATTCAAATATTGCCACACGGACGAATACAGGACCACCTCCATCACTTCCAAAATCGCTGTCAGCATCATACAAACGGCAGTTGCCAATAAGCACGCAAAAAAAGAAAGACTTAATGAAGCTATGCCGTTAAAAACCAATTCCAGAACAATTTCACCCGTGCTACAAAACAGCTACCTGTTTCATATGAGGCAGAGGACGCCCTTCCCAGGAGTGAAGATGAGAAAGAAAGCGGAGAACCTACTGAAGATGATGATGACAGCAGAGAGCCTAATCAAAACAAGTGAAACAGTTTTTTATACAAACATTCATACCTGGAAACCAGGGCATAATGTACTGTATACAATTTTCTTTATTTTCATTTACATTATTCAGATTCTGTTTTGATTATTCTTACAAATTACATTTAAATTTAATTAATAAAAATATTTCAACCACAATATTTTTAAAACTTGAATTTTTATTTCACTTCAAAAACTAAAATCCATTTATCTCAAAATTCTAATTTTGGACTTAGTGGATATTCCTTGTACGCCCACTTTGGTCAATGAACCTTTGGAATCGAGCATGTTAAAAAAAAAAAAAAATGGTAACCCTCCCCCCTCGAAATTTGATGGTTTACGTTTCAAGGTACGTCGAATCCGAAAATTGAATTTTCTGTCCATCCGCCGTACGCCGTAATACGAACTTTTCTTAGTCACCATAATCCTAAATTAATGAAATATGGTTTATAGGTCCCGTTTGGGGTCAAGTTGGTCCTCGAAGCTCGGCATTACTGTCAGTCAATTTCTAAGGGGTGAAAAATAGAGGCTGAAATGTTGAGAACGCCGTAGCTCGAAAACTTTCGTCAGAAAGTATGGTTTTTTTTACGTTTTAAAATTGATCTTGAACTAATGAATTCCTCGAAACCACCCGGAGCTTTGTGCGACTAGCCGTTCTTTTGCACCGAAAAGCTTCGTCAACATGATTGTGTACGAAACGGTATGAATCCGGCCCAGATATAATTGCTAGGGAACACCTGATTATAAAAACGAATGGCTGTATGAAGTCGAGTTGGTTGTTCTGTGATATTATTCAATTTGAAAAATGATGGCTCTTGGATTTTGTTGATAGGTTTTGGCAACTTGAACAAATGTTGAAGTACTTATTATTGGTAAATTATTACACAACGGTAAATTATTACATAACCGTTTATTATACTATCTACGCAGAAGGGGCATCTATACAGGTAAATTATTACACAATGGTTTATTATTTACCCTATGCTTCATGAATAACTTAAAAATAATTAATTAATGATTGAGACCCGCGCAATTGCATGAACTTTAATTCCCGGGCCGGCTCCAGTAACCCATTTAGGGCTGTCCTGGTGCAGCTCGAGGGTATTGGCCACACAAAACCGTGATCTAAGCAGAAGGGCATCTAGACAGGTAAGTAATAAACCGTTGTGTAATAATTTGCAGCGCTTTCATTGAAATTTCGGGTTCTACCTACCTTGAAACTTAAACCATCAAACTTTGCGAGGGGTTTAAATTTTTTTCATTATTATTGTCATTTGAAAACCTGAAGTCCTCGATTTGTTACATAAAGACCACATAGGAAAGACCAAAATGTGGGCACGTTCTATGTTTGGTGGAAAGGGTTGGACAATGATATTGAAAGAAAAATGTCAGTCTGTTCAGTGTGCCAATTAACTCGAAATGATAACTCGCCCAAGATATTTATTCCGCTTGACAGATCCCCAGGTCCGTGGTATCGTATTCACATGGATCTGCTAGAAACGTTAAATCAAAATTTTTCATTATCGTCGATGAGTTTTCTAAACGGTTGGAATGTCAGATAGTAGATGGCACTAATGTAGAAAAAATTAGCAACCTGTTGATGGAATGTTTTGCTAGGTACGGGCTGCCACATGTTATGACAATGGATAACGGGCCTCCGTTCAGTTCACAAGAATTGAAACATTTCCTCACTCGGCATTATAGCCAGCTGATGCATTCACCGCCCTATCATCCTGCTTCAAACGGTGAGGCGGAAAGGCATGTACAAGAAATAAAGAAATTACTTTTGCGTTCATTAGTCGCATCTAATTTACAGAAGAAAAATGCGCAGTTCGATTACTTCACTGCTTGTTTTCACACCGCTCAACACCCTCTGCTGTAAATTAGAAGTCTCCTGCTGAACTATTTTTGACGTTCCCCGTTCGTTATCCCCTGACTATGCTATCCCCAAGGGATGACTTCAAGCTTTCATCTCTAAACTGTGGTGAATCTCAAATTCATACGCATTTAGAGGTAAACGATTGCGTCCTCATCGAAGATCCAAGAAAGGGCCTGTTAAAGTGGACAACGACTAGGGTAATGGAGAAACTAAGAAGGGTAGTACACCTAGGGGGGAATAATTAAGAAGGTTCATATTAATCAAATGAAACCTTCCGAACTGCCGGAATGCGAGCATCCTCCATCTAGGTAGGGTCTGGCCTACTTCTTCCACCTATGCTCATTCTCCTCGGAGTTCTGGAGAGGGTGTGGGTTCCCCGGATCCCCCTAGCACTGACCGGCTGACTCCTCCTAGACGATCCGATAGGACTCGTAGGCCTCCGAATAAGTATAGTCCATCACAATACAAGTGATACTATGGACTTTTGAAGTTCACTCTGATTACTATAAAACTAGAAGTTATGGATTTGTTTATATGGTATATGATTCACTGCAGATGCAAAATGAGTATGTTGAATAATGTATATTACAAGTCATGGATTTCTTTTATGAGATCAATCTAAGAAGGGAGGAATGTATTGATGGAAGGTTGGGCCCACTGGGCGAGGGATGTTTAAACAGGGTGTCTACAGTTATTATAGGACAAATTCAGGGAATCCATTCTACAGCTAAATTGCAACAACTTTTTTCTCCAAACAATTTTTTTTTAGTCCATGGAAAACCCGAGTTTTTTCTTTTAATTTTTTTTCACGTTTTCGACTCTGCCTCATAAAAACTGCCATAACTCCATTATTTATCAATGTAATCTCAAATCTGAGGGGTCCGTTGGAAAGAACGTGAAATTTTCTATCTCCCTAATAATAAATCCGATTGTTATCAGTCCTGACTGATGAAAAAAATGGCCAAAGTTTAGAATTTGAAGATTTCTTAAAAATCACCGTTTTCCCCCGTTTTTTTGCGCTATTAGTACGGAGGTTTTTCGGCGTGCACTCCTCGAGACAAACTTGCCCAGAATCTCAGCTTTCCAATCGGATAAGAAATAAAATTTCACAGAGAAATTTGGTGGAGAAAATGACGTTTGAGTCCTGAAAAACGTGGGTTGTTAGGTGAAAATCAACGTTTTCCACCAAAAGCCGACTTGCTTCATGAAAATACTCGTTTTTTGGTATCTCATGTTTTAAATTGATTCATTTTAAAAAATAACATCGCAAATAGGGATGGTTTTACAGTAGGTTCTCAAAATGCCCCTCCTTGCTGAATACAAAGGCGGCATCTTTTAAGCACGCTACTCGTGACGTCCCGTAGTTGGCGAGCATTTTGAAACACCCCGCCGCATTCCTGCACTCTGGAAAAAGATAATGTATTAGTTTGAGTAATCGCTTAGGTAGCAGCAGAGTCAGGTCATTGTATCCACAGAAATTTTGGTAACTACCGTTTTTTGTACTTTTAAGAACTTTTTTTATTGCTTGGAATCTACTTACCTCCTGATGAGGGTTTCCCTCGTGTCCACAGCTTCCACGTAGACTAAGGACTTCAGCGTACCCCATACGTAGAAGTCCACAGGGGTCAGATCAGGGTACCCAGGGTAGTTACCAAAATTTCTGTGGATACAATGATCTGCAAAATGCTCGCCAACTACGGGACGTCACGAGGAGCGTGCTTAAAAGATGCCGCCTTTGTGTTCAGCAAGGAGAGGGGCATTTTGAGAACCTACTGTAAAACCATCCCTATTCGCGTTGTTATTTTTTAAACTGAATCAATTTAATACATGAAACACCAAAAAACGAGCATTTTCATGAAGCAAGTCGGCTTTTGGTGGAAAACGTTGATTTTCACCTAAAAACCCACGTTTTTCAGGACTCAAACGTCATTTTCTCCACCAAATTTCATTGTGAAATTTTTTTTCTTATTTCATTGGAAAGTTGAGATTCTGGGCAAGTTTTTATCGAAGAGTGCACGCCGAAAAACCTCCGTACTAATAGCGCAAAAAACGAAAGAAAAAACGGTGATTTTTAAGAAATCTTCAAATTTTGAACTTTGGCCATTTTTTTCACCAATCAGGACTGATTAAAACGATCGGATTTCTTGCCAGAGAGATGAGAAATTTTACGTTCTTTCCAACGGACTCCTCAGATTTGAGATTGCAATGATAAATAAGGGAATTATGGCAGCTTTATGAGGCAGAGTCGAAAACGTGAAAAACAAATTAAAATAAAAAAACTCGGGTTTCCCACGGACTAAAAAAAAATTGTTATGAGACAAAAGTTGTTAAAAATTAGCTGTAGAATCTATTCCCTGAGTTTGTCCTATAATAACTGTAGACCCCCTGTATATATGAGATTTTGAGCCAGCAAGTTCAGTTTTTAGTTGAGCCCTATTAAGAAGTGTATTGTCCTGTTCATCTATAAAAATAGTTGTCGTGGCGCGCCTATGTGGTATATATGCTTCTTATATCCTCCGAAAACCGAGTCAGTTCAACTGCATAATATGTTTAATTCCTCAAATTCGTATTTCACGAATTCTTTTGTGAATTTGCTTTCAAATTCATACTCTATCCATATAATCTCGTAACTTTCCATCCTTGTTAATAACCACATTTGATCGCTCATATTAATATTTTTGATATTCGTACTATATTTTACACATTTTTGAATTCGTTGTACACTTTCAGCAGGCACTAGGTTCAATACAGAACTTCTTAATATAAGTAGTTTTTTCCGAACTTCCGAAACTAAAACCCAAAAGGTCCATCTTTCGCAGATTTCATCTGTCCGTATAACTTAGGATCCAGAATGGCACACACAAACTCCGTAGCGGCTCTGCTACAAAATGCCCTGAATCCCATTCCTGAAGAAAACTCCGATCTCAACGAAACGAGCTCCAGCTGTGATCCTATTCCCAATCCTATACTCAATCCGCCCCAAGGAATAATAACTTCACGGTTCTAAGATCCGAATACCTAGCAATGATCCCGGAGTTTCAGGAGAAAAGTCGTTGCTTAACACCTTCATCGAAAATTGAGATACCATGTACACCCAATTCCAGGACCATGCTAAACCAAATTGTTTTCAGAATATCTACCAATTAATTTCGCTTACAGCCAAAATAAAGGGCGATGCCGCCAATATGATCTTCAAAAATGGCATACATATGACCTAAATCGTACCCTCAATAATTGAGGAAAGCTATGCAGATGACCCTATTACATTAGTAACCAAATTGCAGCGCGAGCCAAGTAATCCATGGATTACACTACTCAATATATGTATCCTTCTGGTGGATGATGAGGGCATATGTCTCACCCATGCTCTTTGAACAGTAGAGTCCGCTTGATCATGATTCACTGTTCGCTGAGCATTAATTTGATACCAATCTGTATGCACCAGTGGGACACCTGATGAGTCTCAACTCCGCAATTACGCTACGTCTCTCCTGTTCCTCCGTCACTTATAACCCAACCAATTGTAACAAAGTATGAGGAATCTTGGGACAAAACACTTGTAAACCTTACCAGATCTCTACGATCACCTTCAGGACAAACTGGTACAGCAACTCACCTCCATCTACAACAAAAGAAGTAAATAATTAACGCCTGAATGCTGAAATTTTAGCAATGGATTTTCTTCCGGTCTGCCCAGAAAAATTCACAAAATATCGCTGCATTACGTTTATATCATTGAAACGATACTGAGCCAATTGCTTTGCCTCGAGAATCTTTACGGAGTTTTTCCCCCCAGAAAGATTCATTTAACACCACGTTTATCTCATTTGATAGCGATTTTCAAGAAAATAAGTATGCGAAAAATCAACTTCTAACATATCGGCGCGCAAATACCTGTGGCCACTAAAATGGTCATGTTCCGTCAAATCACATCATAGTATAGTTTTCATAGATACCTAGGGTATTCTTACTAAAACGCCATATGAAATAATACAACCGACGCTCGTCCTATAATGGAGGGTCTTTGCAGCCCACGGTGGGTTGGTTCAAGTCGGTTGAAGTTCATCGGGCCTAGCCTACGCGGAGATTAGGTGAACTTAATATGAAATGAAATGATATGAAATTTATTCTTCCTTCTTTACAACAGGTAGAATTCTTAAACTAAGTTACGCGAATATTAATATACCTAATAGTAAACATTAAATGTATCAACTTCTCACATTTCGGAAGATAATGTATTCCCAAATGCATAGCTTGTGTTGGCATGTACACGAGCCAATTTCTGCACTTCAGATTCAGAGTTAATAACTGGGGGTAACTTGGGGTTCATCTCAGTTGCTGTGTAATACAGGGTAAGTTTGGTGTGAATATAATTTTCTCCCAATTGATAGCAAGTTTTGTAAGAAAATCATTATAACACCTAATGTTTTTACAACAAATTTTAAATGCTTGGCTTACAAAATATAGGCAAATTTCAAAATTTCAAACAGGTAAAATGCGTGGATTTAGGGTCATAAAGTGCAAATTGACCGATATTGGTGAACTGTACTATAAATAAACTAATTTATTGATGTGCTGAATAACACCCCTCAAAATAAAATAAAAAGGTTACTTTTAAAAATTACAGTATTTTACCACAATTGTGAGGAAAAATCCTGTTTTTTGAGGCCAACAAATTTAAAATGGTAACCAAAACCATACGATTTTACATGTTCAAAATTACGCAGAATGTTTCAATCAAGGTTTAAGGATTATTTTTCCAATTTTATGCTCTTTAATAAATGCAAAATTCAATCAATCAATTTATTCACAAATTTCCCTAGAGGATTGTTGTGGGGAATAATAGACTTGTTTGTGTTGTAAATGTGAACTATTCACATACTTACCACTCTGAGAGACAGCAACTAAGCAAATGCACACTGTTGGGATTAATTATTAAATAATGGGAGTGTGAGAGGGGGAGAGAAAACCATATTTCGGTGAAGACTCAGTCTGAGCTTACCAGTGCCCTGATAGCAGGAGAACAGGAGTCGCCAAGGGGTCCACTCGCTCCCAGGTTGGTGGTTCCCCTTCTCCATCTCAAAATAACTAGGCCTGGGGAGCGAGTGGACCCCTTGGCGACTCCTGTTCTCCTGCTATCAGGGCACTGGTAAGCTCAGACTGAGTCTTCACCGAAATATGGTTTTCTCTCCCCCTCTCACACTCCCATTATTTAATAATTAATCCCAACAGTGTGCATTTGCTTAGTTGCTGTCTCTCAGAGTGGTAAGTATGTGAATAGTTCACATTTACAACACAAACAAGTCTATTATTCCCCACAACAATCCTCTAGGGAAATTTGTGAATAAATTGATTGATTGAATTTTGCATTTATTAAAGAGCATAAAATTGGAAAAATAATCCTTAAACCTTGATTGAAACATTCTGCGTAATTTTGAACATGTAAAATCGTATGGTTTTGGTTACCATTTTAAATTTGTTGGCCTCAAAAAACAGGATTTTTCCTCACAATTGTGGTAAAATACTGTAATTTTTAAAAGTAACCTTTTTATTTTATTTTGAGGGGTGTTATTCAGCACATCAATAAATTAGTTTATTTATAGTACAGTTCACCAATATCGGTCAATTTGCACTTTATGACCCTAAATCCACGCATTTTACCTGTTTGAAATTTTGAAATTTGCCTATATTTTGTAAGCCAAGCATTTAAAATTTGTTGTAAAAACATTAGGTGTTATAATGATTTTCTTACAAAACTTGCTATCAATTGGGAGAAAATTATATTCACACCAAACTTACCCTGTATTACACAGCAACTGAGATGAACCCCAAGTTACCCCCAGTTATTAACTGCAATGAAAAGACAATAATTACTAAGTAAGTTCAAGTACCTAATATGAGTTATCCTCCTGGTTGGAAATTCAAATGGTTCGAGTTGATGGTCATAATAAGTCCTACACGGGTTTTCGATTGAAAAAATTAAAAACAATAGCCCATTATGAGCTGGTCGCCTTGATCTAGTGGTTATAGCTTCCGCCTTCCGTGCGGGCATTCAGGGTTCGATTCCCTGAGCCAGCTCAGTACTTTCAATGACTCAGCATATCTGTAAAGATTCAGCTTCGGTTGAGTCCTGTTCCCCAGATATTGAGTTGCAGCCAGTACGTTAACCTAGTGCGCAGATGGCATAGTTCCAGTGACCTTCGGGTTCCATACCTCCCTCAGATTATCTGAGAGATACGGGTGTGTGCCGCTAAAATGGTTAACAATACCGGGCTGTATACCAAAATCTGATTATTCAGTGGCTGGGATGACGGTTGATAACATGATGAGTCATAGTACAATTGAGAAACCCAATGATTTTTTTTTTCCCCCTTGCAGTATTTCATTCGTATTTATTTGTGTTTTTGATCATTGCTTTGATAATTTGGAGTAATTTACTTTATAATGATAATTAATCAACGTTTTACCCCCTCCCCTCCATTTCCCCTTCACACCCATTTTCCCTTTTCCCCCTCCCACACCACTTACAGTAGACCACTCTCGCCTATAATATGCAGCATGTATATGTAAGCTAATATTATTCATGCATTAATTGATTTATTTTATTTTATTACGATTGGCGTCATGATTAAAAAGTGGAGAGTTCTAGGCATGCAGAATGGGTATTTGAGCGAATATTAGAGGATATTGACTTACCACTGCTTTTTGGCGTTAATTCATCGCCATTTCAGACAATTTTGACCAATTCCAAGTGATTTCGATCATTTTCACCATTTTTCCCCCATTCTCGTCTATCATTTCTTAATCCAGGCTATTTTAGTGGTTTTTACCATTATTTACCATTTACGCATCATCCTGTGCCATTTCTTTACGAAAAATTTGTTATTCAATCCCTTCAGTTTCATTGGATTAAATAACGCCTTCTCTGATTGGCTAAAATAAAGTCGATTCTGAAGTGGCGATGGTATATAAGCACGGATGAACACTGTTCTTGATCAGTAGTTCCCTGAACTTCGTACTGTTAACAACTCTGACTGTGAAGATGAATAACTGCGTGAAGTGCGGAAAATCCTTCAGTGCCAAAAATATTCGGAGGCACGAAAATAGTTGTGGAATGGTTTTTACCTGTAAATATTGTGATAAACCATTTAAAAATCTCTACAATGGAAGGAAGCATGAAGACTCGTGTTGCAATGCTGCAGGAGGAAAGAAGATTAAACTGTGGGAGCCGAAGAAACAAGCTATACTTGAACAAATTGGACAAGGTATGACTTATGGCTATGAAACAGCTTTTAAGAACCGATTGCAATCTTGGTTTATTCGAAATGATTCACCTTCAGATTTACCAACTTTCCTGTCCAAAGTGAAAGATGACATAAAAATTAAAATAAGAGACGCATTAAATGAATTTACATCAATCAAGGTCAATGTACTTGTGGAGTGTACTTTTAAAAGTACGGTTGGTGAGTTACAAGATAAAGCGTTCAAAACACGAAACAAAGCGATACAAGTTGATACAAATCTTGATGACGTTGTTAAGAAATTTACTGAAAAATTGCAAAATGAAATGGAGGAGGCTCAGTTGAAAAAAAGTGGATGGTCTTTGCACCATATAGAAGGGTTGCGTTTAAGAATTAATAAAAATTTGCCTCTAAAGGGAAGCACTTACATCCGACTCCCTCCGCAAATCGAAAGCAAACATGCTTGTGTCAATGTGAAAAATAAAGATGATTTATGCTTTCAATATTCAATTCTAGCCAAATTTATTACCAAGGATGCACAGCGTGTGAGTAAATACTTCAATCTTGATCACCCCTATGATTTTTCTTGCATCGATTTTCCTACACCTCTAAAGCAGATCAAAAAATTCGAAAATATCAACGACATTTCGATTAATGTATACGGATTGGATGATGCTTGCAAAATATATCCTCTTAAAGTGACAAAAGAGGAGTTACCCGATCACCGTGATCTCCTTCTCATAAACGACGAATCAGGTGCACACCATTATGTTTACATCAAACATTTTGAAAAACTGGTCGGAAGACAGTTGACTAAACACAATGGACAAACAGTCGTATGTAAAAGGTGTTTCACAAAATTCGATGATCGATATGGTAAAACGAAAGAGGATAAATTAGCTGAACACCGCGAATACTGTATGGAAAATAAGGCAATTCGTGTAGACATGCCTACAAAAAAACCGTACATTGAGTTCGAACATTGTGAAAGAATGTTGAAGGTTCCTTACGTTATATATGCTGATTTTGAAGCATTACTAGAGCCTACAGCAGAAGAGTCTACGGAATCCTGCACCAAAACAATTCAAAGACATGTACCAATGAGCTATTGTCTCTATGTAAAGAAAACGGATAAAGTTGAGGATGTGCAGTTAGGCATACCATCGGAACCGACTGTCTACAGGGGAAAAGATGCAGTCTCTCACTTTGTTCAGCAAGTAAAAACAATAGCAGAGACGATTTCGGCAGCTTATTCGGTGAATACCCCAATGACCCCACTATCTGAAGGAGATGAAATGATCTTTAGATCAGCAAAGAAATGTTACTTGTGCAACTCTCAGTTCACCGAAAATGATGGAAAAGTACACGATCATTGCCATATTACTGGTAAATATAGGGGTCCCGCGCACAATAGCTGTAATCTGAGATGTAGGAACCCAAAATTTATTCCAGTCCTAATACATAACCTCTCTGGATACGACTCACATTTCACCGTAAAGGAGCTTGGATACGACGATAAAGAAATTGAGGTTATTCCTAACTCTGAAGAAAAGTATATCTCGTTCACTAAAAAAGTAGCAGGATGATTCAAAATCCGATACATTGACACCTTCAGGTTTATGTCAGCAAGTCTGGACGCATTGGCAAAAAATGTTCCTGAATTTAAAGAGACGACAAAGTTTCATTCATTGGACGATCTAGCTCTAATGAATAGAAAAGGCGTGTTTCCGTATGAATACATCTCGTCCTGGGAAAAATTGGATGAAACCTCTCTACCTCCTAAAGAAGCCTTCTACAGCAAATTACATAAACGTGGTATCACGGATGAGGATTATCAACATGCGAAAACAGTATGGCGGCACTTTAATTGTACTACACTTGGAGAGTATAGTGATCACTACCTCAAGACAGATGTTCTCCTACTAGCAGATGTGTTCGAAAACTTCAGAGATACAATCCATAAAAGCCATAAGCTAGATCCAGCTCACTACTTTACATTACCTGGTCTATCGTGGGATGCAATGCTTAAATATACTGAAATGAGATTGGACCTTTTAACTGATTACGATCAGATTTTGATGATTGAAAAGGGGATACGAGGAGGAATTTGTCAGGCTTCCCACAGATATGTCAAAGCCAATAACAAGTATATGAAGGACTTTAACGAGGAAGAAGAATCTACTTTCATCACCTATCAGGACTGCAACAATCTCTATGGTTTTGCCATGTCGAAACCTCTACCTTACGGTGGATTTACGTGGTGTAAAGAAGACATTGATGTACTGAGTTTGAATGAAGATGATCAGTACGGATACATCCTGGAGGTTGATGTTGAATACCCACAACATCTACACAAATCACATAACGATCTTCCATTCCATTCCTTGCAGAAAATATTATACCTCCCGGCGATACGACAACTAAATTGAAACCACATCTAGGAAACCGTGAACGTTTTATAGTGCATTACATCGCGCTAAAACAAGCTATGGATCACGGTTTAAAAGTTGCAAAGATCCACCGGGTATTGAAATTCAAACAATCGCAGTGGTTACGACCGTACATAGCGTTGAATACAGATCTTAGAAAGAACGCTAAAAACAGTTTCGAAAAAGACCTATTCAAATTGATGAATAACGCCATTTTTGGTAAAACTATGGAAAACATCAGGAATAGACTGACCATTCATCTGGTTTCAGATGCTAAAAAGCTGGAAAAACTCATAGCAAAACCCGAGTTTCTAGACAGAACTATTTACAGTGAAAATCTGGTCGTGGAACACATGGCTAAAAAATCAATAACATTCAATAAACCTATTTACATTGGTATGAGTATATTAGATATTTCCAAAACAACAATGTACGAGTACCATTATGATGTAATGTTACCGAGATTTGGACCTGAAAGGTTGAAACTTTGTTATATGGACACAGACAGTTTTATATACGCAATGAAGACAGATGACATACACATCGAAACTCTCAACATGCTGGACTACATGGATACATCCGACTATCCTCAAGATCATCCCTGTTTCTCTTTAAAAAATAAAAAAGTACTGGGCAAATTCAAAGATGAAATGAATGGGAAAATAATAGCCAAGTTTATAGCTCTCAGAGCGAAAATGTATGAGATTTTAGCCAAAGACGAGAGGGAGATAAAGAAAATCAAGGGTATTAGTAGAAATGTCGTTGAAAATGAAATAACTTTTGAAGATTATTACAACTCCTTATTTTCAGGTAATATAGAAAGAAAGCAAATGGTAGTCATTCAATCTAAACAACATAACGTATCGACTGTCCAAATTAACAAAATAGCTTTGTCCCCATTTGATACTAAAAGGAAAATATTGGAGGACGGTATGTCAACAGTTGCTCATGGTTACTTGGAATAACTCGAAGAAAAATAAAGCCACCCCGTCAAAAGAAAAGATGTAATAGAATATTAATTATAATTATTATTTTTAGGGAAACAATTATTTAAAAAAAAACGCTGCAAAGTCCTTGTCACATGGGTTTATTATTCCATTGCACATACCTACAGAAAGGTTGGCTGTTCATTAATTGTTTCTTTCATGCGTAATAATCGAAATAGCTACTTCTGATGGTTTCCATTAATTTTGGCCCCCAAAACACAAAAATTAGGTACGCTCTTTTTTTTCTTTTTTTTTTAAACTATCTTTGATCATTGGTAGTGCCATTTAATCGTCCTGAACCACGTCTTGACACTTTTTCCAGTGTTATTATACAAACTGATGGTGATTTCAGACGATTTCCCAGGTTTTTCACTCATAAAAAATTAATTCTGGGAGCTGAACATTTGGTAGAACTCAATTTTCCACTCTTTGGTCAAAATCGACTTCATATTCGGTCTTCTCGTCCCCAAAAACATAGAAAACGATATCTCAGAAGCTCATGTTACCAATAGTAGTTCGACGCAGCCCATTGAGTTCAACTATGTCCTCGAGGGTGGCCGGCTTCGGAGACTCACGGAGATGATTGATTTGGGAGTGCTTTGCGACGAGCGATTAACTTTTTCGAAACACATTGAGGACCTGGCGAGCAGGGCAATGCGGGTCCTGGGCTTTGTGAAACGTAACACCAGAGAGTTCACAAGTGTTAGTGCCATAGTACTGCTTTACAAGGCCCTGGTGCTTCCAATCTTGGAATACGCCTCTCCTGTTTGGTCACCCAGTTACGCCGTTCATCAGTATACCCTAGAAAGAGTGCAACATAAGTTTCTTCGCTATATTGCTTTCAAGTTGGGCATTCCTTCCGACGAAGTGTGCTACAGCACTCTCCTCGATACTTGTGGCATGTTGCCACTGGAGAGGCGTCGTACGATTGCTGACCTCTCCCTCCTGCATAAGCTGTTAAATAACCGCCTTGACTGCCCGGCCTTGCTCTCGACGATCAGCCTCCAAGTTCCTCGTCTGTCAGCACGCTCTTCTCCCCTTTTCTACATCCCTTTTTCATCAACAAATTATGTGAAGAATAGCCCGTTGCAGCGATTGCCTCGCTCCGCTAATTTGCTGATTAATTTAAACCCTGAATTTGACTTTTTTCATCACTCCCTTGTTTCTCTCAAAAAGTTATTGGCTTCCTCACCGTTCTACTTTACCTAAGTTTACCAACCATAGCCAGTGCTCTGCATAATTAAGTAATTGGTACTCCACTTGTTATTATTTTGTCTTCTTCATATTTTCTTCATTTTTGTGCCTTAGTCGTCAGAGTTTTCAACTTTTATTTTTTATTTTTTTCTCTTTGTTCTTCCTGTGAATGTCCATTGATTTGTTTGTTTGTATGAGTGTAATTGGGCTTGCCCGTAAATAAATAAATAAATAAATAAATAAATAAATATGTTGCTAAAACGTAAAATTACCTATTTTTACACACATTTTCACTCATAACACCCCTGGGTATATTCCGATCGGGCTGAAAAGTTTCGGGACACAACTAGGGCACAAATGGAGCATGTGTGCGAAAGAACGATTTTTTTAGACCGAAAATGAAGCCTGTAGACGTGATACGGCGGACGGCGGACGGCGTACGGCGGGCGGACATTGCATTTTTGGAATCTATGCACCTTGAAACGTAAAAGAAAAAAGTTTGAGGGGGTGTTATAAAAATTTTTTGCTGAGCGAATACATAGGTGTATTATTCACAGAATAATAAACCAAAAAACCGCTGCAAAGTCCTTGTCACATGGGTTTATTATTCTATTGGACATACCTACAGAAACGTTGGCTGTTTATTTATTGTTTCTTTCATATAAAATAATTTAAATAGCTATTTCTGGTGGTTTCCACCAATTTTGGCCCCCAAAACACGAATTAGGTACGCTCCTTTTTTTTTTCAAATTATCTTTGATCATTGATAGTACCATTTAATCGTCTTGATCCACCTCTTGATACTTTTTCTAGTGTTATTCTACAAATTGATGGTGATTTCAGACGATTTTCCAGGTTTTTGACTTATAAAAAATCAATTTTGGGAGCTGAACATCTGGTACAACCTCAATTTTCCACTCTTTGGTCAAAATCGACTTCATATTCGGTCTTCTCGTCCCCAAAAACATGAAAAACGATACCTCAAAAGCTCATTTCACCAACATGTTGCTAAAACGCAAAAAGTACCTATTTTTACACACATTTTCACTCATAACACCCCTGGGTATATTCCGATCGGGCTGAAAAGTTTCGGGACACAAATAGGGCTCAAATGGAGCATGTGTGCGAAAGAGCGAATTTTTTAGACCAAAAATGAAGCCTGTACACGTGATACGGCGTACGGCGGACGGACATTGCATTTTTTGAATCTACGCACCTTGAAACGGAAAAGAAAAAAATTTGAGGGGGTGTTATAAAAATTTTTTGCTGAGCGAATACATAGGTGTATTATTCACTGAATAATAAACCAAAATGACTTCACAGCAATAGGTGTGATTGAAGATAAAAACTTCCTATTTTTTAAAATATCACATGTTTTTATTCAACTTGAATATTTTATTATTAAATTTATGTAGTTTCCCATATTGTACATAGCACCGTTATGAAAATCAATTAAAATAATTCCAAACATACTAACAAAAAAAAAAAAAAACCTATTGAACTAACCTGTTACGAGGTAGCGAAATTTACCGATGATCGACTCGATTTAGAATGTGTGTAATGTATGAATGCGCCTCTAGCGTGGTCGTAAAGACCCCCAAGCAGTATGAATGAAACTTAGAAAAGTCAGTAGTAAGTCATTAATCCCTTATAAACGCCCAAAATGGTGGGAACTCATATTGGAAACAGCAGTTTCCCCAGAAGTCCCAAATTTTGCCCAAAATGGTATAACTTTTCCTTAGAAATGTGCCTACCTACCGGAAACACGGCAATCCCTCAAAATAACGCCCAAAATGGTAGGTATGGCAATCTATGGAATTGTTCTTACCGGAAACACGGCATTTTCCCTTAAAAGCCCCAAATTTTACCCAAAATGGTATAACTTTTCCTTAGAAATGTGCCTACCTACCGGAAACACGGCATCCCCACTTATACTCAAAATTGAATAACTATCCTTGGAGATGTACTTGCATGAATGGGCCTCTAGCGTGGTCGTAAAGACCCCCAAGCAGTATGAATGTGTTTAGTATGTAAGTAGGACTCCATCGATGTGCCTTCACCTTGACGTTGGTGATGGAGCTTTTGACTAAGAAAGGCACAAACTATAATTATCAAACAATGCGGTGACCATGATTAAGTAACAACAAACAAAAAACATTTGCTAAAGCGAACCCTTTGAATTTTTGATAAAATAACTGATCTCCAATAAACTAGTAGGTTCATGAGTCACTACTGTACAACGTATTTAGTGGACTGTTAGCTATTTTTCTTTTGAACAAAAACTTCCATTTTCTAATATTTGAGGAGATAGCAGAGCTCTAGTTCCCGCCTTGAACCACCTTTTCACGTCGCATAAGTACCATTTCACGAAAAGTTGGGTAAACACTATCAACAGTTACAGATTGAGATATTTTTCGATTAACTTGCTAAAACGATATTTATATTTTCTACGTTCTATTATTATTTTTCTATAATATTTTAATCAAAGAACTAATCGACTATTTAGTTTAACAATTTATTTTTAACGTGATAAAGATTTGATGATCATTGCAGCCTTCGTTCTTCGCAGGGTGTCTTGTAGATTATTTCTCTTGTAGGTACCAAATAACATACCTCAGTTTCACGCTACGTTAAATAAAGTGGGATGTAGCTACTCGAATAAAGCAGTGAAAGGTACTGAGCAGTGTCGATATTCTCATTAAACTTTAGATTGCGAAATTATTTACGACCTACGAAATACCTACACAGCAAATTCCTACGAGGTCTACTCGGATCAATAAAATATTTCACTGGTCGAACACGTGTGGCACAGTGGATCATCACCACTCCCTCTTCAAATTCAATCTCAATGATAGGCGTAATCAACATCTAAAATAGCGATGAAAAATGCTTTCTGTGGACTGTTTTGGCCGCACTTGTCCCAGATAGAGGATGGAACTATAGAGTAACACACAGAACCTCACAATTTCGATTAATGTGATTGGTTATGAGACGGAAGAGAAACTTGAAGCCCCATTAGAGGTCATCTTAAAAAAAAAAAAAGTCGAACCAACCACATCAATGTGGAGCTACTGACAGCCGTCATAGAAGGTATCCAAGAAGTCAAAACACATTACTGTCTCATAACAAGTCTTCCACATCTCGTGTCCCATCCACATTCCAGCGCACAAGTGACGAAAGCTCAATTCCACACTCGACCTGGTATTTGAAATAATGCCCCGTCTATGCATTCATCGTGCCTCGCTGTATCAAACTATCGATAATAACATATTTTACTATCCAATTATATGCTAGCTGGAGGAGGGTTTGCTGGGCCATCGATCTATTTTGCAGCGGATTCGTCTACCATCATATTCAAGACCTCTGGTAGGCTCTTTCGTAGTCCAGTGGTAAAGCATCAAATTTCCAAGCGAAAGGTTGGGGATCGAGCCCCGTCGCCAGTGGAAAGTTTTTTCGCCGCGAAACGGAAATACTGCGTGTTGGTCCTGACGCCCAGTGACGTCATCAGAAATTTAAAAGTCAGAAAGGGGGCTAGCCCCCAACTACCCTCAAAGTGTCAACAAGTTAGTAAAAAAGTACAGGTTATACCTAGTATGAGTCGCGAGGAAGGTTATCACTACTGTTACCATCCACTTCTCAGGTGTGTCAGGTTATCTTCATTAGACCCTGCGCCAGCTCTCTCCTTTTACCTCTACTTGTAGGAGTGGTAAATGTAGGAATTTGAGGGGTACCACGACAAATATATATTTACCTAAGTATCTTTCCTACTACTTCTTCCTCCTACTTGCTACTTCCATCATACTATTATTCATACTATTTCATTTTGTTGTGTTTTGTTGTTGCTATTCTGCATAATTGTTTAATCTATTTGATTTAGAACACAACGCTGTTCACGGGTTATTGACTCCACCATTAATCCGTCTGAAAAGTCAGCAATTCTGAATGCGTCCACAAAACGCTGCTGATTATTACACAACATTTATTATTTAGCCCCTTCTGGGTAGATCACTGTTTTCTACGATCAATACCTATCCTCGTGCTTCCCCCAGGAGATCCCTAAATCGAGTCCTGGAGACGGCCAGAGAATCGCAGTTTCATAAATATGCGGTGGATTAAATAATTCTAATCATTAGTTTTATTTGTCGTCATTCGTGATACATAACGTCTGCTGAAGTTACAAAAGTACCTACCAACAAAATCCAAAAGATCTATCATTTTTCAAATTAAGTAATATCACAGAACAACCAAATGGAGCTCATACAGCCATGCGTGATTATAATCAGCTGTTCCCTGGCAATGATATCAGGGCTGTCTGTATGCTGTTTCATTCACGATCATGTCGGTCCAAACTTCGGGGCCTTACTGTGAACGAACGGCTGGACGTACCTACACTGCTCCGGATGGTCTCAAAAAATTTCTAAGTTTGAGATCAATTTAAAAACGTAAAAAAATCAAGATAACCCTGGAAATTTCAACCCTCTATTTTTCACCTCTTAGAGATGACTGACAGTAACGCCGAACTTGGCGGACCAACTAGACCCCCAAATGGGACCCACAAACCAAATTTCATTAAATATCGTTCACGGTAACTAAGAATAAAAAAACGATGTACGACAGGCGGCGTACGGCGGACGGTCACAAATTGGTTTTATTCCATTCATTGGATTCTACTAGGTACCTACCTTGAATCAGAAACCATCGAATTTTGTGGGGGGTGTTAAAAACAAACGTTTTTCATGCTCGATTCCAAAGATTCATTATTGAAAATAGTATACCAAAATCCTATGATATACTTATACATACCATCAAATACATTTGCAGCAATTTCCTTTGATTAGGTACATACTGCTATACAGCTGCCGTAAATGTATACATAATTTCATCACGTGAAAATTGCACCTTTGAGAATACGTCCATAATTAATAAGTCCTTTGTACAACCGTTCGTTCTGGTGCAATCAGCTGAGCTGTACCCATCTGATTCGTAGTACAGGTGAGTAAAAACCTATAAAACCTAATTCCTTTGCGTCACACAAAACGAAAAGAGAGGCGCTTCCCGACTTCACCAATGACAACTTGTCGCTCCCTCGTTGCCGACTCGCTATCCGTATGACGAGCCAACTGTACTCGTATCGCGTCGGCTCTATTCGTAGGGGCTGTCAGTCGTAGTACGAATCGTCTCTTGGAGAAATGCAAGAACTGTTATACCACGAGAAAAAAAGATCAGGGGAGAGTTGGCAGTGAGGTCAAGAGACCAATTTAAAGCTGTTTCGCCCCATCAAGTCTAATTTCATGGAAGAGGTGTTTGCTTATAATAGAAGGAGCACTTCTTTATTGAACGCTTACTATTCACTTGAGGGAAAGCATAAGTGGGACTGGAGAATTCCGGAGTTTGACTGACACTAATAAGATCGTCTTGAAGAGCGACACCCGTACAACGGTGAGTGAAATATGCTAGCGTTTCCTTCAAGTTTTCACTGCTGTCGAAATACTTTTCGAAACTGAGTTCATTAGTCGGACTATGACATCTAAATTTTCGTATTTTTGTAATAATTATTACAGAAGGGTTTCCAGTTTACTTTCTCCTCTTTTGCTATGTAATGGGATTGGTAATCCTCCATCAAGAAATCCTGGGGTTTATCGACCGGATACATCCCAGGACCACAATGTCAGGGTTCAAAATACATCTGGATCTGCGCCACTAAAAACTGGGAAAGTGGAAGTTCCGATTTCATTAAGCCACCTCATTTAAAACAACACTTACGTGGTGACAGCACAGTATACTCAAAATGTGTCATGGGTAGAAACTTCACAAAATAAAAGTTTTTAATAAATTAATACCTAAGAATTGGACTTGCAGGGGCCAGTACCCCAGGACTTTGTACTGGGTTGGATGGGCCAAAGTGCATATTTGCGCATGTGGTGTCCGAGCGAGCTTAGCTTGTTAATTTCATACCTACCTACACACCCCCGTTTAGAAGGTCGCTCCTCACACATCCCTGACGTGACGTGCCGTACCGGGGTAGACACACTGGGAAACACGGGTACCTGTTTTGAAACATATCCGGCAGGTACCGGTTGAACTCCGACACTTTCAGTCCCGTCAGTGCATCCGTGACAAGCAACAAATTCGGTCACCACCGATATTTTTTGGTTTTCACAGACGTTACAACTTTAGCTGAACCGCTGTCTCCTCAGGTTTTCATTTTATTTATTTCATTTTAACGAAATACTAATTGAAAACAGTTCGAGAACATTCGGTCCAGTACAATCTACAGGACCCTAAATATGTGGACACCGATTGATTCTCACTTTCCTCAGTAAGTCACTCAATGCGATTTGGCTCATCCGAAATATTCGAGAAATTTCATTTCGTCGTCCATCGATGCTTCATACAAAGTAATAAATGCGCCTCCCTTTTCCTGAACCTAACCTATTGAATAAAAAATCATACATTCTGCCGCTCGAGTAAAATAAGTCTCTCAGCCATCTTTTACTTGACTCAATCAGCAGTTCCTCATGGCGAAAACGTTCCAGATAACAACTTCGCCAGTAGATCGCATTTATTGTATTTCGAACAGTACCGGTACCTATACAAAACACAGAACATACATCTTTTCAATGAGATTATCCAAGTTGAAATCACTATTAGACGAGACATACTTACAACGCGAGATCACTGCACGTATTTCAGAAAGCCCTACCACCGCAGTGAGACACTGACACGGAAAGAGACGGCTCTGTGGGTGTCAGTGAAAAATTATTCATGGTGGATGACACTGACAGGAAAGCTGCGGTGCCGTCACGTCACGGATATGTGTCGATCGAGTTCTCTAACACTTCTAGTACCTACGATTCGCATCAACAGATCTTTCAACAGCTTGCATATGTGTTCGTTCACACAGCCGAAATTCTTTCACATCTGATCACAAATGTATCAGGTGGAACCTAAGTGAGGTCCTATGGAAGAAATCAGTCTGAAGTTGATATATTATCACTAATTCCCCTCTCACCATCCCCCGTATGTGTTTGCAACGGCCAAGTATAGAGTTAGAAGAATTTTTTTAAATATGCGCATGCACAGACGGAAGCTGGAATTGAATTTTGATGAAATTCCGTCATACTTGTAGAATCATAATACTTGACAAACCTATATCCTCAAAGTTCAAAGTAATTTAAATTGTTCCTTCAAGAAGATACTCACAATAGAACCGAAAAAACGTGCTTCGTCATATTTAACTGGCGGCCGAGGGGAAAATATGAATTTGGAATATGGCTCTTGCATGATTACAAGGCTTCGCTACACACGACGCAAAAAGTTGGAATCAGGATTTTGATGAAATTTTAAGGGATCATGATATATGTACCCCTGAAAAACTGTCAAAATTGGTTCCTCTTGATGCATGAATTCTCACAATAAGGAACTTGCACCCATCTGAAATTTTGTATGAAACCTTTGTTTTACTCTACACTAGACCACCTACGGTTCACTAAATGTTGCCAAATATGGAGAAAAATGTTGTTGTAGTAATCGAATCTGAAAATCGGGAGAAGGGGAAGCTGCGCGAAATGCTCTGTGATTGGGTGACGAGCGTGTGACGTCACAGCGCTCTAATCCCCGGGGGACAATGCGATTTCCATGCTTCTCATCAACCAGCAACTGCATTTATGTAACAAGTTTCCCTTTCGTTATTTTCCGCGATGCTTCAACATCTTTTACGCAAGAGAAGTGACAACTATGCATTACCGTACTGTAAAACAAAAACGAAATAACTCGAATAAAAAGAAGATTGGAACCAACAACCTAACAAAAACAACTGCTAAATCGCCCGAAAAATGGTTCATTGTTGTGCCAACTGGCCAACAAACCCAACCTGATAAGGAGAAAAGGCTATAATATCACTCACCCGTAAATCTATGTAGGTTTGCGGAGATCATCTTAATGTAAATAAGTAGGTACCTATGAATATTTCTAGTAATACAGGCACCTGACAGTGATCAAATCTCCGTTATACCTTTGCTTTCCACCGATGGATATATTTCGGGTAGGATAAAACTAATCGTTAGTTTTGTTTCATTACCACGTAGGTACCTACCGAAGGTAGAAAAGCTGTGTATGCAAAAAGTCAAAAAATTGTATCCTCCAATATCACTAACTAAACATCCTTCAGGTTTATTGTAGATATTTCATTTTATAAACGAAGCTTTTCCCACCTACAAGCATACAGCATTTTGCAGGGCTTGACGTTTGCGAATTAGCAGAGGGTACCATGCATTTGATAGTCATCGAATGTGCAAATACCTGATTCGATGGATCTAAATAAGTTAAACGAGCACTTTTGTGGTAGCCCTTCAAGTGAAGATCATAGCAAAGTCATTACGTACTACGATAGTGTAATCAAAATTATCACCCTCGAAGAGGCTTCCCGCGATTTCGACTCGGGCGGTCTCTCCCCCTCGCCACGGGCAGTTGGACCGTAAAGAGTTAGGTCCTTCTGCGCCTCTCCTACGCGCAACGAAGGGGGGAGGTTATAAATACCCCCGCTCCCCCTTCCAGCGACACAGTTCACCGAGATCTTACCCGAGACCAGACCTGCGATTCATAGTGAAGTTCCAAGAGATTGAGTAGTGAGATAGTTGTGTTGAGAGAAGTCGTTGAAGTGGTAGAGTAGAGTTAAATTCATTCCCTCCCTTACGATTGACCCCCTTTGGAAGAAGACGAGCGGACCAGGCGAGGAAACGGCTTCAATCGGGATCTTAACTATAACAGTCGAGCAAGAGAGAGAAGGCGTACGAACCCATCCAGAAGGCACGTCTGACCCCAGACGTGTACCCAAGTACTGCCGTGGAAAGTCTGTGTTACAGGAAGATCTGCTGCCAAGTATCACAGCCCGGAGCTCCAGAAAACCATCCCTGGACCAGAAGCCCGGAAGGACCATCCCTGGACCACTTGGACCACCGTTCCAGCGGAGGTAGGAAATATCACCTTTCTTACTTGTCTTTATCTAAGCGACACCATTCGCGTAATAGCGCCCTTCAGGCTTTGTGCATCACACATCCAATCCGAGAGTCACGAAGGGTTTATACCCGTTTGTTCCAGAACTCTCTCTCTACATTTTGACCCCAAGAACGTCCCGTATCCCTCGTACCATCAACGCCCGAATCCAACATCGAACCCACGACTCTGGTGCCACATTTCATAACATTGCTTTACAACTTATCTGACGTACTTGCCTTAATAGTTTCTCTCCCCATTCTTGTAATTTCCGTAATTCGCGTTCATTCAATTTCATCACATAATTTCTGTCATATCTTTTGCGCCTTCGCGACCCCACTTCATGTTATTCTATTTCGTACAATAAATTCAGTTACCTTTAAGTATTGAGATTCTTTCACCTCTTCGCGGCCAGTAGAGCCATCTTTCGAACTGCCTTCAGCCTTCCAAATTACTAGTTTTACCAGTAGGAATTTACAGCCGTACCATAACCTGTACCCGGAGTCAGAACCTGTGCAACGCTGACTACGGGGCCGCTGCCAACCTACGAAACTCAGGTAATCTACTTGTAGACTTCTCCCTGTCAAATTTCAGCCTTAACTCGCCATCCATCCTTGACATAACGATAGGTAGGTTTCCAGACAGGATAGTTCAACAAGTAGCGATTACAATAGTCTGCCTAAAACTAATTCGAATGTTTGTAGTATATATACAATTCACGCGGAAATGGTGCGCAGAAGTCAGATCAGGATACAATATGGATATCGTACCGTTGGACCCAACATGTGTCTATTTTTCCACCTACTCGAAATCAAATTAATCATATCATTGTAACCAATATGGAAGTCATCACGAAGTTCGGCCAGTTTAATGTACCTACCTGGAATTTATCGACACGATTTGATATATATTAGGTACTGTTGTTTAAGCACACAATTTCAGATATGCAAAAAAGTAACGAAAATTATAAGATGTGAGAAACATATTGATAGAGAAAACATATTGAAAGATGCAGAGGCATTGAAGTGGGATACAATCTATGATTCGGACAATTTAAGCGAAAAAGTAGAATTAACAACTGAAAATTTACCTGTTCTATTAAATAAGCATATGCCGTTGAAAAAAGTAAAAGTCAATAGAGCACCAGCTCCTTGGATATCCGACGAGTTGCGCGAACAAATGAATAAGCGTGATCAGCTCTACAAGAAATGGCTAAGAACACAGCGAGAGGATGATAGATCAGTCTACAATAAATTAAGAAATAGAATTATACAAAAACGTCGAATTGCAAGAAAATCGCATTTCAGGAACACATTTAAAGAAAAGCCTAATAGTGAGGTATATTGGAAAATCGTACGTAGTCTTGGATTACTCAAAACCAAAAAGATCGAATCCAGTATTACAGTTGACTTAGATACGTTAAATAATCATTTATGTAGGTTTGAAATAATTACTATGATCCTGAATTAATTAAATATTATAAGGAAAATATTATTAATGTTGATCAGAAACTTGAAATAAAGGAGATTCCTGTCAGTAAAGTTAAAAAAGCTTTATTTAGTATATCCTCAGGTAGGCAACGATGGTATCCCAGTGGATCTCTTGAAATATATTACCTACTGATATCATTTGTCCAATCTTAAGTCATATATTTAATTTTTCATTGCGGAGTTGTGTATACCCTGACCAGTGGGAAAAATCTATAGTGATACCCCTTAAAAAGGTTGAAAATCCGGTACATGTGAATGATTATCGTGGAAAATTAATAATTTGTGTGTGATGGGTAAAATATATGACAAGTGCATCTATGAGTTATTAATATACCATGTATATTCATGCAGAATACTTGACGTGCATCAGTCCGGATTCAAAGTTGGTAACAGTACTGAAACTGCTCTGATAAGGGTCACTGATTAAATTAGACTAGCAATGGATAACCGAAAAATAACTTTGTTGTGCCTGATAGATTTTGCTAGAGCCTTCAGTTCAGTTCGACACGACATACTAATCGCAATATTCTATAGGGTTATCTGACAAGCTGATTGCATTGATAAAATCTCTATTATCAAACAGAAGACAAAAAGTAAGAACACCGGACGGTGGAGAGTCTGACTGGTGTGAAGTAATAAATTGTAGGAGTTCCAGAAGGTTCAGTACTCTCGGCCTTATTTTTTGTGCTTTTCATTTAAAAATATCATCTTGTCTGAACCATTCAAAGTATGTGTTATACGCAGATGATTTACAGCTCTTTTTGGACGCTGATAAATCTGAACTGGTATCAAAGGTATCAAACCATACTGGTGGTATCAAAGATAAATTAAGATTTAGCAGCGCTGAGTGATTGGACCCCTGCACATGGTTTGAAGATTAATCCATCCAAAAGCAAAGTTATATTCATAGGGAATCCAGAAATCACGGCAAATGTTGATCTTGAAGACTTGCCACTAATTGAAGTAGACGGAAACCCTTTGAGTTATGTGGACAACGTTAGGAATTTAGGGATACATTTCGATGGCGCGTTATCGTGGAAACAACAAACTTCACTGGTGTGTAAGAAGTACCATTGTACCAACTTCGAAGATTGGCTTTTTATTTGCCTGAAGATGTCAAGCTAAGTATGGTTAAAGCTCTAATATTTCCGATCTTGGATTACAGCTGTACCTATATGCCATATTCGGATATTACAGATGAGCAGTATACACATCTTCAGCGTGCTCAGAATGCGTGCATCCGTTTTGTAACTAAAATACCAATTTTTTGACCACATCACGCCAGCATATAGAAAATTGAAGCTGTTGAAGAGAGAGAGAGATTGATCGACCAGGCAACATCTAATCGTATTGCTCCGCGATTGAAGTGTGTTTTATCACATTGTCCAAGTGCCAAGTGTGCAACAAAGGTTTCCCCCCGAACCATTTCCGAATGAAATGTACGAAGTGCGGTCATAACTTTCATCTCGCGTGTGTTGGGGTCGTCAAAGAAGATTATCAGAGCTACAAGGACACTAATACTCCTTACTTTTGCCCTCCATGTTCAACAAAGCGGCGGATGTCTCTGAGGACTGATAGTGGGAACAACACCCCCACTCGTCAGGACGGCAGTGCATCAGACAACAATGACGAAGATCAAGAAACAAGCCAGTCTGACTAATACTAATGAGTAAGTAAACTTACTAAACTTTCATAACACCCCCTCAAACTTTTTTCTTTTTCGTTTCAAGGTGCGTAGATTCCAAAATGCAATGTCCGTCCGCCGTCCGCCGTACGCCGTCCGCCATACGCCGTATCACGTCTACAGGCTTCATTTTCGGTCTAAAAAATTCGTTCTTTCGCACACATGCTCTATTTGGGCCCTAGTTGTGTCCCGTAACTTTTCAGCCCGATCGGAATATACCCAGGGGTGTTATGAGTGAAAATGTGTGTAAAAATAGGTACTTTTTGCGTTTTAGCAACATGTTACTAACATGAGATTGTGAGATATCATTTTCCATGTTTTTGGGGACGAGAAGACTAAATATGAAGTCGATTTTGACCTAAGAGTGGAAAATTTAGTTCTCCCAAATGTTCAGCTCCCAAAATTGATTTTTTATGAGTGAAAAACCTGGGAAATCGTCTGAAATTACCATCAGTTTGTATAATAACACTGGACAAAGTGTGAACACGTGGATAAAGACGATTAAATCGCACTACCAATGATCAAAGACAGTTATTTAAAAAAAAGGAATGTAATTTGTGTTTTAGGGGCCAAAATTAATGGAAACCATCAGAAATAGCCATTTCGATTATTACGCATAAAAGAAACAATAAATGAACAGCCAACATTTCTGAAGGTATGTCCAATAGAATAATAAACCCATGTGACAAGGGCTTTGCAGCGTTTTGGGAATCTACGCACCTTGAAACGGAAAAGAAAAAAGTTTGAGGGGGTGTTATAAAACTTTTTTGCTGAGCGAAACCAAAAGGGGTTCTAATGACATAACTATATGTCCAAAAACTCAAAATGAGGTACAAGAAGTTAAGGTTTTACTACAGAATGTTGTAGTATAATACTACTACAGATTTTGGTTTATTACTCTGTGAATAATACACCTATGTATTCGCTCAGCAAGAAATTTTTATAACACCCCCTCAAATTTTTTTCTTTTCCGTTTCAAGGTGCGTAGATTCCAAAAATGCAATGTCCGTACGCCGTCCGCCGTATCACGTGTACAGGCTTCATTTTCGGTTTAAAAAAATCGTTCTTTCGCACACATGCTCCATTTGAGCCCTAGTTGTGTCCCGAAACTTTTCAGCCCGATCGGAATATATCCAGGGGAGTTATGAGTGAAAATGTGTATCCAAATAGGTACTTTGTGTGTTTTAGTAACATAGTAGTAAAATGAGCTTTTGAGGTATCGTTTTCCATGTTTTTGGGGACGAGAAGACCGAATATGAAGTCGATTTTGACGAAGGAGTGGAAAATTGAGGTTGTACCAGATGTTCAGCTCCTAAAAATGATTTTTTATGAGTCAAAAACCTGCGAGATCGTCGGTAATCAGCATCAATTTGTATAATAACACTATAAAAAGTGTCAACACGTGGATCAAGACGATAAAATGGTACAGTCAATGATCAAAGATAGTTCAAAAAAAAAAAGGAGCGTAGTAACTACCTAATTCAAGTTTCGGGGGCCAAAATTTGCGGAAACCACCAGAAATAGCTATTTCAATTATTTTACATGAAAGAAACAATAAAAATAAACAGCCAGCATTTCTGTAGACCAATAAAATAATAGAATAATAAACCCATGTGACAAGGACTTTGCAGCGTTTTTGCGTTTTAGCAACATGTTGGTAAAATGAGGTTCTGAGATATCGTTTTCCATGTTTTTGGGGACGGGAAGACCGAATATGAAGTCGATTTTGACCATGGAGTGGAAAATTGAGGTTGTACCAGTCGTTCAGCTCCCAAATTTGATTTTTTATGAGTGAAAAACCTGCGAAATCGTCTGAAATCACCATCAATTTGTATAATAACACTAGAAAAAGTGTCAACACGTGGATCAAGGCGATTAAATGGTACAATCAATGATAAAAGGTAATTTGAAAAAAAAAGGAGCGTAGTACCTGATTCAAGTTTTGGGGGCCAAAATTTGTGGAAACCAGAAATAGCTATTTCAATTATTTTACATGAAAGAAACAATAAATAAACAGCCAGCATTTCTGTAGACCAATTAAATAATAGAATAATAAACCCATGTGACAAGGACTTTGCAGCGTTTTTGGAATCTATGCACCTTGAAACGTAAAAGAAACAATTTTGAGAGATTGTTATACAAATTTTTTGCTGAGCGATTACATAGGTGTATTATTCACAGAATAATAAACCAAAAGTACCTAATTTGTGTTTTAGGGGCCAAAATTAATGGAAACCATCAGAAATAGCTATTTCGATTATTACGCACGAAAGAAACAATAAATGAACAGCCAACATTTCTGTAGGTATGTCCAATAAATAATAAACCCATGTGACAAGGACTTTTTTACGCTAGTAGCTCGCGAGTCTATTTCGACCAGAGGTTGAGCGGTGACGTCGGTACAACCAGAAAATCATTCCTCAAATTAGTCGTGATTCGGTCGTGGAGAGGTCGCCAGGACGTCATCACTCGACGTCGGGTCACAATTCCCGACGTCGCAACGACCTATTTATACTATTGTATGGTACTTTTGTCTAATTGGGTGAGTGTATTCCGTTTGGGCTGCCCAGCTTCAGAACATAACTAGGACCCAAATGGGGACAATTTCGATTTTCAAGCGAGAATTTCATGGGTATACACCCCTCAGAAGTTATACAAATAATACCAAATTCTGAAACAAAATTTAACGAGCTTTTCAACGGAATTCAGCTTTTTTTTTTTTTCACAAATGGATGATATAGGTATGAAAAAAACTTGAAATGCCGAACAACTAGAAAACTAAGGGTTGTAAAGAAAACTGCGAAGTTACATTTCTCGACCTCAAAAATCTATTCCTGGCTTCTCACAGACCTATTTCCAAAACACCCTGTATCCCCCCCTTCCTCACCAACGTTGCTCGGTATCCGCCCGTCTCTTAGACACCATTTTCTTCGCTTAGGACGAAGTTCATGGGAGTTTGTTGGAGTTGTACAGCGAATCTGGCTCCAGGCCTTCGTCGATTGGTAGGGAGGAGATGGAGGAAATGGATAGAACGCGGGGAGGACTGGTTATCAGTTGATGATCCCTCCGAGACTAGGATCGGGGATGGGAGGAAATGAAGGGGAAACGGGAAAGGCTGGACCCTGGGAACTTGAATGACGGCTGGCTGGACAGTTGACGTCAGTAACTGAGCAGCATCAGAACAGAACAGAGGATATCAGTTATACGAGTGACGAATGAGGTAGTTTGTAGACAACAAACGGTAAACATTTGTTTACCTCAAAGCATTACATGAGTAAGGTTAGGTAACCTAAAATATAGGGGCCATACATGTGCCGTATAATAAGATGTGTGGTCCATATGTGTTGTAAGTTGGCAAACAGTGTGAATGGTTCTTCGTATTAACTTATTTGCTCCTGGTATCGTTAGAGCTGGTCTGGCTACACCATGCGTAGTGGCCATCCCAACCATTTGACAAGTTTTGGAGGTCAAAGATCGTTAAAATCATTAAAAGTGGCCTCAAGTTACCAAATCCGATCATATAATCATGCTCATGCAGATAATATCGGATCTTACAACCCCACAGACCCTGTTGGTACTACCGGGTATTATAGAGTATATGTATTAATCACATATTTTTTATTTTACTAACATGCCAGGGCTGGTGATTCATAGATTAGTTACGACCGAAGGAAGGTGAATCGATCCTTTTAATATCGAATGATGAAACAAGATTATTTTTTATTTCACTTTGGAAGTGAACCGGCTTCATTTGAAGGGATTTCAGCAGCAACATTCATTCAAAACGCGTCCCTACCACGCATTCCGTGTGTATACTCAAGGGTATTATCGTTTTCCCCTCCTATTACAGCTCTCGTTATAACAAAAACTGGTTACAGGGAACGGGGTCCGTGGCTGCCCTCAGAGACCCAATATCACGTTCTTCAATATTGTTCTCCACCCTCAGTAATATAGTGTAAGACAGAGAACGGACGGAGGGAGGATGAGAGAGAAATTCCCAAGTGGTTAATTGCGGTGCGTTATAAATAATACCAAACCCTCCTCGACTCGTTCCAAGGTACCTACCGTCATCGAGGTCAAATAAAATAAACAGATTGATATTTTTACGTCGCGTATCATTATACGCTTTTGGTATTCGGCATACACTACAGAATAGGAGCTCTCTATCAAAACTGAACATGTCCATTTTCACAAAATGTTCAGGAACTGAAAAAAACTGCTGTAGGGTTACAGGATGTTCTGTTTCCTTGGGTAAAAGTGGTTTGTAGCAATTAACGTTCAGTAGTAATATTTCCCTTTCGATTGAATTGTTAGTGATTAGTATTTGCCTCATAATTAGCATTTATTTGTTGGACATGTTCAGATTTGCTATAAAACGATGGACATGTTCATTTTTGAAAAAAAAAGCTGTGTCAAGCACTTGAGATCTGGTATACAAAAACAGCTGTTAGGATCAATAAAATACGAAACAAATTCATTTTTTATTAAAACTGCAGAAAAATTCTTTATAAAACCTCAACTTTTTCTAGTCCTCCCAAGTCTAGTTCCCCAATTTTTTTACATCACCAAAATATTTGTATATAGCCTCATATTCCTCAGCACCTGCAAAAACCGATATTTTTTTCAAGCTTTTTTCGACTGCGAAAGGCCCTGTCGGCTAAGGGTCGATGAAGGATGATGTATGGATGCTATATCAACAACAAACAAGTTGGTAGTGGTTGGTAGTGCAGTAGACATGGATGGAGAACGTTTCAGAAATCACAGAGGTGAGACGAAGATAAGCGGGCACACAAGAACGTGAGGTGAAGCCACCTAGCGGAGCTTCTCCTCCCGCTATTAGCCCGCCATACACGAGCAGATATTTGCGATTTTAGGCTGAACCCTGGGGCTCCAGCGTGACAACGAGCGATCCTAAGCGGAAATTTGGGGCACTAGAAAGTATGGAAAGACGTCTGTATAGAGATCGCAATGCTACCTGTTGGTGAACTGGAGAACTAAATTCTAGAAACAGTCACAACAACAAACGAATGGACATGTTAAGTTCTGAAAAAAAATCATTGAATGGATCCCCAAGTGTGTGGGACATGTTCATTTTTGCTGAAAATGTACGTGGAAAAAGTGAGATTTCCTATTGATGGACATGTTAAGTTTTGCTGAATAACCCATATTTTGACTGAGTTTTTAGGTAGGAGATAATCACATTTTGTAAAAAAGGAGCTTGGAATGATATGTAGTTCTGGAGAATGAACCAGAATCCGTCACAAAAAGCAATATGGCCAAAAGTGGACATGTTCAGTTTTGGTAGGGAGCTCCTTGTAAGTATTATACGAAATCGTGCGGTCAGCAGATTCACCGGAATCACGAAAGTTCATGATTCTTTCTTATGTACTATACAAATTACGAGATGGGGTTCCGGAAGATCCAAAAAAAAGTATATTTGCAATTAAAACACAATTCACAAGGTTACAACGGAACCCAAAGTTGATTATGCACTGCCCATAAGGTGTGAACGGCGACAGACGGGAGATGAGACTGACTGCTGAGGCAAGGCGTGAGGCGCTAATAATTATGTAGATAAAAATGTTATGCCAGCAAAGGGTGGTTATAGATAGGTAACACCTCCCTCCCCAAGTTGGAAATTTCGGAGTTTCGCACATCAATTTTGGGTTGTACAATTTTGTATAAATGTTACATGTAGATGAAATGTACAAATTTGTACATTTTTCATGTTACATGTAGATGAAATGTACAATTTTGTACATTTTACATGTTACCTACATGTAGATGAAATGTACAATTTTGTATAAACGTTACACGTAGTTGAAATGCACAGTTTTGTATAAATGTTACATGTACATGAAATTTACATACAGTAGGTACATCATTTGTCAAAACAAAGGCAACTGAATGAACACAGGTGACATAAAAGATTCGAGTAACATATGAATAGAAACGGAACATATAGAATAGTAAAACATACAGAAGGTACCAAAAATATGCGGGTAACAAAAAGTAAAATGACAAATTTTACAATCAACGCAAACTTACCTATATAACTAATAAAAAACCAGTCATGCAGCATGACTTAATGAGCGAATTTTCAAAGAAATATTCGAATTAATGGCTATGGTTTTGAATAAAGGAAAACTTCGGTCTAAAATTTGGTTTTCTATGTATATTCTCTTCGTATTTATTTTAATTTGTACGTTTTGTCCATCCTGATTCTACCGTTTTGGGTTTTGGGTAGGTTTTGCGCACTTTAAATGCTCTAATTTAAGAACGGATTTAGATATCTAAAATCCGATTTCACCATCGTGTTCAGCGTGCAAAAACCTTTAAAATGAGGGGTCACTTGTTAGAAAATAACATTTTGGGGATTTTTGGGTAATTTTTGCGCACTTTAAATGCTCTAATTTGAGAACGGATCAAGATATCTAAAATCCGATTCCACCATCGTGTTCAGCGTGCAAAAACCTTTAAAATGAGGGGTCACTTGTTGGAAAATAACATTTTGGGGATTTTTGGGTAATTTTTGCGCACTTTAAATGCGCCAAAACCCTCCTTAGAGTAGGCCAATTTCGCCCATCTTCGAACTTAGCCTTTCGATTGCCAAGATAGATTTTTTGTGCAAATTTGAGCTGTTTATCTCAATTCTATCGAGAGTTATCGTCTGGAGTGACACATATATATATATATATATATACATATAAAAAAGTGTTAAATTTCAGGAATCGTTTTAGAATGGTCTGAAACGGATTTCTATGAAGAAAATTTCCAAAAATTTATATTATTTAAGTTTCGAAGCCATTGCAATAGCTTCATTTTCTTTGAAAATTCGCTAAAAGATACCATATTTGTGTCCGACAGTTATCTTCCGATACTGGACTAACATTGTGACAAAGAATGAGAGCAAGAAAACGTATACCAATGTCGCGGTTCCTTCCAGAACTCTACATAAACCACTCCTATGTATTAGCAGCGATTTTACCAAATAAACAACGGGATTGTTGGGTAGGGCAACGCCAAGAGGAAAGTAATCGTAGGGGTTTTTCCCAACCGCCATCGCTCCTCAACGGACGTTACAGTCGATTGTGGACGGGGGACAGGTGGAAAATTCCCTATAAAAACTCGCCCTTCTGGCCCAGCTCTTCATTCGAAGATCCGACTCACGATTTGCGACTCCTTTCCTTCCTACCCTTCCGCCGACGCTCCCTGTGATTTAACCTACTCTCAATCCGTAAAATGTTCTATAATTTTTATGAGCAACCTCAAGTGGCGACATTCAGTTTTGAATTTTAAATTTTTCTTCTTCATGGAGTTCCCGAAATTATTTTACTTAATTTCAATTTAAGAAAAAGCAACTATATAGTAGCAAAATAGTCAAAGAATCCAAATCCGTTTTCAGATTCAAAATCGGATCATTAGATCGAACGGCATTAGGGAAAAATCACTACAACAATAGGGGCCTATTGTTAGCCCTCTAATCCTCGGAGAGGCTTCGACCCCTAGGCTGGTGCGACGTTGCACTTCTACTTCCTCTTGGCGAGGGTCTACCTGGGACCCTGGGGGTCCTGGGAAAGTTTTCTAGAACCAGGGGTCTGGGAAAAAAGAAAAAAAAAACCACAGTCATGCAGCATGGCTATAAGAGCGAATTTTCGAAGAAATAACCACGTTCCTTAATCTTCAAAGTGCTCCAGTTTGAGAACGGAATGAGATATCGCAAATCTGATTTCACCATCGTGTTCAGCGTACAAAAACCTTTAAAATGAGGTGTCACTTGTCAGACTGTTTCATTTTGGGAATTTATGGGTAATTTTTCTCCCCTAAAACTCCCCAAAACTCCCCCTTAGAGTGACCCGATTCTGCCCATCTACGAACTTAGCCTGTCGATTGCCAAGAAAGATTTTTCGTGCAAATTTGAACTTTTTATCTCAATTCTTTCGAGAGTTATCGTCTGGAATGACACGTACATATATATATATATATATATATATATATATATATATATATATATATATATATACACATATAATTTTTGGTGTCTTTCGGCAGTGAATTCAGGATGGTCTGAAACGGATTTTGGTATAAAAATCTTTCGGAAATTCGAGTTTTAAAAATTTTGGACCGAGAACAATAGCTTCCTTTTCTTCGAAAATTCGCTAAAAGTTGGACATTTTTCAACAAGGAAAACCGACGTTTCTGATCTCATGCCGTCGAATTATTCACAACAGTACTGGTAATACGGTGGCCGACATGCACTCAGCTTGTTCAATGGAATTAGAGGTTTCATGGATAAAACACACCACTTTGGGAAATATCGCTACGAATCTTGCTAGCGGCACGACTTAATCCAAAAGAAGAGACATCCACGTGCCGAAAGGGAATATGATGGGTGCTCCAAAAGTAATAAAAAACGCTGCAAAGTCCTTATCACATGGGTTCATTATTCTACTGGCACACCTAAAGAAATGTTGGCTGTCCGTTTGTTGTTTCTTTCATGCGTAATAATTGAAGTTGTTATTTTTGATCGTTTCATCCAATATTGTCCCCCAACAACACGAATTAGGCTCGACCTTTTTTTTCACAGATTGTCATCGATAATTGACGGTACCATTTAATTGTCTTCATTCACCTGCTAATACTACTTCCGGTGTTATTATGGAAATTTATGGTGATTTCAGACAATTTCCCAAGTTTTTGACTCATTAAAAATGAATTTCGGGAGCTTAACCTTCGTTACAACCTCAATCCTTCGCTCTTCATTCAGAATCAACTTAACATTCGGTCTTCTCGCCCTAAAAAACATGGAAAACACCTCAAAAGCTCATGTTAACCAAAACCTTAAAAATCCCTCAAAAACCCCTATTTGTACACCCATTTTCCTCCCATAACTCCCCTGGGTGTATTCCGATCGGGCTGCCGAGCATCGAAGCACAACTAGGACCCAAATGTGTTCCCAAATGGGGGTCCATACTGTGTGCGGAACAACGACGATTTTATACCAAAATATATATGAGGCTGAAACATCGATAGACCCTCAATTTTCAACTCTTTGGTCAAGATCAACGTCATATTCGGTCTTCTCGTCCCCAAAAAACATGGAAAACGATATCTCACAAGCTCACGTTACTGAAACACAAAAAATACCTTTTTTATACCCATTTTTCACAGACAAAACCCTTGGGTATATTCCGATCGGGCTGTAAAGCTTTGGGACACAACTAGGGCCCAAAGGAGCCTGTGTGTGAAAGAGCGAATTTTTTAGACCGAAAATGAAGCCGGTATGCATGATACGGCGTACAGCGGACGGACGTTGCATTTTCTGATTCTACGCACCTAGAAACGTGAAATAAAAACGATGCAAAGCCCTTGTCACATGGGTTTATTATTCTACTGGACATACCTACAGAAATGTGGGCTGTTCATATATTGTTTCTTTCATGCGTAATAATCGAAATAGCTATTTCTGATGGTTTCCATTAATTTTGGCCCCTAAAACACAAACTAGGTTTTTCTTTTTGGTTTTTTTTTAACTATCTTTGATCATTGGTAGTTCCATTTAATCACCTTGATCAACGTGTTGACACTATTTCCAGTGTTATTATAAAGACGATGGTGATCAGACAATTTCTCAGGTTTTTCACTCACAAAAAATCAATTTTGGGAGCTGAACATTTGGTAGAACTCAATTTTCCACTCTTTGGTCAAAAACGACTTCATATTCGGTCTTATCGTCCCAAAAACATGGAAAATGATATCTCAGAAACTCATGTTACCAACATGTTGCTAAAACGCAAGAAGTTCATATTTTTACACACATTTTCTCTCATAACACCCCTGGGTATATTCCGATCGGGCTGAAAAGTTTCGGGACACAACTAGGGCCCAAATGGAGCCTGTGTGCGAAAGAAGACTTTTGTAGACCGAAAGTGAAGCACGGTACACATGATACGGCGGACAGCGTACGGCGGACAGCGGACGGACATTACATTTTTGGAATCTACGCACCTTGAAAGGGAAAAGAAAAAATGTTGAGGGGGTGCTATAAAAAATTTTGGCTGGGCGAATACATAGGTGCATTATTCACAGAATAATAAACCAAAAAACTATTTTTCCCTACGTATGTCACTCATAACACTCCTGGGTATATTCAGATCGGGCTGCAACGTTTCGGGAGGCAAGTAGGGCCCAATTGGAGCGTGCGAAAGAACGAATTTTTTAGACCGAAATCGAAATAGTTATGGATGATACGGCGGACGGACATTGCATTTTTGCAATGCAAGGTGCATAGATTCCAAAAATGCAAGGTCCGTCCGCCGTCCACCGTACGCCGTCCGCCGTATCACGTGCAGCGGCTTCATTTTTGGTCTAAAAAAGTCGTTCTTTCGCACACATGCTCCATTTGGGCCGTAGTTGTGTCCCGAAACTTTTCAGCCCGATCGGAATATACCCAGGGGTGTTATGAGTGAAAATGTGTGTACAAATAGGTACTTTTTGCGTTTCAGCAACATGTTGGTAACATGAGCTTTTAAGGTATCGTTTTTCATGTTTTTAGGGGACGAGAAGACCGAATATGAAGTCGATTTTGACCAAAGAGTAGAAAATTGAGGTTCTAACAGATGTTCAGCTCCCGAAATTGATTTTTTATGAGTCAAAAACCTGGGAAGTCGTCTGAAATCACCATCAATTTGTAGAATAACACTGGAAAAAACGCTGCAAAGTCCTTGTCACATGGGGTTTATTATTCTACAGAAATGCTGGCTGTACATTTATTGTTTGTTTCATGTGAAATAATTGAAATAGCTATTTCTGATGGTTTCCACCAATTTTGGCCCCCAAAACACAAATTAGGTAGGTACGATCTTTTTTTTTTTTCAAATTAACTTTGATCATTGGTAGTGCCATTTAATTGTCTTGATCCACGTGTTGACACTTTTTCTAATGTTATTCTACAAACTGATGGTGATTTCAGACGATTTCGCAGGTTTTTGACTCATACAAAATCAATTTTGGGAGCTGAACATCTGGTACAACCTCAATTTTCCACTCCTTGGCCAAAATCGACCTCATATTCGATCTTCTCGTCCCCAAAAACATGGAAAACGATACCTCAAAAGCTCATGTTACCAACATGTTGCTAAAACGAAAAAAGTACCTATTTTTACACACATTTTCACTCACAACACCCCTGGGAATATTCCGATCGGGCTGAAAAGTTTCGGGACACAACTAGGGCCCAAATGGAGCATGTGTGCGAAAGAACGACTTTTTTAGACCGAAAATGAAGCCTGTACACGTGATACGGCGGACGGCGTACGGCGGACGGCGTACGGCGGACGGCGGACGGCGGACGGACATTGCATTTTTTGAATCTACGCACCTTGAAACGGAAAAGAAAAAAGTTTGAGGGGAGGTTATAAAAATTTTTTGCTGAGCGATATTATTCAGAGAATAATAAACCAAAAGTGTCAACAAGTGGATCAAGACGATTAAATGGTACTATCAATGATCACGGATAATTTATTTAAAAAAAAAAAGGAGCGTACCTACCTTATTCGTGTTTTGGGGGCCAAAATAGCTATTTCAATTCAATAGCTATTTCAATGGGGGCCAGAAATAGCTATTTCAATTATTTTATATGAAAGAAACAATAAATAAAAAGCCAACATCTCTGTAGGTATGTCCAATAGAATAATAAACCCATGTGACAAGGACTTTGCAGCGTTTTGTGTTTTAGTAACATATTAGTAACATGAGCTTTTGAGGTATCGATTTCCATGTTTTTGGGGACGAGGAGACAGAATATGAAGTCGATTTTGACCGAAGAGTGGAAAATTGAGGCTCTACCAAATGTTCAGCTCCCAAAATTGATTTTTTTATGAGTCAAAAACTGGGAAATCGTCTGAAATCACCATCAATTTGTATAATAACAATGGAAGTAGTATCAACAAGTGGATCAAGACGATTAAATGGCACCACCAATGATCAAAGATAAATTGAAAAAAAAAGAGGAGCGTACCTAATTCGTGTTTTAGGGGCCAAAAATGGTGGAAACCATCAGAAATAGCTATTTGAACTATTTCACAAGAAATGAACAATAAATGAACAGCCAACATTTCTGTAGGTATTTCCAGTAGAATAATAAACCCATGTGACAAGGACTTTGCAGCGTTTTTGTTTTGTTTACTATTTTCAATAATGAACCTTTGGAATCGAGCATGGAAAAAAAAGGTCTAACTACCCTTAAAATTTGATGGTTTACGTTTCAAAGTATGCAGAGTCCGAAAATGAAATAAAAAAAACACGCTGCAAATTATTACACAACGGTTTATTATTCAACTGTATAGATGCCCCTCCTGCGCAGACACGGTTTTCTGAGGTCAATATCCTCTAGCTACCTCCAGAATGCCCTAATTGGAGTACTGCAGCCAGCCCCGGGATTTAATGTTTTATACAAATGAACGGGATTAAATAATTCAATAATTAATATTATTTGTAGTTATTCATGAATCATAAGGTAAATATTAAACCGTTGTGTAATAATTTACCTGTATCGATGCTCTTTCTACGTAGATCGTAAAATAAATCGTTGTGTAATAATTTACAGTAGTGCAATAATTTACCCAATAATACTTCAACGTTTGTGTATGTTTCCAAAGTACCTATCAACAATATCCAAAAGATCCATCATTTTTAATATGAAATATCATCACAGAGCAACCAACTCGACTTCATACAGCCATCCGTGATTACAATAAGGTATTCCCTAGCAATGATATCTGGGCCGGATTTATACCATTCCATTCACGATCATGTTGACGAAGCTTTTCGGTGCAAACGAACGGCTAGTCGCACAAAGCTCCGGGTGGTCTCGAGGAATTCTTTAGTTTGAGATCAATTTAAAAACGTAAAAAAACCATACCCTTCTTTTGAATGTTTTCGAGCTACGCCGTTCTGAAAATTGCAACCCCTATTTTTCACCTCTTAGAGATGACTGACAGTAACGCCGAGCTCGAGGACCAACTAGACCCCGAACGGGACCTGCAAACCAAACTTCTTTAATTTCGGGTCATGGTAACTAAGAAAAGTGCGAAGGATTGCGTAAGGCGGACAGACAGACATTTTTCTATTGCATTTTCGAATTCTAAGTACCTTGAAACGTAAACCATCAAATTTTGAGGAGGGGGGGGGGGGGTCATTCTCGATTACAAAGGTTCATTATTGAAAATAATAAACCCAAATTTCTGTCTGTCCGCCTTACGTCATACTTCGCACTTTTCTTAGTTACCATGAACCAAAATTAATAAAATTTGGTTTGTGGGTCCCATTTGGGGGTCTAGTTGGTCCTCGAAGCTCGGCGTTACTGTCAGTCATCTCTAAGAGGTGAAAAATAGGGGATGAAATTTTCGGAACGCCGTAGGTCGAAAACGTTCAACAGAAGGGTATGGTTTTTTTTAAGGTTTTTGAGTTGATCTTGAACTAATGAATTTGTTGAGAGCACCCGGAGCATTGTACGACCAGCCGGTCGTTTGCTCCGAAAAGCTTCGTCAACACGATTGTGAATCAAACGGTATAAATCCGGCCCGGATATCATCGCTTGGGAGCACCTGATTATTATCAAGGATGGCTGTATGAAGTCGATTTGGTTGTTCTGCGATGTAATGTCATTTGAAAAATTATGAATCTTTTGGATTTTGTGGATAGGCACTTTTCAACTTCAACCAATGTTGAAGTATTATCGGGTAATTTATCACACAACGGTAAATTATTACACAACGGTTTATTATACTATCTACATAGAAGGGGCACCTATACAGGTAAATTATTAAATTATTACACAACTGTTTATTATCAGTTCGGTTCTGGACCTCGTCGAGGAAACATCCTTGTCGCGATGAGTCAGTGCGCTGTGTGTGATAACTCGGTGTCTCCCAATCGGTCGCTTGTTTGTTCGGTGTGTGGGGACCTGTTTCATCCCACTTGTACGGCCGTGAAAACGTTGGAAAACTTCCGTAAACTCGGCAAGAAGAAGGATTCTTGGAAGTGCCTCGAATGTAAAAATGTAGCCGGCAAGAAGGTAGGAGATATTTTAGATGAATCATCGGAAGAAGAGAACACACGAGGGAAGACTAGGTCGGTAAGAAGCTCACTATACACTGGCGAAGGGGATTCAAAAGTTCTAAAGCGACTTGCCTGTATAGCAAACAGTATCAGGGATTTGGAGAAATCAGCTTCATTTCACTCTGACAAGTTAGATGATGTCCTGAATCGATTCAGGGGCTTTGAGATATCCCTAAAGAAAATGAATGAGGCGAATGAGGCCCTGAAAGCAGAAAATTTGGAGCTGCGTAAGGAAATTCAGTACCTCGGTGAGCGAATCAACTCATGTGAACAGAACAGTATGGCAAATGATGTCGAAATCTCTGGAATTCCGGCCACTACCAGCGAAGACTTGCCTGCTGTCGTGATCAAGGCTGCGTCGGTGATTGGTGTTGAGGTAAAGATAGATGATATTAAGAAGTCGTTCTGGGTTAAAGTTAATGGGAAACCTGGAACTCCACCAGGCATAATAGTTGGTTTAAATTCTTCCCAACTCAAGCAACAAATTATCTGTGCCATCAGAGAAAAAAGGGACGCCGCTAAGCTAGATGCGGTGCATTCCGATTTCCCTACCAACCAGCGTTTCTACATAAATGAACGCCTCACGCCATATAATCAGTTTCTTCGATGGTTATCCAAGCTGCATGCACATGAATATGCCTACAAATACGTCTGGACCAGCAACGGAAGGATCCTCATCAGGAAACAGGACGGCGACAAACCTCAACCTGTGACACTAAGCCTACTACCTACGTAAGATGGATGTAAATTCAAAATTTCAAGACATCAAATTTTCACCCAATTAATGTTTAATGTATTAGATCTTTAGACCGAACAGCAAATTTAATGCAGATGCAAGATAACTTTCTTTTAGATTTTTCAAGTGATAGGGTCTCTGTAAGTGATACTGGATGTTTGGTCCACCCGTCTCGTGGATCATATACAGCTGTACATGATGTAAATTCTTTCTCCATCATCCATATGAATATCAGAGGATATAACTGTAATTTTTCTGAAATTGTATTGTGGTTAGGCGATACAGCACTTTCCTTTGACATCATAGTGTTTACCGAGGCGTGGCTGGAAAATTGTCCAATTCTACAAGAAATACCTGGGTTTGATGTAGAGTGCACTAAGGATCATCACAATAAAAATGACGGTGTTGTTGTATATATTAAACGCCATTATAATTATGAAATCGAATATGTTAATTTACACTATGCTACAGGCATATTCATTAATCTCAAGAGAGATAACCAAACAATCGGCTTACTAGCCACCTATCGAAATAAGCTAGGCAACATTGAAATTTTTACGAATGAACTAAAAGAGTTCCTAAGTAGGAAAGCAGAATTGCGTTCTCTTTTTTATCTAGAGGATATTAATATACACTTATTAAATATAACAGATGCGCATATCCTAAAATATATAATAGCGTTATCTAGCCTGGGTCTGCGACCACTGATTGATACACCTACTCGAGTCCAGCATGTATCAGGGCTCTGCTACATGCATCGATCACATATTTTCACGGTCGCACGATAACTATTGTTCTGCAGTTATCTCCTCGGAGGTAGCAGACCACTACGCGATAACTGCTTCAATTAAGTGTAAAAGTTCAATTGTGAATCCTCCTGGAGCTAATAAGGGGAGAAATCGTAAAATTGATTACAATAAGTTGTCGAGTGTAATAAGTAGCTTTGATTGGGACGCAGTTATGAGAGAACAAAATGTTGATAAAGCCTCCGTTTTGTTTATCAAAGGCTTGCAGCAGTGCGTTGAGCTGTCTTCTACATTAGTCTACGTTCCCCACTCTAGAGTGAAACTTACACCGTGGATAACTTGCGGCATAGTTAAAGCTATGCGCAATAGAGATAAGCTGAGCAAAAAATTAAAGAAAGAATCATTTAATGAAAATCTCAAAATTCGCGTAAAAAGGTATCGGTCTCTAATCAAAAACGCTGCAAAGTCCTTGTCACATGGGTTTATTATTCTATTGGACATACCTACAGAAAGGTTGGCTGTTCATTAATTGTTTCTTTCATGCGTAATAATCGAAATAGCTACTTCTGATGGTTTCCATTAATTTTGGCCCCCAAAACACAAATTAGGTACGCTCTTTTTTTTCTTTTTTTTTTAAACTATCTTTGATCATTGGTAGTGCCATTTAATCGTCCTGAACCACGTCTTGACACTTTTTCCAGTGTTATTATACAAACTGATGGTGATTTCAGACGATTTCCCAGGTTTTTCACTCATAAAAAATCAATTCTGGGAGCTGAACATTTGGTAGAACTCCATTTTCCACTCTTTGGTCAAAATCGACTTCATATTCGGTCTTCTCGTCCCCAAAAACATAGAAAACGATATCTCAGAAGCTCATGTTACCAATATGTTGCTAAAACGTAAAAAGTACCTCTTTTTACACACATTTTCACTCATAACACCCCTGGGTATATTCCGATCGGGCTGAAAAGTTTCGGGACACAACTAGGGCCCAAATGGAGCATGTGTGCGAAAGAACGATTTTTTTAGACCGAAAATGAAGCCTGTACACGTGATACGGCGGACGGCGGACGGCGTACGGCGGACGGACATTGCATTTTTGGAATCTATGCACCTTGAAACGTAAAAGAAAAACATGGAAAACGATATCTCAGAAGCTCATGTTACCAACATGTTACTAAAACGCAAAAAGTACCTATTTTTACACACATTTTCACTCATAACACCCCTGGGTATATTCCGATCGGGCTGAAAAGTTTCGGGACACAACTAGGGCCCAAATGGAGCATGTGTGCGAAAGAACGAATTTTTTAGACCGAAAATGAAGCCTGTAGACGTGATACGGCGGACGGCGGACGGCGGACGGCTTACGGCGGACGGCGTACGGCGGACGGACATTGCATTTTTGGAATCTACGCACCTTGAAACGGAAAAGAAAAAAGTTTGAGGGGGTGTTATAAAAATTTTTTGCTGAGCGAATACATAGGTGTATTATTCACAGAATAATAAACCAAAAACGCTGCAAATCCGTGCACAACGGTTTATTATTTTGTATAGAATACCCTTCTGTTACAGATCACAGCTCTATGTATAGATAACCCGTCTATATAATATGATATGTACTATTCTATACATATTATATAGATCGCAGACCCTCCGTAGGTTAGTACCTAACCCCGTACTCGTTACTAGGTACCTACCTAAATCACGAGTTAAATGTTGCTAAAATAATTCTGCCGATGACAAACAGTACCTAACAAAAAGAAACACACATAATGAAGTTCTGAAAAGAAATTGTTGATAAGGAGTAGTACCTACCAACAAACCTTCTACGTAGATGGTATAATGAACCGTTGTGTAATAATTTACCGTTGAGTAATGATTTACCGTAGTAATAATTTACCCATCAATAATACTTCAACGTTTGTTCAAGTTTCACTACCTACCAACAAACTCCAAAAGAGCCATCATTTTTGCAATGAAATAATATCACAGAACAACCAACTCGACTTCATACTCCGCCAATATAATCAGGTAATCCCTACCAATGATTTCATCTCCGCCAAATTTCCTATTGTGGGCGCGTCTCTGGTTACGAGATTTGGTTTGAATTGTATACAATTTCATTCACACTGGAGTCGAAAATGCCTGTCGGTGCAAACTTTGGGGCCTTACTGTGAACGAACGGCTGGACGTACGATGCTCCGGATGGTCTTAAAAAACTCGCAAGTTCAAGAACTATTTAAAACCGTAAAAATATTTACGTAAAAAAATGGTATAGGCGTTTTGAAAATTTCAACCCCTATTTTGAACCCCTTAGAGATGACTCACAGTAACGTCGAGCTTCGAGGACCAACTAGACGCCGAACGGAACCTCTAACCCGAATTTCATCAATTTTTTTTCATGGTAACTAACTAAAATATGGTATAGTGGTTTGGGGAGGTACTTTTAAGTCTTACCTAAAACCACTAAAAACAGTGCAGAATGGGTTGATTAAAGTTTTGTTGAATAAGCCATATAGGGCTCCTACAGAATTTTTGTACAAGGAATTCCAAGTGTGCAATGTGGAGAATATATTTATCACGGAAGCTTGTTTGATGTTATATAGAAGTGGGATTAGCAGTGAACATGTGGGGAAAGTTTCATATACGAGAAATACAGTGAAATCCAATATCTCTCTTCCCAGAGTGAATACTGATTTCTATAAACGAAACTCCTACGTTAGGGCTTTGTATTTGCTCTGGAAACATAATGTTAATTTTAAAGATATTCGGAGCATAAAAGTTTTTAAAAACCTTTTGGCCAAAATTGTTAATACTGACTTGATAGTTTTATAATTCATTACAGGTTGCAATTCTGTTTTTATTTCTAGGATCTCATCAGTATTTTATTTTTTCTCTCTTTTGGTTTATTATTCTGTGAATAATACACCTATGTAATCGCTCAGCAAAAAATTTTTATAACACCCCCTCAAAATTTTTTCTTTTCCGTTTCAAGGTACGTAGATTCCAAAAATGCAATGTCCGTCCGCCGTACGCCGTCCGCCGTATCACGTGTACAGGCTTCATTTTCGGTCTAAAAAAATCGTTCTTTCGCACACATGCTCCATTTGGGCCCTAGTTGTGTCCCGAAACTTTTCAGCCCGATCGGAATATACCCAGGGGTGTTATGAGTGTAAATGTGTATAAAAATAGGTACTTTTTGCGTTTTAGCAACATGTTGGTAACATGAGGTTTTGAGGTATCCTTTTCCATGTTTTTGGGGACGAGAAGACCGAATATGAAGTCGATTTTGACCAAAGACGCGGAAATTGAGGTTTTACCAAAGGTTCAGCTCCCAAAATGGTTTTTTAATGAGTCAAAAACCTGGAAAACTGTCTGAAATCACTATCAATGTGTATAATAACATTAGAAAATGTGTAAACATGTGAATCAAGACCATTAAATGGCACTACCAATGATCAAAGATGATCTGGAAAAAAAAAGCGTACCTATTTCATGTTTTGGGGGCCAAAATTGGTGGAAATCATCATAAATAGCTATTTCAATCATTCCACATGAATGAAACAATAAATTTTACAGCCAACAAGAATCTCTAGAACTCCAATAGAATAATAAACCCATGTGACAAGGATTTGGAATCTACGCACCTTGAAACGGAAAAGAAAAAATTTTAAGGGGGTGTTATAGAATTTTGTTGCTGAGCGAATACATAGGTGTATTATTCACAGAATAATAAACCAAAAGGAGCGTACCTAATTCAAGTTTTGGGGGCCAAAATTGGTGGAAACCACCAGAAATAGCTATTTCAATTATTTTACATGAAAGCAACAATAAATGAACAGCCAGCATTTCCGTAGGTATGTCCAGTAGAATAATAAACCCATGTGACAAGGACTTTGCAGCGTTTTTTCTATCTTCCTTGTAGGTAGGTACCTCTTTTCATTTTTGTTAGCTTTTGACCTCAGTTGATATTTATTTTTGATTTATTTGTTTTTATTCGCATAAGCAAGTATCTGTGCTCGAGCAAATGAAGAATTTTTGATTTACCCTTTTTTGAGCGAATGACTCCACCGCAGGCCACAAGTCATTGACTTATTCTCGCGGTGGGCAAAAAAATATTATTACTTATTTACTCTGTTAAGAGCACCTTCATGTGAAGTATATTTTATTTATTTATTTTTCATTTACACTTGACTATAAGTGATTGATTTCTTCGATTATTATTTGTAAACTTTTCTTTTTTTTGCCAATAAATCTCTCTCTCTCTCTCTCTCTCTCAAATTGGTCTTTCTTCCTCTCAGAGATTCTCCATAGATTTCCGTCTCAAAGGGCCAACGTGGAATTTCATTCAAATTTTTATTTTCATTAATTTTTGGGGTAATCCAAACTGAGAAAACATTATAGATTCTTGTATCCTATAGATTTTTACAAGTGATTATGAAAAACGCTGCAAATTACTACACAATGGTTTATTATTCATCAGTATAGCTGCCCCTTCTGCGTAGATCACGGTTTTCTGTGGTCAATACCCTCAGGCTCCCCCCCAGGAAAGTCCTAAATCGAGTACCTACTGGAGCCGGCTCCGGAATTAAAGTTTCCTACAAATGCGCGGGATTCAATAATTCAATCATTAATTAGTTGTAGTTATTCATGAAGCATAAGGCAAATAATAAACCGTTGTGTAATAATTTGCCCATCAATAATACTTCCAACGGTTTTTCAAGTTGCAAAAGTACCTATCAACAAAATCCAACCCCTTCTAGTCCCATCCGTCATCGCCCTCACCTTCGTCGAGCGTTTTTATGTAATTCCGGCTTCGGTAATCGATATGGGTTTTTTTCTGGGGGGAGCTCGTCGAGGGTAGGTATTGACCACAGAAAACAGTGATCTACGCAGAAGGGGAATCTGTGCAGATAAATTAATACACAATGGTTTATTATTTACCTTATGCTTCATGAATAACAACCAAATCACTAATTATTTAATTATTGAACCCTGCGCATTTTCATGAAACCGTAATTCGCGGGCCAGCTCCAGTACTCGATTTACGGCTTTCCTGGGGAAGCTGAAGGGTAGGTACCGACCAATGAAAACAGTGATACATGCAGAACGGGCATCTATAACGTAAATAATAAACCGTTGTGGAATAATTTGTCACGTTTTATCATACCATTCAAACTCTGCATGTAAGCTCGCAGCCGTAGTGAAATCAGCTAGCATCCAATACAATAATGGTTTCTGAACCACCACCTTTAGGCTAACTTTCAATTCCCCACAAGGAAAAACGTAAAAACTAATACAAAAATTCCTCCGAGTGTTACCAACTCCAAAGGAGAAACTGTGTCGTCAGCACCGATACCAAATGATGTAAGATCACGGTGAACTGACAGAAGTGGGACAGAATCACCCTTTATATTAGTCTCCATAATATTATTTCAGGGGTTTATTATTTTTAAAGAGGGCATTCACTCGGGCTCATCATCTTGTCACGATTCTACGATCGCCAGAGATGGATGGTTCTTTTCACTTGCTTTGTGGCACAGAAAATCAACAATGCCACAGGAAACGTATCGGAAGTCTATAAATTCACGTTAGCTTTACAGTCGCCTGTTATTTTGTCTTTTTTCGGAGGGTCGAAGAGCCCTTATATCGTGAACCGGTTGGCACAAAGCCACCGTGAAGGTTTCAGATGAGCTTAGTGGTGGTAGTGGGAGAGGTAGTGGTGGTCAGGGTTCCATCCTTCTCTCGACGGAGCCCCCATCCCCGCTACGTGGTCTATGCCCTCATTAATGTGCCTCATCGTTTGGAGAGGGGAATCTTCTAAACCGTACATCAACGACTAAGTGAATCCTCTCCAGCTTACGGCTAATGCATAAAAAACGACGGAACGGTTCTGGCTGTGAAGGGAATTCACTGTTATCGTGACGAAGGATCGTAGGTAGCGAACTAGAAGGGTCATCGTTTTTAGGCTCACCCCGAGTAGATATCTACAAACAGCGTACAGTGAAGTCGAGAAAAAAAGTTAGAGAATAGAAATTCATATAAAAATTTAAATTAATTAATTACCTACATAGCTATGTACTTACTCCAATTCAAAATAAGTAGAAACGTAGCAAAAGATTTACAGTTGAAAGAAGAAAGAAAGAAAGAGAGAAAGAAATTTTATTTGCACAACCATACAATGGTATTGCAAGGTTGGTTCGCAATAATACGTTAAAGAATAAATAAACTTACAACAACGACAAAATTCTTCCAGCTGAACTGCACAATAATTAATTGTCTATGTCGTGATTTCCTCTCAGAACCCACTCCTGTAATATCATACGATTTTACCAAATAAACGCGGAGAATACCGAGCTGGGGTTTCCCCAACCGCCATCCGCCTCAACCGACTTTAACGGTCGATTGTCGACCGGGGACGGGTGGAAATGTCCCTATAAATACTTGCCCTTTTGGCCCAGCTCAGCATTCTACTCCACCCCAACTTGCGACTTCTCTCTCAAACCTCTCTCTCTCTCTCTCTCTCTCTCTCTCTCTCTCTCTCTCTCTCTGTCGAATTCCTCTCTCTCTCTCGACCCTCTCTCTCGTCCACTCTCTCATATCCTAAATGATCCTGTTGTTGGTGAAAACAGCGGGGAGCACACCCTAAAAGATCTCCTGCCGTTGGTGAAAACCGCGGAGAGCACGTCCTTAAAGACCTCCTGCTGTTGGTGAAAACCACAGGGAGCACGTCCCTAAAAGATCTCCTGCTGTTGGTGATAACCGGAGTGGGGGGGGGGGGGAGCACATTCCGAAAACACTCCTGCTGTTGGTGAAAACCGTGGGAAGCATACTAACTCCTGCGGTAGGTGAAAACCGCGGGGAGTTAGTCTACAAATCCCATATGAGCCCTTCCTGTCCCACCCACCGTTAACGACAAGTGGTAAGTGAAACCTAACCGCTCACCACAGTCTACAAATTTAAAGTCCTGTGAATATACAGTACAACTAAAATATAGTACAGATAATGTAAACAGTTAAAGAAACTTTACTATGATTTTGCCCATCTAAGTATGTACGTTTAAAAATTGCTCAAAACATCATTTAAAAAACCATTATAGGTAGTTCCAACAGAAAAATTGACATTCCGCCAATACATTACGCGACTGTGCGACTGTAGGCGATGCTCGTGTTGTCGCGTAAGGGCTGCGCGTCAACTCCACATATAGGTACCTGAAGCTTATATAATAATCTTGAAATACATCATTAACTCACACTCTGTGCACCCACTTTTCTTTACGTCTTTCTCTAATTTCTTTGATTATATGATTTTTTTTATTGGCTTTTGTTCTAATTACTTAGGTAGGTACACTTCCTACAGTGCTCTCAGCCGCACTCGGATTCTGCTCTATCAGAAAGGAATAAACCTTCTATTATTCACAGAATAATAAACCAAAAGTACTTATTTCTGTACACATTTTCACTCATAACACCCCTGGGTATATTCCGATCGGGCTGCAAAGTTTCGGGACACAACTAGGGCCCAAATGGAGCATGTGTGCGAAAGAACGACTTTTTTAGACCGAAAATGAAGCCGGTACACGTGATACGGCGGACGGACATAGCATTTTTGGAATCTACGCACCTTGAAATGGAATAGGAAAAAATTTGAGGGGGTTTTATTAAAAAAATGTTTGCTGAGCGAATACGTAGATGTATTATTCACAGAATAATAAACCAAAACGCAATGTCCGTCCGCCATCCGCCGTAATACGCATAACAACTTTATTTTCGGTGTAAAAAATTCGTGTTTTTGCACACAGGCACCGTTTGGGTCCTAATTGAGCCCCGAATTTTTTCAGCCCGATCGGAATATACCCAGGGGTGTCATTAGTCAAAATGTGTATAAAAATAGGTATCTTTTATGTTTCAGTTACATGAGGTTTTGAGGTAAGGTTTTCCATGTTTTTCTGGGACGATCAGACCGAATATGAAGTCGATTTTGACCAAAGAGTGGAAAGCTGACGTTCTACCAAAGGCTCGGCTCCCAAAATTGGTTTTTTTATTTCTCAGAACCTGGGAAATCGTCTGAAATCACCATCAATTTGTTGAATAACACTAGAGAAAGTGTCAACACGTGAATCAGTCGCACTACCAACGATCAAAGATAACTTTAAAAATAAAAAAGAGCGTACTTAATTCAGGTTTTGGGGGCCAAAATTGGTGGAAACCATCAGAAGTAGCTATTTCAACTATTTCACATGAAAAAAACAATAAAAAAATGAACAGCCAACATTTCTGTAGATGTCCAATAGAATAATAAACCCATGTGACAAGGACTCTGCAGCGTTTTTCAAATGGAATAACATCACAAAACAACAAGCTCGACTTCATACAGCCACCCATGATTATAATCAGGTGCTCCCTAGTGATGATATCTGGGCCGGATTTATGCCGTGTGATTCACGATCATGTTGACGAACCTCTTCGGTGAAAACGAACGGCTGGTCGTACAAAGCTGCGCGTGGTCTCCAAAAATGTTTTAGTTCAAGCATCCCTTCTGCTGAAAGTTTTCGTGGTAAGGCGGAAATGTCAACCCCTATTCTTCACCCCTTAGGGATGACTGACACTAACGCTTCGCGGACCAACTAGACCCCAACCGGGACCTATAAAGCAAATTTCATTAATTTCGGTTCATGGTAACTAAGAAAATTCCGAAGTACAGATGCATGATTGAATGGAATTCGGGCCGTAATCTTCTGGAGCACAAAATTGCTTTTTATTCTTATTTTTCCCACCAATAAAAAGAGCTCGCCTTCACACAGCATTCCTGTTTCCTTCTGTGCGATTTTCTTCATTATACTTGCTGGGCTTTTCCCCGTTATATATCTAATAGTTTTAGCGTGCCATTCGGGACCAATTTGGTAATCTAGAGCAGCCCCTCTAACTGCTCGTGAATGACCCTCTCCTCCCCCTGTGGATTTGTTTACCCCCAGTAAACTTTTGCCCACTAATGTCATATAACTTTCTGCCAAGTTACTGGTGTCATTTGACTAATAGTGACTGTTTGGCCTGGTAGGTAGTGGGTATCTGGAACTGAAGGTAGCAGTTCGAAATTCTCCCACTAGAGTGCTCCCGGTGTGACCGGGTGGATCCGGTTGTTCTGTTGGCGGGCCGGCGATCGATTTTGCTTCCCAATATCGATCGCTCCCCTCTCCCCATTATTAGCCTAAGGCGGCCATTATTATTATTACGTCTAAGTTGTTCGTTGCGATAATTTCATATTGTTAACGCTTTACCCTTTTATCAACGTTAATACGTGTTTAATAAAGGATTTAACTTACTCTCCGTTCAACCGTTTTTCTTATCGTGATTTATTCACCCGATACAAACATTTGGTGCCGAAACCCGGGAGTTTGGTGAAATCTCGAGCGTGTCCGAGATCAGCCCCGTTAACCTCGCGACCTCGTGTCGAGTTTTCGCCGTTCGCACCGTTTGCTCCGTTTTGTTTGTCGTTCTCCGATCGCCGTCATGCCGCTTAAAGGCAAAAGGAGATCGCGGCAACCGGACCCATCGTTTCCGAGTGAAGATATCGCCTCGGCACCGCTCGCCGCCCCGATTCACCTCGACCCCGCGGTGGTCGATAATTTGACCGACGCACAGCGGGACCTTTTTAAGGAATTACGTCACTGGTCAGTCAGAGCGATCGCATTCCTCGACCAGCAACCGGTAAGTGCCCTGTCAGATAGCCTGAGGGCTAACTTGCGGAAGGGAGAGGCCTTCTTGGATGACGTAGAAGGCGCTCAATTTGACGAACTCACGGAGGAGTCGCTAATCCGGCAAATTGCCACCGTTATCAGTCGTGTAGCCGAGCGAATCCCGAGTCAGCAAGCGGAAATTGTTGATAAGCAAGGTATGACGCATGATAAATGTTACACGGAAATAAGAATGATGAATGAGCTGTTGACAACCGTTCCCGTTTTTGGCGGTCAGATCGCCCGCTTTGCGGAGTTCAAGAAACTGTTTGACCGTGCGGTACAGGACATGCCGCACGTTCCGGAGGAGATTAAGTTTGAAAAGTTGCTTACCAAACTTTCTCCCGAACTCCGTTCCGCATTCGAGGGCTGCAGCTATCAGCACGCATATGACTCTTTGGTAGCTGAAAATACTTCCAAGTACCGGTTAGCCCGCTCGGTGTTCGCGCAGCGAAGCACCATACCCCGATTGGTTTCGCCCACCGTTGCCAACCTGGACCGATTGGTCAACGAAGCCCGTTCTTGGGTAGTAGCGATGATAGATCTCCCCACTAGTTCTCTACAAGACTACCTCCTGTTTGAGGCTGTCTTTCTCCGTTTGTCGGCCGAACTTAAGGAGAAGTTCAACAGGGAAGTCATGGAGGAAAAGGATGAGATCCCATCTCACACCGATTTGATGGCATTTGTTGAAAAGGAACTTCGAATAGCTCGACTCGTCCCCGAGGAGCCACCGAAGAAAGGGGGTTATGCTTCGGCTGCGAGAACCCGTTCGCCATCACCGTTCCGATCAACTACCGCTTTACCCTCCGGTTCGGGTAGGCAGCAGTCTCCGCTCCGAGCCGCAGCCGTTACACCCGTTCGTTCCACTCATCCCTCGGCACCCGTTCTCAGTGCTACTCATCCAGCCCCCGCTCGGCAAGCGAGATGTCACTTCTGCCATCGGGACCACTTCCTGTATCGCTGCCCCGACTTTAAGGAACTGAGTGTGCCCGATCGCGCTCGCACCATTCAGGAGCTCCGAGCGTGTCGGAACTGTTTCTCAACGCTCCACCCAGTGGAATCATGCCGGTCGGAGAGAAGATGTCACTGTGGTCAGCCACATCATACCCTGCTCCACATGCCCTCCGCTCCAAGCTCCCCCGTTGCGTCGGGCTCAAAACAAAGTTACTTTGTTCCCTCGCATCGTTCTTCACCGTCAACCCCGACTGCCGTCCCGGAAGAAGGAGCTATCCAGAGGAGCCAGCCGCCCACTGGACCCGTTGTTCGGCAACCCGCTACCGTGGCCCAGCTCCGGAGGAGGGGTCATCGCTCCGGCCACTCGTCGATTCCGCCGCTCAATCCCCCCCTGTTATGAAGGTATGCCAACGTTCATCCCGTTTCTTCAGAGTTATCACTAGGGAGCACTACCGTTAAGTTTCCTACCGTTCGACGTCAACCTTTAGGTAGAACTAGGCGCATGATCGTCCCTAGGACCGACTGGCTTCGAGGAAGTAACCAACCGTTGAAACCTAACGGTGATATACCCAGGTTGGGGAAACCTCATTGCACTGCCAGTCCGGTTAGTCGTAGTCTTTTCAGGGGCCCGTTTCCTGGGATTGAGCCTTCCAACTTAGGTGTAGCAGGCCCTTCCCAAACCGCTAGCAAGGTTGACGTCACCAATAAGTGCTGTTTGAAGTTATCTCGGTCTGGGCTCCTTCACACAGCCGTTGTCCCGCTTTCCTCCTGTAAGGGTGTACCAATAAATTTTAGGGTACTAATTGATTCTGGAAGCGAAGTCAATATCGTTTCACCGATAGTCGTTCACCAGTTGGGATTGAAATTGATCCCCATGAAGGGTATTGTTGGAGGAATAGGGGGGAGTTCCAATCCTATTCACAACCGCGTGATAATTCAGCTTCACACTCGTTCTGATAGAATAATCTCGCTTGAAGCATTTGTTATGGATCGCCCCTTGGCACCGTTGCCTAGTCAATGCTGGGACCCTGCTTTATGGCCACCCATGGGACCCCTGTTAGCCGATCCTCAGTTCCACACCGTCCACCATGTTCAGGCTATCCTGGGGGCCGACGTTTTTTCTCGCTTGCTCCCACGTTCCACTGAGACTGAATTTTGTGAGACTGATTTGGGCACTCTGGTCCTTGGACCTGTCCCTCCCGTTCGCAAAAGGTCTGTTAGATTTTGCCGCTATGATCATGTGACCAACTATTCCAGTAGTGATTCTGCTAACAAAATAGAACCACACCCGTTCCTCGTCACCGCTAGACGACAAGCTGCTTACCCTTGCTTGTTGGATCCTCACGTTTTCACTGTTCCAAAATTCCTACGAACGGGTTATCACTCTCAAGTGCTCAGGGCTCAAGAACCGATTGGTTTATTTCAGTTAGCGGCCAGAGTCTGCACTTCCGATTTCCAACCGGTCGCCCCCAGCGTATTTAGTTTCCCTTCTATCACTAGTCCCGTCTCCGATGATGACAGTTTGGTCAAGGCCGTGACTACCGCGGTTTCAACGGATGGTCTGTTGCGTCAGATGTTTGAGATTGAGTCCATTGAGCCCGTTGCTCCCTGGTCACCTGAGGATCACCTAGCTGAGAGCCTTTTTTTGGAATCGGTTAGTAGAGATGACACTGGCCGTTACACTGTTGCTCTCCCGTTGTCAGAGGCGCCTACCGCTTTGGGTGAATCCAGACACATCGCCCTCAGACAGTTGTACCGCATGGAGTCCCGTCTAAAACGCAACCCTGTTCTGGCTGCTGCTTACCGATTGTTTATGAGTGAATATACTAAGTTGGGCCACATGAGACTGTTGAATGCTAGTGATATTTCCCGTTGTCCCAATTATTACATTCCTCACCACCCTGTCCACCGTGAAGGTGATCCACCCGTAAAAATCCGTGTCGTTTTTAATGCATCTCAGCGCACCGCTAATGGTAGGTCTCTGAATGAAATCCTGTTAGTTGGTCCCAAAATGCAGCCCGATATAATCTATCATGCTCACCAGGTTTAGAGCCTTCCGTTATGTTTTCATCTCCTATATATGGCAAATGTTCCGACAAATTCGGCACCCGATTGAGGACCAAGACCTGTTACGAATCGTTTGGCGAGACTCTCCCGATCAGCCTGTTAAGGACTTCGCGCTTACAACCGTTATGTATGGAACAGCTTCCGCACCGTTCCTAGCAAACCGAGTCATTCGCCACTTGGCGGACGAAAACGAACAGAGCTACCCGGTTGCCTCCAAATTGTTGAAGGAAAACACGTACATTGATGACGTGCATGGTGGGGGGAGCTCTTTGAGCTCAGCGTTACAGGCTAGGAACGAACTGCTATCGCTGTTGGCTACCGCTGGGCTAGAGCTTCGTAAATGGGCTTCGAATTCCGATCAGTTGCTCTCCGGTATTCCCGATGAGCACCGGTTAGCCCCCTCTGTCGCTGTATGTTTGAACCCTGATGACGAGAAACCGTTAAAAATGTTAGGAATTTCCTGGAACCCCGCATCTGATTCATTCTTCTTTAAGGTTCCAGTTTCCCCCACCGTTCATACAAAAAGGGAGTTAGCAAGTCAGGTTGGACGCATCTATGACCCCGCTGGGTGGGTCATGCCTGTTTCCGTCCAAGCCCGTTTCATTCAACGAGAAATTTGCCGTTCCAAGTACGAGTGGGATGACCCACTACCGAGTTCAATTGTTCGCGAGTGGACGGCTCTCACTAGCACCCTTGACTCACTTCAATCTGTTGTCATCCCTCGTCATATCCGTGTGGATGCCCCGGTTCAATGGTTAGTGGGTTTTGCTGATGCGTCCGAAAAGGCTTACGCCGCCACCGTTTACCATGTATCTTTCATGGACGATAATTTACATACCCGCTTAATTTTAGTTCGAGCCAAAATCGCCCCGATGAAGTCCCAGTCAATTCCCCGCTTGGAACTGCTAGCGGCTGAACTGCTGGGAAAAACCATGACTCGCGTCCGTTCGGAATATCCATCCGTTCCTGATTCAGCAATAATTGCCTGTCGGATAGTACTGTTGTCTTATCTTGGCTCACTGCTGACCCCGCTCCGGTGTGGAAGGTATTTGTAGGCAATACAGTGTCTAAGACTCTCTGCCATCTACCCAAGGAACACTGGTTCCATGTTCGCTCCCCCGATAACCCGGTCGATATTGCTTCTCGTGGGGCTAGACCTGATCAGTTGGTTGAGTGCCCGCTGTGGTGGACTGGTCCTCCCTGGTTGGCTTCCGATCGTTCCTTGTGGCCGATTAGGAGGATTCGCCCTGACCTGAAGCCCGACTCTGTTTCCGCTGAGATCCATGCCTCATCCAAAATTGTAGCCGTTGGCTCCGCTGAGACGCCTTGGGAAGCCCGATTCGGCTCCTACACCGTCTTACGCCGAGTGACGGCCTGGATGCTCCGTTTTATTAATCATTGTAAAATCCGACGTTCTCACTCGGTGCCCCAGGCCAGATTGCCGTTGAGCACTGCTGAGCTCAGGAGGGCTGATTCGGTGCTTGTTCACCGTTCTCAAGTCCGCGGCCCGCCTGAAATTCTGGAGGCAACCGCTAAAGGAGCCAAGCCCACCAAGTTAATGAAACAGCTAGCGATTTTCTCCGATCCCGATGGTATACTTCGCGTAGGGGGGCGTTTGTCCAATATGTCTGGTTCTTTTGAAACCCAACACCCAGCTCTGCTCAAACCCTCCGATTTTTTGGTACCGCTTCTTATTCGTTACGCTCATGCTGCTTGCATGCACGTGGGACCGCGGGCCACCTTGGCCCACCTGCGTACCCGATACTGGATCATTGATGGAAGAAATGCTGTTAATCGAGTTTTATCCGGTTGCACCCGATGTTTTTCAATTAAGCCCAAACCGTTTCAACCCACGATGGGTCAGCTCCCTGAAGCCCGGGTTACCCGTGCCTTTGCCTTCGAGCAGGTCGGAGTTGACTTTTGCGGTCCTTTCACCGTTTCGGTCGCTGGGTTGCGCGGTGCTCGTGCTGTTGAAGTATACTTGTCCGTTTTTGTGTGCTTCACGACCAAAGCCGTTCACTTGGAAGTGGTCATGGATCTAAGTACCGATGGGTTTCTCCAATGTTTGGAGCGTTTCATGGGTCGTCGGGGAGTTCCGTCCGCCATCTGGAGCGACAACGGTCGTAATTTCTTGGGTACCTCCAACCTTTTTAATAGAATCCGTTCCACCAATCCCGCTGACCCTGATTCTGAAATAGCTGAGCGACTTGCCAATAGAGGAGTCGAATGGAAGTTCATTCCGCCTCGGGCACCCCACTTCGGCGGATTGTGGGAGGCCGCTGTAAAATCCGCTAAATGACTGTTAAAGGTGAATTTAAGGGACCAAACCACCACGCTTCAAACGTTCAGTACTGTTGCCGTTAGAATTGAGGCCATCCTTAACAGTCGCCCACTCGTTCATCAGTCCTCCTCCCCTGATGACATACTGGTGCTCACCCCCGCTCACCTCCTCGTTCAACGCCCTCTTACCGCGTTGCCTGAGAGCAACGTTTTTGAGTTCAGTTCCCGTTTGGCATCCAAGTGGAGGTTCGTCTCCAATCTGGTTGGCCAGTTTTGGAAGAAATGGCACTCCGAATACCTGTTAGAGCTCCAGACCCGAGCTAAGTGGAATACCCCTGATCGTCCTGCTGTAATTGGTGATGTGGTGTTGATTAAGGAAGATGACATTCCCCCGCTGTCCTGGCCCATGGGTGTGATCGTGGACTTGATTCCCGGTAAGGATGGGGTAACTCGCGTTGCCAAGGTCCGTTCCGGTAATGGGGAAAAACTCGGCCCGTTAGTTAAACTCTGCCCGTTACCTAAGGACTGTTAATACCCGCTAGTGCTTTTTAAGGGGGGACTTGTTAGAATGAGTCCCTCATTCGTGGGGGGAGGATGTTTGGCCTGGTAGGTAGTGGGTATCTGGAACTGAAGGTAGCAGTTCGAAATTCTCCCACTAGAGTGCTCCCGGTGTGACCGGGTGGATCCGGTTGTTCTGTTGGCGGGCCGGCGATCGATTTTGCTTCCCAATATCGATCGCTCCCCTCTCCCCATTATTAGCCCAAGGCGGCCATTATTATTATTACGTCTAAGTTGTTCGTTGCGATAATTTCATATTGTTAACGCTTTACCCTTTTATCAACGTTAATACGTGTTTAATAAAGGATTTAACTTACTCTCCGTTCAACCGTTTTTCTTATCGTGATTTATTCACCCGATACAAACAGTGACTTTTCCAGTACCTACAGGGGCAAGTGCCACTCGTATTTTAGAATGTAAAATAACATTTACCTCATCAAACGTCTTCCCGTTTCGGGGGTTTGAACATTAATACTCTTTACATTATCTATTATTCCAAAAATGTGATTTGGCCCATTATTTAAATCTATCTTCAAATCTTCGACTAGACTGGCGGATTTCTAATTATTCGCGATTGCACCTCTCGCACATGTTCGAGATATTTGTTATCATCAGTCGTTGTCATTGATATTTCCATAGGCGTCAGTTGTGAATCTTCAACCTGATAATAGCGTTGTGACAGCATAATATATTATGGAGTACAATTTTGCCTGAAGCTTTTATTGATCTTCCTTCATTTTGTGGCGAGTGTATTTACTTCATACGGTTTGATAGATTATGAGAACGCTGCATATCATTAGGTATTGAATGGCTTATTATGGAAATTACAGTAGCAAAGCTTAGAAAATAGTAATTTAGTAATACAAGAAAACTAGATACCAGTCAGACGCTAAAAACCAACCTTGACACCCGGACAGGATTCAGCCAAAATTTGGCTGTACCCCGATTTGATCCAGCAGCTGACCATTCTTCCAAGCAAATCTTGTAGTTGAAGAAATAGATGTAGAAGGAAAAATACACTCTTAGATGTGAACTCAGCCCGCCTGCTAGCTCAAATCAACTGGAAAGGGAAGGCAACGTTGTAAGGTGGGCCCAGGTAGAGGATTAGAGGGCTAACAATAGGCCCCTATTGTTTATTTATTTATTTTTAAATTCCATATCCGAATAACTAATAAGAAATGAATTACACCTTCTACAAAGATTATTTGTGTTGTGAAAAAGCACAGAGTTTGTAAGTACACATTATCTTCTGGAAATTACTCTCTCTGACAAGGCGGGTTATGAGCGAATCACCACCCTTTCCTGAGATCTTTTTGGATGTTGTGTCCAGGCGGTTATGAGCGAATCACCACCGTCATCTGGAATCTTTTGGGAGAATTTGCCTAGGAGGTTATGGGCTGACCACCACCTTCATCTAGGATCTTTTAGGTTTGGATAGAGAGGCAAGGGTAGGAAGAGAGAGAGTAGCCAGCGGCTAGAGGAAGCGTAGAATGGAGAAAAAGGCGCAGGATCCGAGTTTTTATAGACCAGGGAGCCTTCTCCTTCCAACCCCCATGTTAGGGGTTGATGGAGGGGCTCCAGGTTGTGCACTGGATCCTGCGGCTTGTCTCCCCACTCGAACCGTTTATTGGTAGCAACTAAACTTGGCTGTCAGATAATTTGCGAGAACTTAATGCTAGTAGGAGTGGTTCCGGGAGGGACTCACGACAGAGGTCCCCCCAGTTTGAGCAAAAATTTGACAAGGGCTGAGGGCTATGGTACATATGGGGGCTGAAGGCGCAAAGTTACAAGGGGACTGAGGGCCGTGGCAAACAGAAGTGGTGCTGAAGGCGAGTGTAGAAGAGGTATATGAGGGGCTGAAGGCAAAAGGTTACAGAGGGCTGAGGGCTACGGCAAACAGGAGTAGTGCTGAAGGCTGTCCACTTAAAAACCAGATAACAAGAATGTAGGCAACAAGAACAATGAAGGACGTATGTTAAGGCTAGGCAAGGTACAGGAGAACAGACTTGAGAGAGCTTACGGACTAAGATATTATTGGATGGTGCATATTTACAAGAGGATGAGGTAAGTTAGTATTTACAATGGTAACGGGTGAGGTGAAGTATTTACAATGGGAAGTAAGTATAGTAGTAGGGCCTAGTTGTAGTATAGCATTAGTTGAACTTAGCATTAGTATAGCAATATGATCTTTAGATTAGTTTTTAAGGTAGGTAGGTACAGCAGGGAGCATTTACAGTTGAGTATTAAGTAGTTATTTACAATTTTTACTATTTACAATTAAGTTATTTAAGATATGTACAATTTTCCGCCGTTTTTTAGGTATGAGTCAGTTATAGTATGGTATAGCGTGTACTGCCACCATACGAAAGTTGCTGTGTATATGTGTATAATGGGAGTGAGGTGGTTGGGTGGAATGTGGCGATGTGGAGGGTTAGGTGAGGTGGGTGACGGGGCGAGAGAGGCGACACCCTCTAACAGGCTTCACGTTGGTGAAGACTGACAGAGGGGCTCCTTCACCGCCAGGTTGGCGGTGAAGGGGGTGAGCTGCTGGGAGCCGGTACCTGGGACGTCGCGGAGAGCGGCGGCGACGTCGGGGTCCGGTGAGTGAGATGGAGGAGATGTGAGGCGTTTCCGGTGCGGGGGTGAGAGTCGTGTGGTGGGATTGTTCGGGGAGGACGGGAGCTGGTTTACACCGGGCGAGGGGGACGGTGTGGGGTTTCCCGTCAATTAACAGGGTAGCGGTGGATGAAGTTGAGCGGATGACCTGAAAGGGCCCGGCATAAAGGGGTTGAAATGTCTTGTGTATGCCGGGCTCTTTCAGGTACATGTGAGTGGCGGTGTGGAATCGTTTTGGGTAGGTGGTGTCATTTGTGGGTGTAGTGTGGTGAAGTGGTTCCCTGTTAATTGACGGGCTGTTACCTGTGAGGAAAATGTCGGCGGGCAAGCGGAGTGGGTCTTTAAATGCTCTCTGAGCGGGGCTAATATTGTCGGACGGTCGGGCGGAGGTGCGAAGGCTTAAAAGAACGTGTCGGAGTGTTTTGGTCCAGGAGGGGGATTTAGATGAGGTAGAGATAGCCTGTTTAAGGACAGAGTGCCACCACTCTACTTTCCCGTTGGATTGAGGATGATAGGGGGTGGTGCGGATTTTTTGGATGCCGAGGGAACGGAGGAGTTCGGAAAAGTGGGCGGACTCGAACTGCCTCCCCTGATCGACCATGACTGTCCGCGGACAACCGTAGCGGGCGATCCAATTGTTGAGGAACGCCGCGGCTACGGCGTCCGCGGTGATATGGGCGAGTGGGATACACTCAACCCAATTTGTCGCACGGTCGATCATGGTGAGGCAGTACTTTTTGCCTTCGGAGGGGGAAGGAGGCCGATGATGTCGAGGTGGAGGTGTTCCCACGGCAGGGAGTCGGGAATTTGGTTAGGGGGGACTCGGGGGTGAGCCGAGACCTTATACTGCCGGCACTTCTGGCACCCCAGAACCCAGTTACAAATATCTGTGTTCATATGGGGCCAGAAGTACCGCGTTTTGAGAAGGTCCCGGCTTGCCCGGATGCCGGGATGATGTAGGGAGTGATAGTGGAGGAACAACTGCCTCCTGAGCTCCGGTGGGACGTAAGGGCGCGGGGAGTCAGCCGTTACGTCACACCAGAGGTCCAGAGGCGGCAGTTGTTGCAGTTTGGAGGCGGAAATTAGGCCGGAGAGGGCGGGGTTGGATTCGGGTAGTTGATGCGATTTGAGGATTTGGGGGGAGGGGAAGGGCAGTAGCTCCGCCACCGGCGCGGGAGTGGGGCGGGAAAGCGCATCCGCCACGCAGTTGTCGGCCCCCGGCAGGTACCGAATATGGGTAGTAAATTGGCCGATAAATTCGAGCTGCCAGAGGCGATTTTGGAGGAGGGCGTGGGTCAGGGGTTTATGATCAGTTATGACAGAGAACTGCCGGCCCTCCACGAAGTCACAAAAGTGCTTTATGGCTTCGTGGATGGCGAGAAGTTCTCTGTCGAAAGTTGAGTAGTTTTTTTGAGTTGGGGAGAGCGTTTTTGAAAAGAAACCAAGGGGTTGGGGGGTGGCGCCGGTGTGTTGGTGGAGTACCGCCCCTATGGCCCAGTCCGAGGCGTCGGTGGTGATGGAAAGGGGTGTGTGGGGGTCGGGATGGGCAAGTAGAGCGGCGGCAGCTAAGTCGTTTTTACAGGTGGTAAAGGCGGAAGTGAGTTCGGGTGTCCAGGTGATGGGGCGGTTGTCTTTTTTATTGGCGGGTTGTGGAATGGAGTTGATGAGGGGGAGCTGGTGCTGAGCAGCGTGTTTCATATGGCGGTGGTAGAAATTTAACATACCTTAAAAACGGCGGAGTTCAGTGACGGTGCGGGGCTGGGGAAAATCTTTGAGGGTTTGAACCTTATCGGGTAGTGGTGTGATCCCAGCGGCCGAGACGAGGTGTCCGAGACAGCAAACGGAGGGTTGGGCGAGGACGCTTTTATCGGTGTTCACGTGGAGTCCTTCGGAGGAAAAAATGTCCAGAATTTGGCGTAGATGTTGATAGTGTTCATCCGGTGTGCGGGAGACGACCAAGACGTCGTCCAAAAAACAGAAAACAAATGGGAGGCCGCGCGAAATGGTATCCATGTAACGTTGCCACGTTTGGGCAGCGTTGCGGAGGCCAAACCCCATTTTAACGTATTCGAATAGTCCGAAAGGCGTTATTATTGCTGTTTTTGGTACGTCCAGGGGGTAAATGTCTATATGGTGGAAAGCTCGTGAAATGTCGAGGGTAGAAAAAATTTGGGCGCCGTGGAGGTGGGACGAGAAATCCCGAAGGTGGGGGACGTTGTAGAGGTCGGGCGTGGTTTTTGAGTTGAGGCGGCGGTAGTCGCCACAGGGGCGGATGTCCCCATTGGGCTTCTGCACGATATGGAGGGGGGAAGCCCAAGGGGAGCTGGAGGGGCGGATGATGCCATCGGCGATGAGTTGGTCAAAGTGTTTCCGGGCTTGTTGGAGTTGGAGGGGATGGAGTCGGCGGGCCTTTGCGGAGGCCGAAATACGCGAGGAAGTCGGCCCCTAGGATAGCCTTCTCTACGTCCGCCACGGTAAAAATCCACTCGTAGGTAAGTCTGTTTAGGTGGACAGACGAGTGGTAGTTCCCGTAGGAGCGGATGGTGGTACCGTTGGCGGCGTAGAGAGTTTGCTGATGGCAGCGCGCCTGACGACGAAGGATGGAGTTGGGAAATATGGAGAGCGCCGCCCCTGTGTCCACAAGGAAGGGGACGTTCGTCCGCCGAAATTTTATAAAAAGGCGTTGGTGGGCAGGGGTGGCGTGCGGCAAAATGGTGTCGGTTGGGGTGGTGGAGGTGGGGGAGCGGGCAGCCTCGGCGTAGGTTTGTGGTGGTGAGGTGGCGGCCGTGGTGTCGGCGTGGGGTTGTTGTGGCGGTGGTGGGGAGTCGTCTCCTGCAAAGGAGACGCGGGGGGGGGGGGGGGCATGTGGCCGGTCGGTGGGGGAGCCGCGAGTGGTGGCAGCACGGGAGGGGCGTGGCTGCGGTGGTCTCTCGTTCCGTGGTGGGGGAACGGGCGTGGTGGTGGGGGCGTAGATGCAGGCCAGGGGGGGATCAGGGGGTTCCCCCCCGTGGGAGAGAGGAGGGGGGGCCCGCCGGGTCCACCGGCGGGCGTCGGCGTTTCCCTGCCCAGAAGAGAAGGAGCAGGGGGGGTGGCACTTGCGAGCCTCCCCACCGAAGTTGACGTGGTAGAAACATTGGTGGGGAGGGTCGGCGGGAAGGTAGGCAGGCCTGTTATGGCAAGCCAGGCGTGCGTCGGTGGAGGTCCGTCAATCTGGGGAAGCGTCGTGCTGGCGGTCCGGGGGAGGGGCGGTCCGGTGATCGGAGGAGGCCGGGCGCCGACGATCCGTGGAGGGGGGTCGGCGGCGATCCGTGGAGGGGGGTCGACGTCGGTCCGTGGAGAGGGGGCGCCGATGGTCGGAGGGGTTGTCTCGCTGTCGAGGGGGGGTGCGAACTTCGCTGACGCAGGCGGACGTGGCGAGGTCGTGGACCGTATCCGCAAGACAGAGGAGGTCGTCATCCGGTCCGTCGAGGTGGCTGGCGAGCGCCATTTGGATGGGGTGGGGGAGGGCGCGCAGCCAGAAGGTTCGGGCGATGTCGGTGGTCATGATTCCCTGCAGCTGGTGTCGCAGGCGACAGAAAAGGTGGGAGGGCTTCATATCGCCGAGTTGTTGAGGTTGCGATAGGGCGGCGACCCGTGCGATTTTTGACGGCTGGTAGAGGGAGATGAGGCAGGAGCGGAGGTCGTCGTACGCCGTGGCGGCGTCCGAGGAGATGTCCAACGTCTGTAGGAGGATGTCGTACGGGAGGAGAGTGATGATGCGGGAGCAGGTACCGCATCTTCTGGCTGCGGACGCCGGCGGCTGAGAACGCAGCGTCGACCTGGAAAAACCTAAGTGCGGGGTCGTGAGAGTAGAAGGGTGGTAAAGAGAGGGGGAACGACGCAGAGGCGGTCATGACGTCGGCGGAGGGGGCTGCAGCGGACATGGGGGGTGAGAGAGTGAAGAAGGGGTTGGCGACAGCGGAGGTCGGGTCCGACGTCGAGGTGGTGGGGGGTTGGAGGGTGGCAGGCCGGAGGAGTGGAGGTGATTGAGAGTCCGAGTCCATGGTGTAGGGAGGAGTTAAAGTTTCAATTTTGGAAAATTGGGTTAAAATTGAAATGGGGAATTTGAAATTGAAAATTTGATTTTTGAAATTCGAAATTCACAAAAATAAGAAATGCGGAGATGTAAGAGAGGTGAAATCTCCGAGTGGAAGGTTGGGCATTCAAATGTTAGAGTGAGGAGTGCGAATTTAAAATGTGAATTTTAGAAGGTGTTTGAAGCGGCGACGTCGAGATGAGAAGGGAAAAATGAAGAAGGTTGTGTGAACGTCGGGTTCACCACTGTGATGAATTTAAAATTGGCGTATTTCATCACGGTGGTGTGAGGAAATGCCCAGGCGGGTTATGAGCGAAGGACCACCCTTTCCTGAGATCTTTTTGGATGTTGTGTCCTGGCGGTTATGAGCGAATCACCACCGTCATCTGGAATCTTTTAGGAGAATTTCGCCTAGGCGGTTATGGGCTGACCACCACCGTCATCTAGGTTCTTTTAGGTTTGGATAGAGAGGCAAGGGTAGGAAGAGAGAGAGTAGCCAGCGGCTAGAGGAAGCGTAGAATGAAGAAAAAGGCGCAGGATCCGAGTTTTTATAGACCAGGGAGCCTTCTCCTTCCAACCCCCTTGTTAGGGGTTGATGGAGGGGCTCCAGGTTGTGCACTGGATCCTGCGGCTTGTCTCCCCACTCGTACCGTTTATTGGTAGCAACTAAACTTGGCTGTCAGATAATTTGCGAGAACTTAATGCTAGTAGGAGTGGTTCCGGGAGGGACTCACGACAAGAGTATGATAGAGCAAACGTGAGATTTGCTAAAGAAGGGGTAAGAACGTAGCAACGAAGTTGTTACAATTTCAATTTATTAATTAATAACTTTTTTGGTTCTTCGGAAATAAATAACAAAAGTAACAATATCAACTGAGTAATAAGAACTCATCAAAAGAGACTTCTGGCTCCCGAATTTGACTGCTTCTCGTCAATCTTGAATCTACCAATTCAGGGAGCAGAGCGTGATGGTAAAAGTAAATGAGTTTTTTCTCCATCTCTTGATTCCATAACTCATCGTCCATTGGAATTTCTTCGATGTGCAAGTCTTTGCCCGTGTACACTACGAAATAACATTTAGTGGCTCCCGCAATGTGCAGTTGCCCTTGGACTTGAAAGTAATAGGGATGGGTTCTCTTCAATTCCAAATCTTAATGAGATATAAAGAATGATTTGTTTCTTGACGCAGCATCAGCTATCGTCAACTTGCTGGCTGATTGAGGGCATTTAATTTCAATGACTGAATTTTCACCCTCAATCCAGCCATCGGGTGACGCACCCAAAAATCCAAATTTTCGGTCAACGAATAGCTCACACTCTCTGACTTACAGTCCACTTCTGATCGTGAATGAAACAATATAAATCCGGCTCAGATATCACTGCTAGGGAACACCTGATTATAATTACGCACGTCTGTATGAAATCGAGTTGGTCGCATCGTGATACTTTGTTTGAAGAATGATGGTTGTTTTGGATTTTTGTATAGGTAGTTTTTTAATCTGAACAAACGTTAGGTACGCTTCACGAATACAGCAAATAATTTATAGAATAAAAATTATATATACAAATAATAATTATAGAATTCTTCATTCCACCGCACATTTATGAAATGTGATTGCACGGTTGGATCCAGTACTCGATTTAGGGCTCTCTTGTGAGAAGCACGAAGGTAGGTATTGAGTTCAGAAAACAGTGATTATCTATAAATACTGGTAAATTATAAACCGTTGTATAATAATTTGTAGCGTTACTTATTCTATTTTCGGATTCTACATACCTTGAAACCGAAATCATCACATTTGGTTGGGGGAGGGGGCAATTTTTCATGCTCAATTACAAAGGTTCATTATTGAAAATGATAAATGGAAAAATGACTGTTTTGGTAGACACAATTATGGTTAGCTGGGTAGAAACGATTGTTGGAAGAGAATTACAAGTCAGGTACCTGAGCGCCGCGGGGGCCTCGGGCCCGACTGGGAAGCCGCCTACCCCCAGTCAAGAGCTGCATTCCTCCCCAACCCCCTCGCCCATCACCTTCTGGACAAGAATTGATGGGGTTTTAGTGGTCCAATTTTGAATTTGAAAAACCCATAGTAATCAGGACACAACCCTCTAGAATTTGGGTGATTGGGATTTCCGAAAAAAATTAGCCAAATTCGAACGCCAGTGACCCAGATGTACAAATTTTGGAATTTCGAACACCAGAACCAATTTCCGGAAATTCTATGCTGATTCTGAATCCAATGCAGTTTACTAATTGAAAATCGGTCAATTATTAACGAACTGAGAGCGAATATTAATTTGCCCTCGACGGTGTTGCCATCTGTTGAATATTCTTACAAGTTTTTTTCGGGCTATTTCCCCTTAACTCTCGCTCCGGTAAACATTCATGCATTTTTCATATGTTTACTTAATTTTTTGTGAATCATATTCAAAACATACGGCAGGCTATGATTGGTCAGGACAAGGCCTGTTCTGGATGGAACCACATTTCCCTCCTACCTATACCTGGTGTACGCCGTAGTCAAACCCCGATTCTTCAACATCAAAGGATTCTTATGGAAGTATAACAACAATGAATTGATGTATAATTGACGAACTGTAAAATATTTAGCCCGGGAGAACAGACAACACTTGGAAATCTTCTAAGAGCTTAATACTTTCCTTTAAAACAGCGTTTTGGATTATCATGAGCTTGCTTAAATGAGCTGTGAATGTACCTCCCCACACTGGTATACCAGAACTCAGCACTGATTGAAACAAGGCAACATAAATATCTCTCAGCTTGTCAGGTTCCAACACACTTCTGAGCTTGTAAACTATCGACGTGAACTTCCGTAGTTATCCATACAGATAGTCTGATAGTCTAGGTGGACTTTTCATCGGCTAAATATTTGTTGAAAAAATTATGACACCTAAATATTTGCAGGTCAAATATTTGTAGGACAAATCATGTAAGATAAATTATGTCCAACAAAATATGTTCTACAAATTACATCCTACAAGTATTTGTAGGACAAATATTTATGCTACAGATTTGTAGGACAAATCCAGGACTTTTCATCAATTATGTCCTACAAATATTTGTCCTACAGATATATAGTACAAATTATGTCCTAAAAATATTTGTAGGAGAAATTATGACACCTAAATATTTGTAGGGAAAATCCTAGACTTTTCATCGGTTATGACACCTAAATAATTGTAGGACAATGCTCTGTCGATCGGTCGACATTTAAAAATTTACAAGCTCTACATCGCATTACTAATAAATGAAGATTGAAGGTCTCTCCTTTTTTATCACTACCAAACTGCAAGTAATCTTTAGTAATCCTTTTCTTAACGAACCATGCTTAGAAGTAATCGATACAGCTTTGCGCATTTTTATACACATCTGCTCACGATTCACCTTCCATCAGCATACTCGTGCCATCGGCAAATAAGAATGTGTCACATAAATCAGTCCTAACAACTAAATCATTGACGTAAATGAGGAACACAGTGCACTACCCTGCATTACTCAATAATTATAGATTTCAACAGTCCCACTTTCACTATTCTCCCACCGAAACTAGTTGCTTTCTGCCTGTTAGCTTGCAACGTAGACTCTGACCTGTTATGCCCAGTTTTTCCATCTTTTCAAGTAAAATCGTTCTGTCCAAACTGTCAAAAGCTTTAGACATACCAAAAAATATCGTTATTCCTTTTTTATATCCGTCAGTAACGTTGTGCTCTACCAGTTAATTTTATTCCCCGTATACAAGGTCGATCTTCAACAAGGGATTCAGTAATTTTTGTAGGGTTTCCCCAGATTTCAGAATAGAAAAGTGAACCGTCATAAACCTAACAAGGGATTCAGTGTTACGGAAATTCATTCGACGTGAGGAGGTTGGTATAGTTTTCCACGTAATTTTTCATGTTGACTGATGAAAAGTTGATTTGTGATCTACTGAACCTATTGTTTACCACATTTTTCCTAATAGGCACATAGAGACTGTATAAATTATTATGCAGCCTACTCCTGCGTCGAAGAACAGTCTCATGACATAATTAACCCTAGGGAACGGGCAATCAGAAAATCACTCGGGGAAGCGCAATCGACCTGAGAGGTCTTTCACGTCATTAACAACAAAAACGTAACATATTTAATTTGTTTTTGGTCGAAGTACTCCACGACACTTGAAATGAAGAACTATTAAGCATTTCCTCATTATTCAAACATGAAAGTTGATCATTATTATATTCTAATAATAAAATATAATTCAGTCAAGCTGAGTTCAAAAGTCGGTATATTCACTTTGAAGAAGTATTGCCAAGTTATTCTCAGCACTAGGTACATAAAATATGAGTTTTGACTCAAATACGTCGTCCTATGAACTAGTTAGGTACCTATGGTTACAACTACCAGTAAAAACTGGTAACAGAACAAAAAGGTTCAAGTGACCCACCCAGGTATTTTTTGACGCCAGTTGTGCGGTGCACCCTCAATTGACACTTGACGTAAACTGAAGTTTGAAGTAAATGCTAAGGGACGCATAGGCCGGCCTCCCCATTCGCCCGTCCACCACATGGGGGGGGGGGGGGGGCGGGATGGCCGAGGAAAACCTGAAACAAGGGGGACCTCACAGGGCGCGCGTTCCGCAGGGTTAAAAAACGCACTAAGTCGGGAACATAAACATTAGACGTCCTTATCATTATATTTTAGATATCTCATTGAAATGAGCTCATATTTTTTTTAGTTCACCGTAAAAATGCCTCAATACACCAAAGTAGATATTAGTAATATGATCTTCGCTTACGGTTTTCGTGAAGCACCTTCTTATGCCTCTGTGACGGAGTATGCAGCTCGCTACTCGTAACGACGTCAGCTTCATTGCAGACGCTGTCATACAACGTGCACTCGTTATGCACCTGTATGTTGCATATGCAGTAGATATGTACCTGAAGAAAATGTGGTAAAAAAAACCACAGTCATGCAGCATGGCTATAAGAGCGAATTTTCGAAGAAATAACCACGTTCCTTAATCTTCAAAGTGCTCCAGTTTGAGAACGGAATGAGATATCGCAATTCTGATTTCACCATCGTGTTCAGCGTACAAAAACCTTTAAAATGAGGGGTCACTTGTTAGAAAATAACATTTTGGGGATTTTTGGGTAATTTTTGCGCACTTTAAATGCTCTAATTTGAGAACGGATCAAGATATCTAAAATCCGATTCCACCATCGTGTTCAGCGTGCAAAAACCTTTAAAATGAGGGGTCACTTGTTGGAAAATAACATTTTGGGGATTTTTGGGTAATTTTTGCGCACTTTAAATGCGCCAAAACCCTCCTTAGAGTAGGCCAATTTCGCCCATCTTCGAACTTAGCCTTTCGATTGCCAAGATAGATTTTTGTGCAAATTTGAGCTGTTTATCTCAATTCTATCGAGAGTTATCGTCTGGAGTGACACATATATATATAAATATATATATACACATAAAAAAGTGTTAAATTTCAGGAATCGTTTTAGAATGGTCTGAAACGGATTTCTATGAAGAAAATTTCCAAAAATTTATATTATTTAAATTTCGAAGCCATTGCAATAGCTTCATTTTCTTTGAAAATTCGCTAAAAGAAGGTTCAGTCGATCGGAGAAGCAACTTTTTATCCGTTTATTTCGTGGTTCCGAAGGTGGGACATCCTGTATAAGAATTCTGAGGAGAGCATGAATATCATAAAACGACCACATTATTTTATTTGAATTCTCTACGTTAACCTTCTTTTTTTTAAAACTGGTGGATAATATTGCGTCTGTTGATAAAATTTAAACGCGAGGATCAAATATATTTTTCCTTTCAATTTTTTCTGACCCGAACTACGCATTTTGACAGTACTTACCTACTACTTAGACCGCAAACCTTTAAGAGATTCTATGAAATTTGAGACAGGTTTGGGACAGGTTTATCTGCATTTACGAAACGATCTGTACCAGTATAATACTACGATTTTGGCGGTTATTGATTCAATATCAACAAATTAGGGAGTTACTCTAGAATGCTGATACACTATCAATTACTTACTGCGGCCGCGCGGTGATTTATCAAACCTGAATTACAAGGGAGATAGATGACCGAGGCATGTTTAATTAGAGTCGGGCATGTTGATTAGCGTGACACTGTCTTGTTGGCTTGCGAGTAAGGGAGTAACCACGTGACCCGGACCACCCCTTCCACCTTGTAATTCTCTTTCCTTATCACCTCCGGCATCTCCGCTCTTGATGGCTCGGAGGACGCCCATTACACTTACCCCTTCCCCTCCACCAACTAACGGGAATATGTCATGGTTATTTATTCGTCAACGACCCTTCAGTAGGTACTCGTTTCACCCGTAGGTATTTCAACTCTACAGCCTTCCACCATAGGCCAGTAAAAAGAGGATTTTTAATCGGCGTAATTGGGGGAAAGCTGGAAATGATTTTAATACCTTCTAATGGTCCTAAATACGTGTAATCTGAGTTTGCACCATCGAAGGAGGTGAGCTTAACTTTTGGTAGCCGAAAAACCTCGAAATTTTCGCCCTTGTTTCAGTATTTCGCTTATAACTCGTAAACGGCGCATCCTACAGAAAAAATCATACCTGACAAAATGAAAGAGCACTACATTTCGCGTTCAACGACTCACTTATACCCCCGAATCGGTTCAGTGGTGTAGCCGCAATCGTGCGTCAAATATGGGCAGTTTTTACCAACTTTGCTAAAAACTCCACTGATGTCACTTTCAGACAGCTTAACTTCTAAACGGTCATTCCAATTAAAAAAAGTCATTGAATGAAAGTTGTAGAGCATCGAATTTCAATTTGAGAAGACACCTTAAATTTCAAATTCGGTACATACGATCTCAACGAAACCAGGTTTTCTGATTTTCCGCCAAACGCTTATCAGCGCAACATGTGAAACAGTTCAGTTCAGTTCAGTTACTTCTCATCCATGACGATGTGTTCTGATGGATGCGTAGTCCGACAAAAAACGTGCACGTAATATGGAGGGATAGACGAAAGAAAAAAGTTGAAAAAGAAGAAAAAAAATTAAAAAATAAAAACTGCAAAATTACCCAAAGGAAATGAATGAATAAATGAAGGTATAAAATGATTTTACATTTTAAACGCGATCTGAGTGAAATGTGACCAGCTTGGCAGGTAGTTATTTGTTCTGTTTGTTGTTGTTTGTTTTGTGTTGCTCCTAATAAGGTTCAAGGTTCAAGGTCTCGCCAGCGACCCTCTCCCTCTCAACAGAACCCTCAGAAGTTGTCAGTTCATTTTGTGTCTTTGTGGTCGCCTGGCTGTAGTGTTTTGCATTGAGCGGTAAAATATTTTTTTTCAGTGTTCAACGCCATCCCAGCTCAGTTTAGCGAAGTGATGTACTTTTGAAACGCGTTTTTTATCTGTCCACAATGAGTGGAGGGAAGTTTTTTTTTTTTTTTGACCGAAGTTTATTTGTGGAAGAGGTCACGACAGTGAAGGCAAGGGGAATTGCAAATTTCATAATCCTCAGTAAAGAAAGGAAAGATGGCCATTACAAGACCCTGCAGGGGCGCAATTCAGTGGCTGTTCACGAGAGATGTAGGAAACTGTACGTGAGGGAGAGGGTTGCAACAAAAGAGAGTGGGAGTACTCGAGCCCAAAGGCCGTCAGGAACAGTATTTGATTTTAAGAAAAACTGTGTTATATGTGGGTAGGAAGCATCAACTGAATTTCAAAAAAAAAACGTGAAAAAACCAGTCGGGCGACGTGACTCCGTTCATTGTGTGGAAACGGTGGAATTCAAGGATTCTCTCATCACAGCAGCAGAACGGAAGGGAGAAGAGGAGGTATTAAGACGAATTCGTCTTGAATCTGATCTGGTTGCAGCTGAGGCTCGGTATCACGCATCGTGTGGAAAACAGATTTTGAGATTTAAAGAGACACCAGCTATCAACAGAGAGGTAGGTAGGCCTGAGGAAGAGAAAGTGAGCCAGGCATTTAATTACTTATGTCAATATATAGAAATCAATGAAGAAAAGTTTTTTTTTTTTTTTTTTTTTTTTTTTTTACCCTACGCCGAGCGTTTACGGCTCTTCGGCCATTAGCGTTTTTGCAGCCCAATACAGTTTTGATATTTTTGACCATTTGGTCTCGTCAGGAGAAAAGCTCCGCTTGATATCCTCGAGGCGAGGACAGTCGTTAAGGTGGTCACTTGTCATGGCCGAGGATCCACACAACGAGCAGGTCGGGTCATCTTTGAGTCCCAGTCGATGGAGGTGGGCATTCAGGTAGTCATGGCCTGTTATATACCTGAAAGCCGCGACCGACTCGCGGCGAGGAAGATCAGGAGGGACACGATCAGCCGGGACGAGGAGAGAGGCCCACCGCCTACCCTCAGCCGACCGCCGGTGGCCCTGGTCGAACTTGTCATTCACTGCTGACCTGATGAATGCTCTGGAAGCGGTGAAACTGATTGGTGTATTCGGCATGGGCATTTGGGAGCCTTCTTTGGCTAGGGCATCGGCCCGCTCATTTCCCCAAATTCCCACATGCGAAGGGATCCATTGCAGGACCACCGTTGCTCCGCCGCCAAGCAGTTGCTCCAGGCGCCTTCTGCCCTCCAAGACATCATGGGAATTTGTTGGAGTATTTGTGCAGAGGCTAACAATTGCGGCCTGTGAGTCACATAGGATCACTGCCCGCGAAAAGTGCCAATTCACTCTGCCTGAAATCTTTAAGGGATACAGTGGCTACATTCCAAGTGACAAAACCCTGAAAACCCGGCTGGAAAAGAAATACAGCGATAACATTATTGTGACACCTAAAGGTGGAGGCAAGCCAACCGTTATATGTTTTCGAAATACTGGCTACAAGATAATTAAGCAGAGTTGGTATGATGCAAAGAATGATAATGAACAGGAAGAGCGCCTTCGAATCGTTAAAGCAGCTGCAAGGATCATAAGAGAGGATATCAGATCACAGAATTACGATTTGGATACATATCCAGAGATTGAAAATTTCCTGGGAGACATTAATAAACCTGTCCCCGACTCGCTGCAGTTACTCCTCAAGACAATTGTACAGCGACCTAAAAAAGTCCATCCTGAGCAAGATAAGCTCGATACAAAAATAACTGCTATCGCACATGCCATAGTGAGTGCTACAAGACCACAGTCGTTTATCTCCCCACTACAAGTTGCTCTGGGCGCTACTCTGTACAAGAAGTATGGGTCTAAAGAACTGCTTGAAGTGCTTTCCAGCCTCGGATTTTGTTGTTCTTATTACAATGCGCGATTATTTGAAGCATCGTGCATTGAGCAACCACCACAAATCACAGAGCGGATTTCGTACAACCAATTTGTGTTTGATAATGCGGATCTTAATATCGACACGATTGATGGAGCAAATACTTTTCATGCCATGGGAGGTCTTCAATGCATCACCCCACACACATCTGTCCGTTCAAATGGAAGGATCTCTAAATTACAGAGATTAACTAGCGCACAAGAAATAGGGGATTCGAGGAAGATTCCGTTACTTCATTATCAGAAAACAACCAAAGATGGACTAAATTCAATCACTATTCACAACCTGGACGATCGTAATCCAACTGAAAACGTGAGTATTTCTTCTGGTGACTTAATGTGGCTATACAGTAAATGGCAAGATCGCCCAGACATCCCTGGTTGGAACGGATTCATGAAACGGATAACGTCAGGCCAACATTATACGAAATCTCGTGTTGTCTGCTTGCCATTCATCAACTCACCACCTGGAGATGCAGATACATTGTACACTGCTCTGATGACTGCTGTAGAAAAAAAAGGAAATCAAGAATTCGCCTTTGTGACGTTTGACCAGCCTTTGTACATAAAATCAAGGGAAATGGTGGCAGGAAGTGGGCCTCCCTTAACCAGTGTTATTGTCAGGCTGGGTGGTTTTCACCTCTTGATGTCGTACATGGGCGCCATTGGGTTTTTGATGGATGGATCTGGGTTGCAGGATGTGTTAAGTGTAGCCTATGCCAGAGCATCCACTGAAAAAATGATGACAGGACACGCTTACTCAAGAGCTGTCAGAGGACATATCTTAGTCCACTTGGCTCTAGCTAAATTAATTCTGTCCAAGCTTGATATAACTGAAGAACATAATGACTAGGTACTGGGCATTCTCAGCAGCATTGGAGCTCCAAACATTGACGATGAACTGAATAAACCACCTGTGATGATCCAGCGGGAGCTATAGTTAGGAATAAGTACACGAGACTCTCAGTAGTCGGTTTGTGACTTGAATGCATATTTATTGGTTAATTACCTCGCCTTTTATACTCCTTATTACAGACCCGGAGGGGGGTAGGGGAACCCCGCTCCGGGAAGCCGCCAAGACGCGGCTTATACCTCAAGTGACGCTATTACATTGTTAATAGGGAGCAGCCGATCACTACACTGCTCCCCCCAGAATTGAAGTTAAATACTGCAATTATAAATTCATTTTCGACGGTGAATCGTGTTGAGGCGTCGGTGGAGGTAGAAGAGGCTGCGTGTTGTCTTGGTTTGCTGTTGCGGTGTCATCCTGCATTAGCGGCGGCTGCGGTGCGGGATCCGTGAGCGTGCTCGGAGCTGGGAGCGTGCTCGGATGTAGTTCCGCTGATCATGTCGGGGGCCTCGTCTGGGGGACCTCTGGAAGGGGCGGCTGGCGGGAGTGATTCTGCTGGGCGGCGAGGCAGGAGGTGCCGGAGCAGGTGAAATGGGCCGCACTTGCGGCGTAGCTGCAGCGGTTGGCGGCTCCTCTTGCGTCCTCTTGTTTGTTGCCTGGGTCCCATTGGTAATGGTGTCGGGGGACACCTGTACCCCGATGCTCTGTAGCTGGGGGTGGCGGCAGCCGTGTGTGCAGCAGTCGGAGCACTTCCCGGCGAAAGGCGGGAGCATCAGTGTGATGGTTTGCTTGTGAGTGGCCGTGGTATGAAGTGGGGTGATTCCCTGTGGTGGTTCCATCTTCTGATTCATCGGGTTGATGAATGGCCGAGGTGGTATAGGGGCGGCGCTGGCCCGTGTGATTGCCATAGCTTTTCGTACCGTCGTGGTCGGGGGATGATGGCTCGGAGGCGAAGGCGTCAATGCGAGGTCCCTCAGCAGTTGCTGCTTCGAAATGAGTTTCGGAGGTGTGTCCGGTGCCATTGTGAGGGAGAATGACCTTCGTGGTTCGCCGTCTGGGTTTTACTCCCGCGGATGAATTCGGTTGGCCAATAGGGAGCGAGATTTCATGACCAATCGGAGTTGAGGGAGGCGGTTGTGTGAACAGGTCTACTGGAAGTCGTGGAGTCGCCGAAAAAAGTCGCTGTGGGGGCGAGTAGCCGTCGGGGCCGGGCCTGTTGCGGAGGCCGAGAAGAAGGCCGTTGAGGTCCGATGCCCAGGTTCTTGACGAGTAGGTAGCGATGATAGCGTCTTTTAAGGCACGGTGTAGGCGTTCCACGAGGCCATGTTTGGCTAGAGTATCGAGTAATAATTTTACGTGCGTAAAATGTTCTTCGATATCTTTGGAGGCTAGTAGAGGATCGTCTTTTTCGCCGATTCCGCAGCGGAAGAAGGTACGGGCGAGTTCGAACGTAGTAAGTGTGGTCATCCTGAAAGGTACCGTTGTGAAGTCGTGGAGGTGCAGCACCGTGTATCGATCGGGGACAGTGAGCCTGGAGAGGGCGCGGTCGTCTCCGACGGGGCGAATATCTCCGTCTGGCTTCGGTACGTCGTGTAGAAGGCTTGACCAAGGGGCCTCCGATGGTTCCATGATGCCGGCGTTTCGGAGTTCTGCGAAGTGGGCTTTTGTCTTCGTATAGCTGGCCGGGGCTAGGCGTCGGAGTTTCGCGTGACATGGCGGGCCCTTCGTTACTATATGGTGTTTGATTGGTGCTTCGCAGGGAGTTTTTGAAGGAGCGTATGCGTCTAGTAGTGCCTGGAAGTAGGGTGTGTTATCTGAGGTTGCTCAGCTGAAATTTCCCGGGCGTACGAGGCTAGTGGCTGTGTTGATGAGGCGGGCGTTCGGAAGGTCAACAAGGCTTAGGAAGTCGGGGCCGAGGATCGGTGTTGAGACGTCTGCTACGGTGAATGTCCTTTCATAGGGCGGTAGGTGTACCGAGGCGCAGTGGTTGTCGCATGTGTTGATCTCCGAGCTTTTAGCCGTTCGTAGGGTGCCGAGTTGTGTTCCTTTCCAATGAAGTGTGTTGGCGTTTTCCGTCGGTTGGTTTCGCCAGGTGCAGGGTTTGATGCATTTTTTCGCTCGGGAGCCCCATCTTCTATGGTAGAAGCAGAACTTCTTGTTCGGTCGTTGAGGGGATGATTGTCGCTGCGTAGAAGGCCGCATTCGTTGGCGGTGCTGAATCACTTGAACTTCCTCGACGACGGTAGCCACACAAGGATGTGTTACGAAGGGTATAAGGCGGTCGGCGGCCGCCGCGAGCTTCGTGATATCAGGTTCTACGCTGGCTGCGATGTAAAGGCGAAGGCTCTCAGGTAGAGATCGTAAGAAGAGTTGTCGGAGAAGCGAGGTCGGAGTTTCCGAGGGAAGAGCACGTTGAAGGCGTCTGGCGAGGGCCGAAGGCAGCTCGTCTGTCACCGAAGGCTGAAGCGGAGTTGTGAGCTGGGAGCCATCTGAGGGTGCATGAGCTGCGATAAGCCGGTCTTTCAACGTCTGGTAGCTTGCGGAGTGTGAGGCGACGATGTCGGTACAGATGTCCGCTCGGCGAGGCTCGAGCGCGAGGAAGGCAAGGGTGAAGCGGGCTTCAGAATTTTTCAAGCCTTCCTGGGCGAAAATTAGTTCGAGCTGTGCGAACCAGACGTGCGGGAAAGCCGGGTCAAAAGGCCGCAGTTTGAGAGGTGCTTGTGCCGTTTCCAGTGTCTTCGTAGCTCTGGTCTCCATTTTCTTCTTAGTTGTTCTCTTGGTTGTAGATCTGAGGAATGAATGCTGCGTTGATGGTCGCTCTCGTTATATAGGCAGCGGGAACGGCGAGATGTTCTCTGGTTGGTTCGCTGGAGAGACGATAGCTGGTTGGTCGCTTGAGAGAGGACGCTGATTGGTCGTGACGAGTGGCGGGGGGTTCGCTGTCGATCGCAAGAGGACGATGGTTCTTAAAGAATCGGTGTTAGTCCGAAGATGGCCGGGGCAAGAGTACGTTGCTCTGCCGGTGTTGCGGTCGCGAAAGTCCGAGGTGGCTGAAATTGAAAGGCTGAAACAGACAGTGGTCCTGAAAAGGACCTTTGTAAGTCCGTTGAAGGTCAAAGCGAATGTGCATTCTAAGCCGTCGCTGGAAGCGAGAATGCGGGGCGCTATTCGCAGAGGGCAGGAAGCCGGCGAAGGTGCGTATCGAGCCGTCGCTAGAGGCGAGAAGGCGGGATGTTGTTCGCAGAAGGCAGGAAGCCAGCGAAGGTGCGCGTTGAGCAGTCGCTAGAGGCGAGAAGGCGAGACGCTGTTCGCAGAAGCCGGTAGCCGGTGAAGGTTGCGTGTTCGTCGTCGGGGTCACCAGTGTGATGATCCAGCGGGAGCTATAGTTAGGAATAAGTACACGAGACTATCAGTAGTCGGTTTGTGACTTGAATGCATATTTATTGGTTAATTACATCGCCTTTTATACCCCTTATTACAGACCCGGAGGGGGGTAGGGGAACCCCGCTCCGGGAAGCCGCCAAGACGCGGCTTATATCTCAAGTGACGCTATTACATTGTTAATAGGGAGCAGCCGATCACTACATCACCCCTAACGAGTATTATGAACAAGTTCTATGACAAACTAGCTGAACTTGAGGAAAGGGGACCCACTGCCAAGCTGTGGGTCCAGTACTTCATTATGGTGACAATCATCAAACGATTCATCCAAGCCGAACGAAGTGGTGACTTCCAGGCACACATTCAATGTGTTCAACAAATGTTGCCCTACTTTCATGCCTCAGGCCACTTCCTTTATGCAAAATCTGCTCACCTTTACGTGCAAGACATGTTGGAACTTGAATCAAAGCTTCCACCTGATGAATTCAATCAATATGTCAAAAAAGGGTTCTTCGCCATACGGAGGTCAGACAAATTCTGGTCTGCAATATGGACTGATATGTCCATTGAACAGGTGGTTATGAGAGCTAGCAAGAGCACAGGTGGCATATCTGGGCGTGGTGTTACCGATGCTGTCCTTGCAAAGTGGATAGCATCAATGCCTGCTATTATGGAAATTTTCCTCCTACTTGATGATTTTTGTGGAATAACTTTTGCTAGCACAGAACAACACGTAGATGCCAGGCTGTCCAGGATAACGAGGGATGAAACAGACGTTGCCAAATTCGTTTCATGGTTTGCCACTCATGACCCCTTCCCAACAGGAGACTCTGTCATGTCTATTAGTACAGGAGTTGTGGGTGACACGACTATAAACTGCCACCAGGCATTAGAAAAAGGAAAGGAAAGTATGGGGAGGATAGTTGGCAACAACTTTCGTGATGTCAAGTTTCAACGCAAAAACCGAGTTGTGCCTCTCAAAGGTTTCACGTCTCGAGTAACAATTCATAAAGAATTGGTTCCAGTCAACCCAGAGACCATTTTCAAAAGAATTACCTTCCTCCAAAAAACAGATGCTCAGTTGAAGGATCTGTTTACGTATGAGTTGGCACCCTACCCTCTGTCCATGTTTGATGAAACAGGAATGAGGAAAACGCGCAAATCAGTTTTTTACTATCTATTCTCACCTTTGAAAAGTGAAGACATCGACATGTCCAAAGTCGTACTTGACGGAGGATTTCTTATTCATCGAGTTGTCTGGCAATCAAAGGAAAAGTTTTCAGACATCCTCGGTAAGTATGTCAGTTACCTTAAGCGCTACTTCGGCAAACAAGGGACGACCATAGTTTTTGATGGCTATCCACAAGATGCGAAGGACAAGAGTACCAAGACTGTCGAGCGATTGCGCCACCAACAGAAAGCCTCTGCAACCAGGGTGGAATTCGACGAGACCATGACAGCGACCATGCCCAAAGATCGATTTCTCGCCAATGGTGCCAACAAGGATAAACTTATCCAACTGCTGCGGGGAAAGTTGTCACAAGAGGGGTTCTGTGTGATGCAAGCCTATGAAGATGCAGATACTCTAATTGTGGAAACCGCCTTGAAAATGGCCCATGAAAACCAAGAACGTGTCATTATAGTTGGAGAGGACACAGACCTCCTTGTTATATTAACTGGGCGAGCTCCTTTATTCAATTTGGGCGAGGTCATCGTCATGAAACCAGGAAAGGGGGTCTTGAATAACACTTTTTATTCTCCCAACCACTTCAAACATGAAGATATTATCAAACAGCATCTACCATTCCTTCACGCATTTAGTGGATGTGACACCACGTCTTCCTTTTACAGACAAGGGAAACTGAAATTCGTGAAAGTCATGGGAAAAAATCCTCACTTAGCATCATACGCCTCCGTCTTCTCTGATGAGAATGCGTCTAAAGAGGATGTTGTACAAGCAGGAAAACAATTCCTGATACATGTATAATCATCACAGCATGAGGACATAATCAGCAGTGTTAGGTTCTCCCAATTCAAAAGCAGCCTCTCCAAACCCGGATTTGACCTGTCATCATTGCCCCCGACCGATGCGGCACTTGAGCACCATTCACTGAGAACGTATCACCAAGTTCAGCATTGGTATGGGCGCGAGAAACCTGCCGCGTCATGGGGGTGGGAACAGAGTGGGCATGGGCTGATCCCAACAACGACCACCAGGGATCCAGCCCCACCTGACGTGCTCAACACCCTTTCCTGCAAATGTGTAAAGGGTTGCATGGGAAAATGCAGCTGCCGCAAGCATGGCTTGAAGTGCTCAGTGATCTGCCACAGGTGCAAGGGTCAATCCTGCACCAATGCCCCTACTGAAGTCGAAATTGCTTCCCAAGTCCCACCCTGCTATGATGACGATGAAGTCGATGAGGAAGCCATTGATGAGGACATGGACGAGATGCCGCCGCTGTTTTCTGTTTTACTGCAGCCTTCAACCTCGGCTGACCCGGAGCCGTCAACTTCGGCTGATCCCGAGCCGTCAACCTCTACCGACCCGGGACCTTGTGAGCCAGAAGAAGAACCTGTCCCCCCCTGCACCCAAAATACGGCGGAAATAACTATTTTAAAATAACGACGAGTCTCGCATTTATATTCATTACAATATACAATATACAGTTCTATGAATTGTTACATCAAGACTATCATGTAAATAATTAAAGACAAAGAAAGAAAGATTAACTTTTATTCTTGCTACCTTGGTCCCTATCGATTTTTTCAATGAGTAGATTACTTTTATGATTACGGTAGATTAGAATTTTAAATTGCCTACCTACTTCATTCATCACTTGCTTCCTCAATATACTTAACGAAAGTGAACTAAGGCATTGGTCGTAATATATTAGTACCTACACATGATGATCAGATTACAGGCAAGTTCTGTTCACAAGTTGCGCTGATACGCGTTTGGCGGAAAATCAGAAAACCCGGTTTCGTTGAGATCGTATGTACCGAATTTGAAATTGAAGGTGTCTTCTCAAATTGAAATTCGATGCTCTACAACTTTCATTCAATGACTTTTTTTAATTGGAATGACCGTTTAGAAGTTACAGCTGTCTGAAAGTGACATCAGTGGAGTTTTTAGCAAAGTTGGTAAAAACTGCCCATATTTGACGCACGATTGCGGCTACACCACTGAACCGATTCGGGAGTATAAGTAAGTCGTTGGACGCGAAATGTAGTGCTCTTTCATTTTGTCATGTATGATTTTTTCTGTAGGATACGCCGTTTACGAGTTATAAGCGAAATACTGAAACAAGGGCGAAAATTTCGAGGTTTTTCGGCTACCAAAAGTTAAGCTCACCTCCTGCGATGGTGCAAACTCAGATTACACGTATTTAGGACCATTAGAAGGTATTAAAATCATTTCCCGCTTTCCCCCAATTACGCCGATTAAACGCCCATTTTGAGGCTCGTTTTACTGGCCTACCAAGCCTCTTGTGATCACAAACGAAAACCGTCTGCCAATTAGGTGGGCAGTATTTCTCCCCCACATCGTTACCTAGATTAATATTATTAGTTGATGCGACCTCCATTGATACTAAACATGCAGTAAGTACCTACTATTCATTAAGAGACCATATCCCCAACCAGATATTAAACTAGGGCGAAATCGGATGAGATTCCTACAGACTTATGTTTGAAATGCTGAATAACCCATGTGTTGCACAGGATATGTATTATTAATTTAGGTAAATTATATCCAAAAATCTACTGGTCTACTATCTACTGGTTTATTAGTTTCAATAATGAACCTTCAAAATCGAGCTTGGGGAATGTTGTGACTCCTATCGGTTGGGTAGGCTTGGGTATAGGATGAAGAGATTGGATGAGAAGAGGAGGAGGAAGGATGTGCAAATCAGTATGGATTTTTAGTTATCGTTAAAGAATATGGTGTCAGCACTGGCCGTTATCGTCAAGGGTTCGATACATAATATATAATACCCTGAGGGAGCAGGAGGAGGAATCAGTTACTTGTCAATAATCGAAGAAGAAGTAACATGGAGAACTCAAATACATCAATAACACAAGTACGAGAAAATATTCGCAAGAAATATAATCAGATAAGGAGGAACAGAGAGGAGAAGGAGGCGCAGCTAAAAAGGCTCCGTGACGTGGTGGCAGGCGCACTCGAACATATAAGACCATCCCTCCACCATCACTAGCATTTCATTTTAAAGAAGAAGACGATCATGCTAGGTACGCCTTTCGAAGACCAATTCAAATTCGTCAACAAAAGAAGAAGGAGGATGAGAAAAAGGAGAAATACGAATGTGTTGGACATAAGCAAAACCAGTTACGAGGAGGAAGAGGATGGATCATCAGACGTCGATCTATCATCTGCAATAATGATGGGTGAAGGACGAAGTTCAAGATCAACACCCTACGAGAAGATCAAAGCAGATGGTAACACTATTCTACGATACATTGTGGTTTCACCGACCGATAGAGAAGGACGAGGAGGAGGAGGAGGATCACCTACTGGAGGAGAAGGGAATTTGAAGAAGGACCAGTTGAGAATAATTGAGTCACCGTCTATTACTACAAGTGAAATACCAAAGACGGAGGAAGGAGATGGAGCAATCAGAATATATGGGGACCCTTGCATTGATGAAACATATGGGATACGATATGACAAAGCCTCGAAACGATTTACAATGGGTGACAGCTACGTGGAATTCAGAAATGATAGGATCGAATTAGGGAACTCTATGAAATGATAGGATCGAATTAGGGAACTCGAATGCACTCGCGGACTGGTGGAATTACTGATTGCAAAAAGACCAGATCATCGACCTGCAAGAAAGAATTACCCTAGGAGGAGAGCACTCTTAAAGGGGGGGGGGGGGGGATGACCTATGGCAAGCGGATCTGTTGGAGCTGAAACCCTATTCCCGATTCAACGGAGGACATCGATTTATACTGGCAGTCATTGATTGTCTATCAAAATAATGTTTGGCCTACCGCGGGTTCTGCAGACAGATAGGTGAAAGGAATTCTACAACGGGAAAATGCGGCTCTTATTGGAGAGCCATAATATTAACCATTATTCGATATACAGCAACCTGAAAGCCTCCGTTGTGGAACATGTCATACGGACGTTGAAGACGGAATTGTGGAAAAGTTTCAGTCTACAGGGAACCTACAAGTGGATCGATGCTATTATGGATGTTATCAACAAGTACAACAGATCAAAACATCGCTCGATCAAGATGGCACCGATAGAAGTTAAGGGGAAACGAAGAGAGGCGATGACTAGTAAAGGGGGTTACCCTACGAGCTACAGGTAAGCGACAATTGTGTAGCAGTTGCGTTCTAGCAGTCGTCATCATACCTTCGAATCGGAATCTAGTGAGGCTGCTTGCGTTATGTGAACAATCAGTGGTGATAAGAAGAGCATTGCTTGCAAAACGTGTGCCTAAAAGACGGTTTGCGGTGCACCCTATTAATATGATGAGAAATTCTGACGGGGAATATCACCAACTGTTTCCTAAGCTCAAAGAAGTTCCTGGACGATTTTTCGAATATACTCGAATGTCGATTGGAACATTCAATTTCATTCTGGCTACGCTGAAACCACATCTGGAGAAAAAGCGTTTCAATTTGAAGAGCCAAGTTTCCGCTGAACAACGTCTGGTTGTTACCCTATGGTAAGTACTAAAAATAAATATTTTAAAAAAGTTCCAGACGTGCAGCATGACCTTAAGGGCGAGTTGTCGTAGTAAACAACGATTTTGATTGCTTTTAAACTGATTTGCAACTTTAAAAGGATTGATAAGGAAAAACTTACCAAAAAAGTCCCTTCTAAACATTTTGGAGCCATATTGCAATAGCTGAATTTTCCACAAAAATTCGCTAAAAACGTCTGCCAAGTGGGTGTGGCACATCTGCTGCCTCGCATTTTAACATGATTGTATATACACCACTCAAATGTATAAATAACAATGCATGGATAATCATTCACTGGATAGCATATGGATAATTAAGAGGAATGTCCCCTAACAACAACCCTGTCAAATTTAACAATAAACCTGTTTTCAAATTACCACTTATTAAAAATTATTTGTGAATAGGTAAATGAATGTGAAGACTTAAAAACCCGGCGTTAATTTCAAATACAATTTTATTAGCATGCAGGTTAATAATACAAATGAAATTCAAGTATACATATAGTAATAACTGACGATAAGAAGTTCTTGTATTACTTGGGAGAGGAAGGGGCGGGCTCGTCGTATCGGTTGTCTATTCCCATATTATGCCAAAAACGCGCTCCAAGAAATGATCCTTTCTTCCAAAAATTGTTGATGTGGAGTGAAAAAAGTTGCAGAAGTACCTACCAACAAACCCCAGCCCCTTCTACGTAGATGGTATAATGAACAGTTGTGTAATAATTTACCGCTGTGTAATAACTTACCATTGTGTAATAATTTACCCATCAATAATACTCCAACGTTATTGTTCAACTTTCACTACCTATCAGCGAACTCCAAACGAGCCATCATTTTTCAAATTAAATAATATCACAGAACAACCAACTCGACTTCATACTCCGTGAATATAATCAGGTGATCCCTAGCAATGATTTTATCTCGGGCCAATTCCCGATCGTTAGCGCGTCCTTAGTGATGATATTTGGGCTGAATGTATACAATTTCATTCACCCTGCTGTTAAAAATGCCTGTCGGTGCAAACTTCTGGGCCTTACTGCGGACGAAAGGCTGCATGTACAATGCTCTGGGTGGTATTAAAAAACTCCCGAATTCGATAACTATTTAAAACCGTAAAATTTTTTGAGAAAACGGCGTTCTGGAGACTTCAACCCTATTTTTCACCCCTCAGGGATGAGTGACATTAACGCCGAGCTTCGAGGACCAACTAGACCCCAAATGGGACCTATGAACCAAATTTCGTCAATTTTGTTTCATGGTAACTAAGAAAAGTGCTCAGTACGGCGTACGGCGGATGGACAGAAATTCTGGTTTATTATTTTCAATAATGAACCATTGGAATCGAGCATGAAAACGCTGCAAATCCCTGCACAACGGTTTATTATTCTGTACAGAATACCCTCCTGTTACAGATCACAGCTCTCTGTATAGACAACCCGTCTATACAGGGTGTCTCACTTATGATCCGGAAATTTTTAACCACGTGTTCTACAACCAATTTCCAACAAAAAGTGTCCCCTAAAGTTTTTTTTTAAACCACTAAAAACCTGAGTTTTTTCAATGTTAAGATTTTTTTCGTGTTTTCGACCTTTGGTCACTGAAAAGGTCATAACTCCCTTAATATGAAAAGTAAAACCAAATCTAAGTAAACCGTTGGAAAGAGCGTTAAATTTTCCGTCTTTTGAGCCTCTAACAATAATTTTTTGAAGGGAACTTGAGAGTGAAAAATGAGCCTGAAAAGTTAATTTCGTCAATTCTTGAAAACTGCCTGTTTTTCAAACGATCATTAGGCCCCATAATTCTGAGCCTGTAAGCCTAAAAAATGCGCAAAAGCCTCAGCTTTCCAACGGTAGTCAGTTTTTATTTTTTAGAGGGAACGTTTTTGAGAAAATTGAGTTTTTATGCGAAAAAACGTATGTTTTCAGGCATTTGAGGGTTTTTCCTTGGGGAAAAAAGTACTGCATGACTAACCACTGATGGCTTTGGAGGCGGATTTACGTATTTTTTTACGTTGAATCTAATGGTGACATACCCAGAGCTTCCTAGCAACGCCGCCCGTCTGTCGATGGGATTGTATGCGAAAAAACGTGTGTTAAACAGAGTGAGGTTTGTTTCTGTTGTTTTTTGTGATGCCCTCTTCTTAGCGTTGATAAGAAAATCGTCATGAGGAAAACATCTACGTACAAAGTCTCTCTATTCGACCGAGTTCACCATCACGTTCAATCCGTTCTTCCGTTGCGTTCGATCCAGTTTCCTGTGTTGAAAATTTTCGAAGTTTTTCTTTCCACTATGGCTCCATTCACCTATACCGTCAAAGAGTGCGTCGACATGATTTTCGTATATGGTTACGCACGGAAACGCATCAGCAGCGGGAAGAGAGTACGCGCGGCGTTTCCCCAACAGACATCCTCCTTACAGAGAAACCTTCAGTAGGGTAAATGCACTTCACCATATCAAAAGGTGTTCGTTTTTGTGTTTTGGATTTCGTCATGTTCGGAATGAAGTGTTGTTTGTGCTAACACCCTTATTTAACCCACCCATTTGTGAAGACGCCTGATGGTATGAGGTTAACAACTGGAAATTACTCACAAGGTAATTTCTGTTTTCTACGCCTACGTAATAGCTTCATGACATTTATTTAGCCATAACGACCAGCAATGGTGAATTGCAGCTAACATTTTTCAAATATTAACGCAGGTATGCACACGTGCACGGAACGGGGAATTGTTCCAAATGGTCACTTACAGCGCAAGCGGTCCACGCGATGAATTTCGTGACGAGGCGATATTGGACGCAATGGATGAGGATTCCACTTCCAGCACCCGCCGATTGGGCTTGCAGCTAGGGGTGCCACATGCGTCAGTTCATAGAGCCATAGTTGAAAGAAAAACTTCGAAAATTTTCAACACAGGAAACTGGATCGAACGCAACGGAAGAACGGATTGAACGTGATGGTGAACTCGGTCGAATAGAGAGACTTTGTACGTAGATGTTTTCCTCATGACGATTTTCTTATCAACGCTAAGAAGAGGGCATCACAACAAACAACAGAAACAAACCTCACTCTGTTTTTTCGCATACAATCCCATCGACAGACGGGCGGCGTTGCTAGGAAGCTCTGGGTATGTCACCATTAGATTCAACGTAAAAAAATACGTAAATCCGCCTCCAAAGTCATCAGTGGTTAGTCATGCAGTACTTTTTTCCCCAAGGAAAAACCCTCAAATGCCTGAAAACATACGTTTTTTCGCATAAAAACTCAATTTTCTCAAAAACGTTCCCCCTAAAAAATAAAAACTGACTATACCGTTGGAAAGCTGAGGCTTTTGCGCATTTTTTAGGCTTACAGGCTATGACCAATCACCAGAATTATGGGGCCTAATGATCTTTTGAAAAACAGGGAGTTTTCAAGAATTGACGAAAACAACTTTTCAGGCTCATTTTTCACTCTCAAGTTCCCTTCAAAAAATTATTGTTAGAGGCTAAAAAGACGGGAAGTTTAACGCTCTTTCCAACGGTTTACTTAGATTTGGTTTTACTTTTCATATTAAGGGAGTTATGACCTTTTCAGTGACCAAAGGTCGAAAACACGAAAAAAATCTTAACATTGAAAAAACTCAGGTTTTTAGTGGTTTTAAAAAAAAACTTTAAGGGACACTTTTTGTTGGAAATTGGTTGTAGAACACGTGGTTAAAAATTTTCGGATCATAAGTGAGACACCCTGTATATTATAATATGTACTATTCTATACATATTATGTAGATCGCAGACCCTCCGTAGGTTAGTACCTAACCCCGTACTCGTTACTAGGTACCTACCTAATTCACGAGTTAAATGTTGCTAAAATAATTCTGCCGACGACAAACAGTAACTAAAATGGCAAAAAGAAACGCAAATAGTGAAGTTCTGAAGGAAAATTGTTTATGTGGATTGAAATAGATGTCCCTTCTGCGTAGATCACTGTTTTCTGTGGTCAATACCTATAATGAACCGTTGTTTAATAACTTGCCATCGATAATACTTCAACGGTTGTTCAAGTTGCAAAAGTACCGATCAACAAAATCCAGCCCCTTCTTGGTAGATGAACCTTTGTGTAGTAATTTACCGTTCTGTAATAATTTGCCGTTGCGTAATAATCTACCGTTGTCTAATAATTTGCCGTTGTGTAATAATTTACCCATCAATAATACTTCAACGTTTGTTCAAGTTTCACAAGTACCTACCAACAAAATCCAATAGTCCATCACTTATCAAATGACATAATATCGCAGAACAACCAACTCGATTTCATACAGCCATCCGTGATTATCATCAGGTGCTCCCAAGCGATGATATCCGGGCCGGATTTATACCGTTTGATTCACGATCTTGTTGACAAAGCTTTTTGGTGCACACGAACGGCTGGACATACAATGCTCCGGGTGGTCTCAAAAAATTGTTTAGCTCAAGACAAATTTAATATCGTAAAAAACCATACCCTTCCATTTAAAGTTTTCGAGCTACGGCGTTCTGCAAATTTCAACCCCTATTTTTAACCCCTTAGAGATCACTGACAGTAACGCCGAGCTTCGAGGACCAACTAGACCCCGAACGGAACCTATGACCCGAATTTCATTAATTTTGTTTCATGGTAACTAAGAAAAGTGACCAGTACGGCGTACGGCGGACAGGCTAACTTTTTTTTTGCATTTTCGGATTCCACATACCCTGAAACGCAAACCATCAAGTTTTTTTTGGTGAGGGGGGGGGGGGGGGGTAGAATTTTTTCCCATGCCCGATTCCAAAGTTTCATTATTGAAAATAATAAACCAAAATGTGTGTTCTGGCACATTCCTATATTAACATGCTCTTACCCCCCCACCCCCCCTATATTGGCTCCTGGCACCTCACCCTCGCCCCGAGCCGCCTCCGGACCTCACGGACCCTCCCGCGTATCCCATCCCAACACCTTGCCACCCGTGGGGGAGCCAGCTTCCTTGGGCCTTCCGATCCCTCACCACCCAGTGCGACTGGACCGAAACCCCCCCAGACACCCACCACCTCACCAAACACGCCACCTTCACAGGGCGACTACGGATTTGCTCCCGCGGGTAGTGATGTGAGCGGCGGAAAAAGGAAGTGCAAGCGGGCCGATACAAGCTTGCTCCCGGTCGACATTGCCCGAACGAATTTGCTCCCTACTCGTGAAGAATACAATAATAGTGAGGAGATAGCCGTGAGTCGACTTTTTTTCCTATTTGGCTCGTTTTATCAAACGATACAAGGCCCACGCCACACAACGTAAGGCCAACAAGGCCCACGCCACACAAGGGCAACGAACAAAGGAGGCGCGTGATGAACTGCACTTCACTTATGTTTCGGATGAAGCGCAGTTTCCTCCTGACCTGTGGGCATGCAAATCCGCGGCTCTTACGCGAACGACCAATGCATGCGAGGCATTCCACGCCCACTTTAATAGGGAATTCAACAGCCCTCACCCTAACATCTACGTATTCGTCCAGGTTTCACTCCAGGTACAAACAGAGACGTACCTATGCAAAGCTGAGCTCCATCCGCCACTCGCACAAGAAAACGCCAAAGCCACACGTACTCAAGGGACAAAAATGGGTAGAGAAGTGCATTAGGAGGCAGGAAGAAGGTCAACCCATGTACAAATTTGTGAAAAGAATTTCCTTGAAACTCCAACCACATTTTGACTGCTTTTTTTTTCAATTGTTTGTTTTTTTCAATGCTTTTACTTTGACAACATCTTCTGGATGGCCACCCCAAACTTCGGGAGCAAGTTAGAACCTCACATTTCTGGGAGCAAATTGTTCATGCGAAAATAAACGAGAGGCCGGGAGCAAGTCAGTCAGTGAAAGGGGCTCCTGGGAGCAAGTTTGCGGACTCCCCCTTCACGAACATCTACCCCTGGGAATCATCACCATCTCCCCAAAGAGTGAAGAATTCGGGTTGTACTTAAGGTATAACCGCCCAAAATTCATTTTTTGTGAGTCAAAAACCTAGGAACTTGTCTGAAACCACCATACAGTTTGATAGCACTAGAAGTAGTGTCAAGTACGACACAGTACATAGGAGAAGGCACAATGGGAAAGGATACAGGGGGGGGAACCCCCCCGGCCAACCTCCTGATAAACAGACTACCGGAGACCAAACTACACTGTTCAAACCCCAAATTTGAACACAGTTTCAAGTCCCAAAAAACTCCACAATCTTTTCTTTTACTCCCAATCCGTTACTTCTCCTTTTTATGTTTTCCCCATGGGTTTTTCCCAATCCCTTCATTAGCCTCGTAATCTCCTATATGTGTTCCTAAGGTACCGCCGAACAATAACAAACTTTGAAAGTAGCCTAACGGTTCCAGAATCCTCTGGGTTTCCCAACAACCATTATTTATCTTTGTATTGCTTCCAACTTTTTGTAAAGGTGCATTGCGAAATTCCGTTGGTTCCCCATTTTGTTAACCTGACCCCCACTACATCCAGTCAGAGTCATCTTGTGAGGTAGGAAAAATTTGGATTATCACTTCTTAGCCAACCTTCCATCTATATATATTTCGCTCTATGTTTTCTATCGAACACGCTATTATTCATCCTACTGTAAATATTCCGCCTAACTGTACATATTCTCTTTTCCGTAATTATATTTGTGATGATCCAGCGGGAGCTATAGATAGGAATAAGTACACGAGACTCTCAGTAGTCGGTTTGTGACTTGATTGACTGTTTATTGATGAATTACAACGCCTTTTATACCCCTTTTTACAGACCCGGAGGGGGGTAGGGGAACCCCGCTCCGGGAAGCCGCCAACACGCGGCTTATACCTCAAGTGACGCTAGTTACATTGTTAATAGGGAGCAGCCGATCACCACACTGCTCCCCCCAGAATTGAAGTTAAATACTGCAATTATAAATTCATTTTTGACGGTGAATCATGTTGAGGCGTCGGTGGAGGTAGAAGAGGCTGCGTGTTGTCGTTGGTGTTTTGCTGTTGCGGTGTCATCCTGCATTAGCGGCGGCTGCGGTGCGGGATCCGTGAGCTTGCTCGGAACTGGGAGCGTGCTCGGATGTGGTTCCACTGATAATTTCGGGGGCCTCGTCTGGGAGACCTCTGGAACGGGCGGCTGGCGGGAGTGACTCTGCTGGGCAGCGAGGCAGGAGGTGCCGGAGCAGGTGAAATGGGCCGCACTTGCGGCGTAGCTGCAGCGGTTGGCGGCTCCTCTTGCGTCCTCTTGTTTGTTGCATGGGTCCCAGTGGTAATGGTGTCGTGGGACACCTGTACCCCGATGCTCTGGAGCTGGGGGCGGCAGCAGCCGTGTGTGCAGCAGTCAGAGCACTTCCCGGCGAAAGGCGGGAGTATCAGTGTGATGGTTTGCTTGTGAGTGGCCCTATAGGTCATTATGGGTATCCCCGCGGCGTCTGGCGGGCCGCTGACATGAAGTGGGGTGATTCCCTGCGGTGCCTTCATCATCTGATTCATCGGGTTGATGAATGGGCGAGATGGTATAGGAGCGGCGCCGGCCCGTGTGATTACCATAGCTTCTCGTACCGTTGTGGTCGGGGGACACCTCCCCGGGAGTACTGGCTTCATCTTTCTTCTTTTCGTGGGCAAGGCGTGATGGCCCGGAGGCGAAGGTGTCAATGCGAGGTCCCTCAGCAGTTGCTGCTTCGAAATGAGTTTCTGAGGTGTGTTCGGTGCCATTGTGAGGGAGAATGACCTTCGCGGGTCGCGGTCCGCGTTTTATACCCGCGGAATCCGCGGATGAATTCGGTTGGCCAATAGGGAGCGAGATTTCTTGACCAATCGGAGTTGAGGGAGGCGGTTGTGTGAACAGGTCCCCTGGAAGTCGTGGAGTCGCCGAAAAAAGTCGCTGTGAGGGCGAGTAGCCGTCGGGGCCAGGCCTGTTGCGGAGGCCGAGAAGGAGGCCGTTGAGGTCCGCTGCCCAGGTTCTTGACGAGGAGGTAGCGATGATAGCGTCTTTTAAGGCACGGTGTAGGCGTTCCATGAGGCCATGTTTGGCTAGAGTATCGAGTAATAATTTTACGTGCGTAAAATGTTCTTCGATATCTTTGGAGGCTACTAGAAGGTCGTCTTTTTCGCTGATTTTGCAGAGGAAGAAGGCAGGGGCGAGGTCGAACGTAGTATGTGTGGTCGTCCTGAAAGGTACCGTTGTGAAGTCGTGGAGGTATGGTACCGTGTATCGATCGGGGACAGTGAGCCTGCTGAGGGCGCGGTCGTCTCTGACGGGGCGAATATCTCCGTCTGGCTTCGGTACGTCGTGTAGAAGGCTTGACCAAGGGGCCTCCGATGGTTCCATGATGCCGGCGTTTCGGAGTTCTGCGAAGTGGGCTTTTGTCTTCGTATAGCTGGCCGGGGCTAGGCGTCGGAGTTTCGCATGACATGGCGGGCCCTTCGTTACTATATGGTGTTCGATTGGTGCTTCGCAGGGAGTTTTTGAAGGAGCGTGTGCGTCTAGTAGAGCCTGGAAGTAGGGTGTGTTATCTGAGGTTGCACAGCTGAAATTTCCCGGGCGTACGAGGCTAGTGGCTGCGTTAATGAGGCGGGCGTTCGGAAGGTCAACAAGGCTTAGGAAGTCGGGGCCGAGGATCGGTGTTGAGACGTCTGCTACGGTGAATGTCCTTTCATAGGGCGGTAGGTGTCCGAGGCGCAGTGGTTGTCGCATGTGTTGATCTCCGAGCTTTTAGCCGTTCGTAGGGTGCCGAGTTGTGTTCCTTTCCGATGAAGTGTGTTGGCGTTTTCCGTCGGTTGGTTTCACCAGGTGCAGGGTTTGATGCATTTTTTCGCTCGGGAGCCCCATCTTCTATGGTAGAAGCAGAACTTCTTGTTCGGTCGTTGAGGGGTTGATTGTCACTGCGTAGAAGGCCGCATTCGTTGGCGGTGCTGGATCACTTGAACTTCCTCGTCGACGGTAGCCACACGAGGAGGTGTTACGAAGGGTATAAGGCGGTCGGCGGCCGCCGCGAGCTTCTTGATATCAGGTTCTACGCTGGCTGCGATGTGAAGGCGAAGGCTGTCTGGTAGAGCTCGCAAGAAGAGTTGTCGGAGGAGCGAGGCCGGAGTACCCGCAGGGAGTGCACGTTGAAGGCGTCGGGCGAGGGCCGAAGGAAGCTCGTCTGTTACCGAAGGGTGCAGCAAATTTGTGAGCTGGGAGTCATCTGAGGGTGAATGTGCTGCGATAAGCCGGTCTTTTAACGTCTGGTAGCTTGCGGTGTGCGAGGCGACTAAGTCGATGCAGAGGTCCGCTTGACGAGGCTCGAGCGCGAGGAAGGCACGGGTGAAGCGGGCTTCTGAATCTTGAGGCCCTCCTGGGCGAAAATTAGTTCGAGCTGTGCGAACCAGACGTGCGTGAAAGTCGGGTCAAAAGGCCGCAGTTTGAGAGGTGCTGGTGCCGGTTCCGATGTCTTAGTAGCTCTGGTCTCCATTTTTCTTCTTCTCTGTTCCTGAAGGTGTGAATCCGAGGAATGAATGCTCCGTTGCTGGTCGCCCTCGTTAAGTAGGCAGCGGGAACGGCGAGATGTTCTCTGGTTGGTTCGCTGGAGAGACGATAGCTGGTTGGTCGTGACGAGTGGTGGGGGGTTCGCTGGCGATCGCAAGAGGACGATGGTTCTTAATGAATTGTTGTTAGTCCAAAGATGGCCGGGGCAAGGGTACGTTGCTCTGCCGGCGTTGCGGTCGCGAAAGTCCGAGGTGGCTGCAACTGAAAGGCTGAAACAGACAGTGGTCCTGAAAAGGCCTTTGTAAGTCCGTTGAAGGTCAAGGCGAATGTGCGTGTTAAGCCGTCGCTGGAAGGGAGAAGGCGGGGCGCTATTCGCAGAAGGCAGGAAGCCGGCGAAGGTGCGTATCGAGCCGTCGCTAGAGGCGAGAAGGCGGGACGTTGTTCGCATAAGGCAGGAAGCCAGCGAAGGTGCGCGTTGAGTTGTCGCTAGAGGCGAGAAGGCGGGACACTGTTCGCAGAAGCCGGTAGCCGGTGAAGGTTGCGTGTTCGTCGTCGGGGTGACCAGTGTGATGATCCAGCGGGAGATATAGATAGGAATAAGTACACGAGACCCTCAGTAGTCGGTTTGTGACTTGATTGACTGTTTATTGATGAATTACAACGCCTTTTATACCCCTTGTTACAGACCCGGAGGGGGGTAGGGGAACCCCGCTCCGGGAAGCCGCCAAGACGCGGCTTATTCCTCAAGTGACGCTAGTTACATTGTTATTAGGGAGCAGCCGATCACCACAATATTCTATACTATATTTCGTGAGTGTCGGTTTATTCATCCTCGATCCCTCGGGCAAAAACATATTTTGGTGCCAAAACCCGGGAAGTTAGTGGACGCAGTGAGAAGAAACCCGTGCTTCCACTTAAAACTATTGTGCGAACCGTTCCAAGTGCCATCTTCACAATGATGTCTCACGAGGAATTTATGCAGAAATTGGCAAGTAGGGGAAACCATGTCGAAATTTTCGAATTATTTCGTGAAACCATCACAACGCTGAAAATAGAGGCCACCAAGACCCTGGATCCAGCTACTCTGATCAATCAAGCCGATTTGCTCAGTTCAGAGTATGAAACTCTAAATGAAAGGTTGTCCGCTGTTTCTTCACCCACCAATTTTCAATTTAAAAAAGCTGAAATGAAATTGGGTGACCTTAACGTCTGAAAGGCTGAAACAGACAGTGGTCCTGAAAAGGGCATTTGTAAGTCCGTTGAAGGTCAAGGCGAATGTGCGTGTTAGCCGTCGCTGGAAGGGAGAAGGCGGGGCGCTATTCGCAGAAGGCAGGAAGCCGGCGAAGGTGCGTATCGAGCCGTCGCTAGAGGCGAGAAGGCGGGACGTTGTTCGCATAAGGCAGGAAGCCAGCGAAGGTGCGCGTTGAGTTGTCCCTAGAGGCGAGAAGGCGGGACACTGTTCGCAGAAGCCGGTAGCCGGTGAAGGTTGCGTGTTCGTCGTCGGGGTGACCAGTTTGATGATCCAGCGGGAGATATAGATAGGAATAAGTACACGAGACTCTCAGTAGTCGGTTTGTGACTTGATTGACTGTTTATTGATGAATTACAACGCCTTTTATACCCCTTGTTACAGACCCGGAGGGGGGTAGGGGAACCCCGCTCCGGGAAGCCGCCAAGACGCGGCTTATTCCTCAAGTGACGCTAGTTACATTGTTATTAGGGAGCAGCCGATCACCACAATATTCTGTACTATATTTCGTGAGTGTCGGTTTATTCATCCTCCATCCCTCGGGCAAAAACATATTTTGGTGCCAAAACCCGGGAAGTTAGTGGACGCAGTGAGAAGAAACCCGTGCTTCCACTTAAAACTATTGTGCGAACCGTTCCAAGTGCCATCTTCACAATGATGTCTCACGAGGAATTTATGCAGAAATTGGCAAGTAGGGGAAACCATGTCGAAATTTTCGAACTATTTCGTGAAACCATCACAACGCTGAAAATAGAGGCCACCAAGACCCTGGATCCAGCTACTCTGATCAATCAAGCCGATTTGCTCAGTTCAGAGTATGAAACTCTAAATGAAAGGTTGTCCGCTGTTTCTTCACCCACCAATTTTCAATTTAAAAAAGCTGAAATGAAATTGGGTGACCTTAACGTCCAGCTTCATGCATTGATGCCCAAGTTATTTTCTTGCTTGAAACACTCGTGGCTAGTCGATATCCTTCGACGACATCTCTTTGAGGCACGTACATCTGCTGAAGCTTCCCTCGAAATATGGCATAAGAAATTGCCTTCTCTTCAACCTCCTCATCAGCCGCTATCTCCCGTCTCAGCAACAGATGATCCCAACAAAACGACATTAACCGCTCTGATATGACACTGGCTTCGCTATCCTCCTCAGTGCCTATTTTCAATGGGAACATTTTAGACTTTCCAACCTTCAAGGCGATCTTCACGCAATGTGTGCATGAGTTAGAGGTCCCTGATGTTAATAAGTTGGAGACGTTGAAAACCAAATTTGGGCCAAAAATGAAATCCTGGATAACACCCCACCTTGTGAATCGTGCAAAGTACCAAGATGTGTGGAAAGCATTGGTGAATGAGTACACAAATCCGTGTCACTATACCATGGCTATCTTAGATAAACGGAATGATATCGGACAGCTTGCCAACGACAAGCCCGACGTACTGCAACCATTCATCCAATCTGTTGAGGCCTATCACGCAGCTTTAAGCAGTCTTCCTGCAGTCGACTTAGCTGATATTTTGGTGTATCATACGGCTGCACGTGCTCTACCTGCCTAGCTCCATCGCTCGTTTTATGACGACAATATTGCCGGATCCACCGAACTTCCTAGTTTGCGCAGCCTAATGATATTTCTTCAGTCCCGTCTTACAAGAAATCTTGCAGTCGGAGACCAGCCTACACAACCTTCGCCTTTGTATCCGTATCGCTCTCGTACGACACCAAACCGTTCTGGTCATATCCATGCAACCCAAGTTCAGATGCAACCACGCCATTCCAGTTGCTTGTATTGCAGTCAACGCCATCAACTATTCAGGTGTTCCTCATTCTTGAGGCTCCCCTTTCAAGAACGCAAGCATTTTGTGGAAATCAGCGGTGTCTGTGAAAACTGCCTGGGTGGCATTCATTCAGAGGATCAGTGTCGTTCAGCTCATGTTTGCTACACTTGCAAGAACCGGCATCACTCAACGCTCCATGACTTTGGTTACCCTGATTGCAAGTTACCAGAATTTTTGATCTCCAAGATGACTTCGGGATCTTCCCCCGTCAGCTCCAGAGTGGCATCTCCTACTCATCAAACCATCAAAACGTCTGGACGAAGGATAAGCAACACAGTGCAACATAGGAGCCATCCACAGTTTAACCAAGAAGAATTATCCAGGTATGACTCTGACATTTCTGAAAGCGAGCGAACCAGCCAATTAATGTCCCATAAGGACCTTCATACAGCCCTATCTCATGTAAATCTCCCTCAGTCAGGAATGAAGATATTCCTACCAATTTTGACGATGTTCCCTATTCATCAATGCAAAAAACTATTCCTCGCTCGCTTTCACCCAATTCCAGTAGAAATTGCGCAATGCATACAAACTCGAGATGACTAGAGATCGGTCCTGAGGAACAACGTAATTTTACTTCCCTAACACCCAAGCCCAAAAATTCCGAACAAAATACTCGTACAATACAAAATTATTACCTTAAGGAAAATTCATATAATCATTCCAATCATCCCAACTCTGCTATTCTAAATCCAGTCGCATATTGTAAGCCCCAAAAGTCTAATATTCAATCTAGGAATGGTTTTTCCTTGATACCTACTACTCTAGTGAGAATTTCCGTGCCCAATGAACCCAAATCATTCCTTGGACGAGCCTTATTGGATTCAGGCTCAGATTCAAATATTATGTCTCTTGCTTTTGCTTATGCTGCCAATTTACCTCTTCAACCTATAAATATCAGTCTGGAAGGAGTAGGCGGTACAACCCTTGCCCAAAAAATACTAACTACTTATGCCGTTCTGCATTATCCCAAAATCAATGATCAAATTCCAAATCCGCTATACCTGAAATTCTTGGTTCTTCCACTGCCTACAGCGCCATTACCTGTCCTTAGTTTCCCAACAACTAAATGGCAAGGAACAATTGAACATTTGAAGTTGGCCGATGCAAATTTCAATTCTACCAATGATGTTCACATGATACTGTCAGCAGACGTTTTACAAAAATCCCTTATACAAGAAATTATTTTTCCAATTGCTGGCTCCCCATTTTTTCAAAATTCCCTTTTTGGGTGGATGGCTTCATCTCCACTAGTAGAAAGAAAGCTGTTCGTTTCTCTGAAAATATGTGTGATAATGAATTTAAGGCAGGGCAAATGCTCTACAAACTTGTATAAAATCCAGGAGGCCTATAAATATCCTGTACATAATCCCATTCCGAATTCCAGCAACGCAAAACCAACAAATAATTCAGGCGATGATCATAAAGACACGCAAAACGCACTTAATATTGTTCACACACCCAAACCTCAACGGGAATCAAATCCTCGTACTGCATTCCGAAATACTTATTCAGCGCCGCACCATCCCAAACAACCTCTACCTCCTTCTGAATCATTGAATAGTATTATAAACGTTACTAACCTTCACACCCTCTTTCCTGCAAAAACTGATGACAGATGTATTTATTCCAACCAATCAGCAAGGGATTCTAGGGTAATCTTACTCAACTATATGCCACACAAACCTCCTGATAAAATATCTTTCCTTGAATCAGCCCATTCAGTCGCTCAAAGAATCAAAACCGAGTCAATCCCCTCATTTCACTCTAATAATTCATTGATCTGCTCCAAAAAACCATCTTACCTTGAGGTTTCAAAACTGCTTGAAATGATGTATTCTATAGAGTCAGTTGAACCCATGAACCCCTTAACGCCTGAGGAGAGTTTGGCTGAAAGAATTTTTCAAGATTCAACTATCCAGCTTTCAGATGGTAGATTTCAAGTAGAGAGCTCTCAAACACAACCCATCTATGTTGGGAGACAGTCGGAAAGTGGCTCTATCCCGCTTCTTTGGGCTTGAGAAACGACTTGCAAAAGACCCCAACCTTTATGAGTCCTATAAACAATTTATGAATGAATACCTGTCGTTGGCCCATATGGAACCAGTACCACCCCCTGTACCTGGACAAGTCACTTACTACATTCCCCATCATGCTGTAAGAAAGAGGGATGACCCATCCGATAAAATTAGAGTAGTTTTCAACGCCAGTCAGAAATCCAGTACCGGGTTTAGTCTAAACGAAATCCTACTCCCTGGACCACGGTTACAACAAGACATTTCAGAAATATTAACTACTTTTAGATTTTCAAAATATGCAGTAACAACCGACATTAAACAGATGTTCCGACAAATATCACATAACCCATTACAAAGAGATTTGTATAACACCCCCTCAAAATTTTTTCTTTTCCGTTTCCAGGTGCGTAGGTTCAACAAATTCAATGTCCGTCCGCCGTACGCCGTACCCCGTACGCCGTAAGCCGTCCGAGTTATGGGCGTTACAAGGAATTACCACAGACAGACAGACACGGAACCAAAAATGTTCCTGGATGTTTAAAACTCAAAATGGTGGTGAAAATTTTCATTTTGGAGGACGTAAATGTTTTTTACTCAATCATTTAACATGTTTTACTTGGATAATAATTATCAACATTACAACGATGGTAATGTACCTAATAAGAATAGCACTTCACCACTAGTCATTTTACCACCCTTTGAGGATCGTGCTGTTGAATCCATCTAGCAGCACTGGCAGCCGTGGTCCGAGATCCGACCCCGGACAATGGGGAGGGCGGCAGGTCTTCAGTTGACTTGCCGCCCAGCTGATGGGGGGAGGAGGTTTGGGCCTCTTCTGGCTGTGCCGTCAGGCGGCTTCTCTCCTCTCCATTGTAGGTTTGAGTTTAGCTCCGGGCCCCACAGCGCCCCCATGGTCGGCCAGTCACACGCTGAGCAGCTGTTCTCCTGAACACAGACCATATACACGCTCCTCCTGTTAGGACTCGCGTGGTCATCCATTCAAGTATGAACTCTTGGTAGCCCACCCTTTTGAGGTCTGCTGCTGACCCACTATGCCACACACCAGGCTGAATGTGTGCCAGTCCTGCTGCTGCTTGTAGCAGCTCATCCACCTGGTACTTATGGACCTTGGCAGTATTGACGTCAGCGAGGGATCGGGATCCAGAGACCACAGAGACGACAATGATGAAGGCCCCTCTCAGTGTCACCACCAAGCGATCTGGCCGATAGCTCCGCTCCACTAGGTTGAAGTGGGGCTCAATCCACACCGGCCTTCCTTTGCGTCTTGCATAAACATGCAACAGGTCCAGGGCAGCATTATGACAAGCGCACCTAGGTCGCACCATGGAGGGGCAGACCTGGAGGACATGAGCAGCCGTTTCATTCATGTTGTGACAACCCATTCGACAGTGATGGGTAGTTCTGGTACGCTGACCCCTTGAACGCCTCATCCTGGTGGGAAGAGAACCAGAGTGAACCTTCACCAGACCTAGGGATTTCCAGCCGTGCATTCTTGCTGATGGGTTCCTGATCCATGTAGCGCTGGCTCTGGTGTCCCGTGATCTCACCAATTCTGCTCCATCAGTGGCGCTATGCAGTCGCTGTGCTCTGGCAATCCGACAGTCGAGTCGTGCTGACCATTGCTGTTGCTCACTAGTGTCCTCAAAGAGCTGCGTGCGGACATTGCCTAGCATGTTAGACCTTACTGCAGGTATCTGGGTGAGCACCTCCATCACGCCCATGCCCCCATCACCTACCGGTCCGTGGATATAAGCATTAGCAGAGTCGAATGGTAGTTTCAGCCATTTTCTGATGTGCCCTCTGATTGCCACAACTATTTGCTTCAGGGTAACAAGCATTGTATTCCCCAGTACCAGTTGATGCGTCATTGATGGAATTCGGTGATCCCACAAGATCACCAGCTTTTGTAGAGGCTTCAGGGGGGCTCTGTCAATTCTCTCAAGCATGGACGCTACTTTGCTGGCTGTATTGCGACATACACCCTGGGCTCCAAATGGGACCCCCAGATTATGTCCATCGAACATTGTGTGGAGAAGCTCTTCAGTATTCACAATCAACGTCAACGGCTAAACCTTCCATTGGCACCACTAGTCAGCCACCTCTTGGCACCAGGGGAAGGTACAGTGATTTTCTGAGATTGAGGTTTAGTCCCACCTGTTCCAAAGCACCATTGAGTGCTGTTACATGGGCCTGTATTCCTGCCCTCGATGAGGCAACCAATACAACATCATCACGAATACAAGGCTTCCCTGCCTTCGGTAGTGAGGAAGCAAATAGGAACGTACCTACCTAATTCGTGTTTTGGGGGCGAAAATTGGTGGAAACCATCCTATTTCAATTATTTCAAATGAAAGAATCAATAAATGATCAGCCAACCCTTCTGTAGGTATGTCCAGTAGAATAATAAACCCATGCTACAAGGAATTTGCAGCGTTTTGGTTTATTACTCTGTGGTTAATACACCTATCTATTCGTTCAGCAAGACATTTTCATAACACCCCCTCAAAATTTTTTCTTTTATGTTTCTAGGTGCGTAGATTCAGAAAATCATGCATATCATCCGCCATATCATGCATACCGGCTTCATTTTCGGTCTATGAAATTCGTTCTCTTGCACACATGCTCCGTTTAGGCCCTAGTTGTGTCCCGAAACTTTGCAGCCCGATCGGAATACACCCAGGGTGTTATAGGTAAAAATGGGTATAAAAGTAAGTATTTTTTGGGTATTAGGAGTCAATTTTGACCAATGAATGAAAAATTGAGGTTTTAAGGATGTTTCAGCCTTAAATTCACGTTAAAGTTTGGTCTAAAATCATCGTTCTTCCGCATACAGTTTGGGTCCCGATTTGGGAACACATTTTTGGGTCCTAGTTGTGCTCCAAAGCTCGGCAGCCCGATTGGAATACACCCAGGGGCGTTATGAGAGAAAAATGGGTGTAGAAATGGGGGTTTTCGAGGTTTTTTGAGGTTTTATGGAAAACGAGCTCGTTAGGTATCGTTTTCCATTTTTCATAGGGCTAGAAGACCGAATATGAAGTTGATTTTGACCAAGGAGTGAAGAACTGAGGTTGTAACGAAGGTTCAGCCACCAAAATTCATTTTGCGTAAGCCAAAAACCTGGGAAATTGTCTTAAATCACCATACATCCGTATAATAACACTAGAAGTTGTTTCAACAGGTGAATCAAGATATTTAAACGGTACTAATAATGATCAAAGATAATTTGAAAAAAAAGGAGGGTAATTCGTGTTTTTGGGGCCAAAATTGATGGAAACCATCAAAAATAGCGGTTTCAATTATTGCATGTGGAAGAAACTATAAATGAACAGCCAAAATTTCTGTACGTACGTCCGATAGAATAATAAACCCATGTGACAATGACTTTGCAGCGTTTTTTTTTTTTACCGGAATCTAAACACTTTGAAAAACGCAAACCATCAAACTTCGAGGAGGGGTTGAAAAAAATTGCATTCCAAAGATTCCAAAGTTTCATTGAAAATCATAAACGAAAAGAAGTCATCAATCTAACGAATTTGTGAGGAAAATTAGCTCTTTTGGATTAAACACATTCGAAAGCGCAAAGAAAGAGCAAAGGATGTCTTGTTGACCACTTTCCTGTATATCAATGTAGCTACTCTATCATTTATCTTATTGGTATATTACTAACATCATCCGTCGTTTTGCTCCTAATTATATCTTCCAACTTTGAGCCAAATCCACTAGCTCACCTGAGTCAAGGATTTCCTGGGGGACTCGTTTGCTACTTTATTCGTCGGTGGGACCCAATGAATTCGATTCGATAAATCACAAGCATCAATAACTGATAAGTGGACGTCAAATGGAGAGTGCTTAATTGTCCAGTGAACGGTCCCGGATATTTTGGTGCAGTATCGTTGAGACTATTGATTCGAGGAAGGCTATGGGAAAAGGAAATAGGCAGCGGTTCAGCTTTGTTTGTATCTGAGCGTTTAAGGTTGAAAAGAGTGAGTTAGGGCCCGTGAAAAGTGCCCTCAGATAAATACGCGCACGACCAAGACACCACCACCCATTTCCTGTGCAAGAAGCGTTCGTTCTCCATTTCCCTCCAACGGGATAACTCCCTGGCCTCCCCCTTCTCCTTCGCATCCAGCATCCTCATTCCATCACATCTCCCTTTTCATTGTGAAAAAATGCCAGGTACCCTGAAAATACGGAGACACTCGGCCTAGAGGGAAGAATAAGAGTTATTCCAAAAAAATGTTTTCGTTGTTAGTGAGCTTTTTTCCTTCCTAAATAAAACTCTGGTGCCGTCCCACCACATTTTGAGGTTCAAGGTCCCATGGAGTACTGTCATGAACACGAAAACTATTGCACAACATGCAACATGTCGATTTCATAACGTACAGAAGCCCGATTCAGTGCAGATGCAAGTGATATAAAGGGAATTCCAGTCAACCGCTTAATACCTAATGGTTGAATGTGTATCAACCATTTGGAACATGGCCTTGTTTCGAAATCGATACTAAGCTATTAGGTTTTACGAAATGCACCTTTATGGTTTATTATGTTCAATGATGAACCTTTGAATTGGAGCATGAAAATAAATTACCCCCCACCCATCACTCACCCACAAAATTGTATGGTTCACGATTCATGGTATATAAAATCCGAAAATGCAATAAAAAATTTCTTTCTGTCCGCCATACGCCGTACCTAGCTGTTTTCTTAATTACCATGAACCAAAATGAATGAAATTTGGTTTTTAGGCCCCGTTTGGGGTCTATTTGGTCCTCGAAGCTCGGCGTTACTGTCAGTCATCTCGAAGGGGCGAAAAATGGGGGTCGATATATTCAGAACGCCGTAGCTCGAAAACTTTAAATAGAAGGGTATGGATATTTTTACGTTTTTAAATTGATCTTGAACTAAAGAATTTTTTGAGACCACCCGGAGCATTATATGACCAGCCGTTCGTTTGCGCCGAAGACCTTCGTCAACGTGATCGTGAATAGAATGGTATAAATCCGGCCCAGATATCATTGCTAGGGAACACCTGATTATAATCAAGGATGGCTGTATAAGTCGAGTTGGTTATTCTGTGATATTATTTCGTATGAAAAATTATGGATCTTTTGGATTTTGTTGATAGGTACTTTTGCAACTTGAACAAACGTTGAAATACTATTGGGTGAATTATTACACATGGGTAAATTATTACACAACGGTAAATTATTACACAACGCTAAATTATTACACAACGGTACACAACGGTTTATTATACTAGCTAAGTAGAAAGGGCATCTATTCAGATGAATTATTACAAAACGGCTTAACACAACGGTTCATTATTTACCTTATGCTTCATGAATAACTACAAATAATTATTAATGATTGAAATATTGAATCCCGCGCATTTGTATGAAACTTTAATTCCGGGGTTCGTTCCAGTACTCGGTTTAGGGCTTTCCTGGGGGAGCTAGTGGGTATTGACCACGAAAAACAGTGATCTACGCAGAAGGGGCATCTATACAGGTAGGTAACTAATAAACCGTTGTGTAATAATTATTACAGTTTCTTCATTAATTTGATGGAGTCAGACGGAACTTCCAAGAAGCTGTTATCCTTCATAAGGGTCGGCTAACAGCCAAATTTCATGAATAAGGGGCGTCAAGACATGCTAATTTCTCATTAGAGTTTTTTTTATCAATTGGCGGAAACGACTCCTCAACCGGGGCGTTTCTACCAACGGATTTATGGGTGGTGGACAAAGTTGATGCCAGCGAATCTGTAGCGGCTCTTCGGAAATTTAATGCGATGAAATACCACCTGCCAATGTCAACGAAAAAACGCTGCTAAGTCCTTGTCACATGGGTTTATTATTCTACTGCTCATAGGTAGAGAAATGTTGGCTGTTCATTTATTGTTTCAGTCATGTGAAGTAATTGAAATAGCTATTTCTGATGGTTTCCATTAATTTTGGCCCCTAAAAGACAAGCTAGGTGCGCTCCTTTTTTTTTTAAATTATCTTTGATCAGTATAGTACCATTTAATCGTCTTGATCCACGTGTTGACACATTTTCCAGTGTTCATATACAAATTGATGGTGAGTTCAGACGATTTCCCAGGTTTTTCACTCATAAAAAATCAATTTTGGGAGCTCAACATTTAGTAGATCTCAATTTTCCACTCTTTGGTCAAAATCGACATCACATTCGGTCTTCTCGTCCCCAAAAACATGGAAAACTCAAAAGCTCATGTTACTGAAACACAAAAAGTATGTACCTAGTTTTATACACCTTTTCACTCATAACACCTGTGATGAATTTAAAATTGGCATCACGGTGGTGTGAGGGAAATTGCCCAGGCGGTTATGAGCGAATCACCACCGACGTCTGGGATCTTTTTGGAAGAGGTTTTAGGTGAATTTGCCTAGGCGGTTATGAGGGAATCACCACCGACATCTGGAATCTTTTAGAGGAGGTTTGCCTAGGCGGTTATGGGCTGACCACCACCGACATCTAGGATCTTTTAGAAGAGGAGGTGTGCCTAGGCGGTTATGGGCTGACCACCACCGACATCTAGGATCTTTTAGAGGAGGAGAGAGAGCAAGGTAGGAGGAGAGAAGAGAGAGCTGGTTAGAGGAAGTGTCGAATGAAGCTAAAGTCGCAGGATCCAGGGTTTTATAGGAAAAGGAAGCCTCTCCTTCCAACCCCCTGTTAGGGGTTGGTGGTGGGGCTCCAGGTTGTGTACCCTGGGTTCTGTGGCTTGTCTCCCCACTCGTTTCGTTTATTGACGGAACTAAGTTTTGCGTTTGAATATTGGTGAGAACTTAAGTTGACTAGAGGAGTGTTCCCGGGAGGGACTCACGACAGAGGTCCCCCCAGTTTGAACCAAGATTCGTGGAGCTGAGGGCGCAGGTTGACAGGGGCTGAGTGCCAAGGCAAACATAGGTGGGGCTGAAGGCTAAAGGTGACAACTAAACCAAAAGTCGGGGGGCTGAAGGCGCAAGGTGACAAGGGCTGAGGGCCACGGCAAACATAATCGGGGGCGGAAGGCCTCGTTCTTAATTCTAGTGTGCTTAAGACTAAGGGTATTTACATTGTGAATTGTACATAGGTAGGTATTGAGTATTCGTAATATAGTGAGATAGTGCGAACAATAGGGTAGTATTTACAATGGTGGGGGGTAGGATGAGGTATTATTTACAATGATGGGGTATACGTTAAAGTGAGTAAGATGAGTGAGGCAGTATTTACAAAGTTAGCGAGTAGGATGAGGTATTATTTACAGTGATGGTGCCTTAAGGTATAGCGAGTATGATGAGTGAGGTAGTATTGACAATGTTAGCTAGTAAGATTAGTATTTACGATATTGAGTATTTAGTATTTACAATGTTAGCGAGTAAGATTAGTATTTACAATATTTTTAGGCTTGGGGTATGGGTTATTTACAATATTTTTACAATAATTTACAAGATTTTTACAATAATGGTCGTGGTAGGTGGGTTGGGTTACAATTCGGGGGACGCGGAAGTCCGCCGTTCCTTGGGTATGGATAGGATGTGGGGTGTGGATGGGTGTAGGTGTGGGTTGGGTGAAGTGTAGGGGCGCCTCGACGATGCGGAAGAACCCCCGATAGGAGGGATAATGGACCTACCGGGAGGGTCGTCCTCCTCGTCGGTGCGCCCGTGCTGTATCCGTGTGTGGTGGTGATGATGGGGAGGCCGCGGCGGGGCTGTGAGGGGCGGGATGCTGCGTGTGGAAGATTTAGACACAAGCAGCACTCCGCCATCTCAAGGCCCCGCCGTGATTGCTCGGGGCGGGGCGGGGTTAGTGGGCCGCCGGGACGTGGGGGTTTGTGTGCCGCTCCCTCCGTCCGTTTCGTCGCCCGGGCCGTTTCGTCCCGACGGGGGCTATTGCGGATATCCCCGGCGGTAGTGGGGGGTACTTGGGTTTTGATGATTTTGGGGGGGTTGAATTTGAGGGGTAGGGTGGTGGGTTGGGTTTGGTTTGGGGGGTCGATTTGAATTGGGGGTGGGGGGGGCATGAGTTCCGCGAGGCGGAACTCGTGGAGGATGGAGGACATAAGTGGGTCGATGGGGATGTAGGGGGGGTGTACCCCAGTGGCTTGGGCTGTGCGAAATTCGCGCAGAATTTGCCACTGGGGGTACTTCCACCGCCGGGGCCGGGGAGGTAACCCGGTGATCCTTCGCGGCGAAAATGAAAGCGGTGATGGGGGTCCGGGACGAAAACGTCTCGGAGAATCGCCGCCATTTCCGGATCCGAGTCGAAGTCCGGAAACGGCGACGGAGGTGACGGGCAGTGAGGGAAGAGCAGGTTCGACATCGTGAACGGACGGAGAGAGACTGATAGGGGTAGTTGGTTGTGGAAGTACAGGAGCGGGTTTGCATCTGGCTAACGGGACGGTGTGGGGTTTCCCGTCAATTAACAGGGTCGCGGTGGTTTGTGTGGAGCGGATGACTTGAAAGGGCCCGGCATAAGGGGGTTGAAAAGTTTTATGCATGCCGGGCTCTGTCAGGTACATGTGAGTGGCGGTGTAAAATCGTTTGGGGTAAGTGGTGTCGTTAGTTGGTGTTGAAGTGTGTAGCGGTTCCCTGTTAATTGACGGGGTGTGTTGTGGTGGGAAAATATCAGCTGGTAAGCGGAGGGGGTCTTATGCGTGTTGTGCGGGACTTGTGTTGTCTGAAGGACGGGCGGAGGTACGGAGGCTTAATAAAACGTAGGGGAGGGTTTTGGTCCAAGAGGGGGTTGTGGCTGAAGTAGAGATGGCTTGCTTCAGGACCGAGTGCCACCGCTCTATTTTCCCGTTGGATTGGGGATGATAGGGAGTGGTGCGGATTTTTTGGATCCCGAGGGAACGGAGAAGGTCGGAAAAATGGGCTGATTCAAACTGCCTCCCCTGATCGACCGTGATTGTCCGCGGACAGCCGTAGCGGCTGATCCACTGATTGAGGAAGGCCGCGGCGACGGTGTCCGCGGTAATGTGGGCGAGTGGGATACACTCGACCCAATTTGTTGCACGGTCGATCATGGTGAGGCAGTATCTCTTCCCCTCGGAGGGGGGAAGAGGGCCGACCAGATCTAAATGTACGTGTTCCCACGGGAGGGAGTCGGGGATGGGTTGAGGAGGTACACGGGGGTGAGCCGAGACCTTAAAATGCTGGCACTTCTGGCACCCTAGAACCCAGGTACGGATATCTGTGTTCATGTGGGGCCAGAAGTACCGCGTTTTGATGAGGTCCCGGCTCGCCCGGATGCCGTGATGGTGTAGGGAGTGGTAGTGGAGGAACAACTGCCGCCGTAGCTCCGGTGGGACGTAAGGGCGCGGTGTATCGGCCGTCACGTCGCACCAGAGGTCCAGGGGCGGCAGCTGTTCCAATTTGGAGGCGGAAATGAGGTTGGAGAGGGCGGGGTCTGAAGTTGGGAGTTGTTTGGACTTAAGGACGTGCGGGGAGGGGAAGGGCAGTAACTCCGCCACCGGCGCGGGGGTGGGGCGGGAGAGCGCGTCCGCCACACAGTTGTCGGCCCCCGGCAGGTAGCGAATATCGGACGTAAATTGTCCGATAAATTCGAGCTGCCGGAGGCGACGCGGGGAGGCGGACTTACGACTCTGTAGGAGGGCGTGTGTGAGGGGCTTATGGTCCGTTACGACAGAGAACTGCCTGCCCTCCACGAAGTCACAAAAATGTTTTATGGCTTCGTGGATGGCGAGGAGCTCCCTGTCGAACGTGGAGTAGTTTTTCTGGGTGGGGGATAAGGTTTTAGAGAAGAACCCCAGGGGTTGGGGGGTGGCGCCGGTGTGCTGGTGGAGCACTGTCCCGATGGCCCAATCGGAAGCATCGGTCATGATGGAAAGGGGTGCGTGGGGATCAGGATGGGCCAATAGAGCGGCGTCTACTAGGTGCTGTTTGCAAGTTTGGAAGGCGGTAGTGAGCTCGGGGGACCAGGAGATGGGGCGGTTGTCATTTTTTTTGGGGGGTTGGGAATGGCGTGTATGAGGGGTTGTTGGTGTTGTGCTGAGTGTTTTATGTGTCTGCGGTAAAAATTCAACATACCCAAAAAACAGCGGAGTTCCGTGACGGTACGGGGCTGGGGAAAATCGCTGATGGCGTGGACTTTGTCTGGTAGGGGCTTGATGCCATCGGAGGAGACGAGGTGGCCGAGGCAGCGGACGGAAGGCTGGACAAGCACGCATTTCTCTATATTGATCTGTAGCCCCTCGGCGGAGAATATATCTAGAATTTGGCGTAGGTGGTTGAGGTGTTCTTCGGGGTTGTGGGAGGCGATCAGAACGTCGTCCAAAAAACAGAAGACGAATGGGAGGCCGCGTAAGATGTTGTCCATATACCGCTGCCACGTCTGGGCAGCGTTCCTGAGGCCGAATCCCATTTTGATATATTCAAAAAGGCCGAAGGGGGTAATAATTGCGGTTTTCGGTATGTCTGGGGGGTGGATGTTGATGTGGTGGAAGGCTCTTGATATGTCGAGTGTGGAGAAAATATGTGTGTTGTGTAGATGTGACGAGAAATCTCGGAGGTGAGGGACGTTATATAGGTCGGGTGTGGTTCTTGAATTGAGGCGGCGATAGTCGCCACAGGGGCGGATGTCCCCGTTGGGCTTTTGCACGATGTGCAGGGGGGAGGCCCAAGGGGATTTGGAGGGGCGGATAATTCCGTCCGCGATCAGACGGTCAAAATGCCGGCGGGCCTGAGATAGCTGTAAGGGGTGGAGGCGGCGGGCTTTTGCGGTAATTGGGGGGCCGGAGGTCTCAATGAAGTGTTGTATCGTTGAAATGTGGGCGGAGGGGCGGCGCTGGGGGCGGTATTGTTGGAGGAGGGTTTCAAATTTGGTCGGGGGCTGGTTGATGGCGTGGATGAAACCGGGGATGGGTTTGTTGGTGGAGGGGTCGATCAGGCGCGCGTTTTTTACGTCGACCTGGAGGCCGAAATATGCCAAAAAATCGGCCCCCAGGATCGCTTTCTCCACGTCCGCCACGGTGAATTCCCACTCGTACGCGAGTCCGCTCATGTAGACAGATGAGCGGTACGTCCCGTACGAGGGGATGGTGGTACCGTTGGCGGCGTAGAGAATTTGGCGATAACAGCGCGCCTGACGACGGAGGATGGAATTTGGGAAAATGGACAGCGCCGCCCCTGTGTCGATCAGGAAGGGAACGTTTGTTTTTTTACATTTCAAAAACAGACTTTGGTGGGTTGGTGTGGTGTGGGGTGAAATTGCGGCGGTGGGGGTTGGGGCTGGCTGAGTGACCGGTGGACTGGTAGCAGGGGGGGAGGGATTGAGCGTTGGGGGTCGTGGTGGGGTTTTGGCGTCCGCAAAGGAGACGCGGTTCGTGGGGCGCCCGGTCCGTGGGAGGGGACTTGTTGGTGGGGTGGGGGTTGTAATGTTGGGGTTGGGCTTGTTGGGGTGGTGGGCGGCCGTGATGGCGGCAGTGGGGGGGTCGTTCCGTGGTGGGGGAACGGTGACGGCGCAGTGAGGCGCGGTCGTGAGGTTGGCGACCGTGGTGGCGGTCGAGAGGGGGCCGTTCCGTGGTGGTGGAGCGGTGTGTGGCTGGGGGAGGGAGGTGGCGGCGCAGCGAGGCGCGGCGGTGAGGGTGGCGGCCGTGGTGGCGTTGGAGAGGGGGCCGTTCCGTGGTGGGGGAGCGGTGTTTGGCCGGGAGAGGGAGGTGGCGGCGCAGCGAGGCGCGGCCGTGAGGTTGGCGGCCGTGGTGGTGGACGTGGAGGGGCCGTTCCGAGGTGGGGGAACGGTGTTTGGTCGGGAGAGGGAGGCGGCGGCGCAGCGAGGCGCGGACGTTAGGTTGGCGGCCGTGGCGGCGGCGTAGGAAGGGTAGGAGGCCTTCGTGGTGGTGGTGGAGTTGACTCGAGCCGGGGGGGGGGGGGGGGGTTGGTGGGGGTCCCCCCCGTGTTGGCGAGGAGGGGGGCCCGCCGGGTTCACCGGCGGGCGTCGGCGTTTCACTGCCCGGAGGAGAAGGAGCAGGGGGGCTGACATCTGCGAGCCTCCCCACCGAAGTTTACGTGGTAGAAGCATCGGTGGGGGGGGTCGGCGGGTAGGTAGGCTGTCCTGGTGGGGCGGGAGGTGTTGGTGGGGGTCGTCCGGGCCGGTGATCATCCTCGCGGTTGGTCCTGGGGAGGGGCGGGCCGGCGGTCGGGGGAAGGTTGGCGCCGGCGGTCAGTGGAGGGGGTTCGGCGGCGCTCCTTGGAGTGGGGTTGACGGCGGTCCATGGAGGGGGTCCGGCGACGCTCCGTGGAGGGGGGTCGACTGCGCTCGCGGGATGCGTTGCGTTGTTGAGGGGGGGTTGCGGCGCGTGGGGTGCGAATTTCGCCACCGCTGGCGGACGCGGCGAGGTCGTGTACGGTGTCCGCCAGGCGGAGGAGCGGTTCATCCGGGCCGTCGAGGTGGCTGGCGAGCGCCATCTGGATGGGGTGGGGGTGGGCGCGTAGCCAGAAGGTCCGGGCGATGTCTGCCGTCATGATTCCCTGCAGCTGATGGCGCAGGCGTCGGAAGAGGTGTGAAGGCTTCATGTCGCCGAGCTGTTGCGGCTGCGACAGGGCGGCGATCCGGGCGATTTTCGAGGGCTGGTAGAGGGATATGAGGCGGCCGCGGAGGTCGTCGTATGCGGTGGCTGCATCGGGAGGGATGTCCGACGTCTGCAGCAAGATATCGTATGGCAGGAGGGAGATGATGCGTGAATAGCGTGTTCTCTGGCTGCGGATGCCGGCGGCTGAAAACGCTGCGTCCACCTGAAAAAACCATAATGCGGGGTCGTGTGCATAAAATGGGGGTAAAGAAAGGGGGAATGACGCAGAGGCGGTCATGACGTCGGCGGCGGCGGCGGCGGCGGCGGCGGCGGCGGCGGTGGGCGCAGGTGATGAGGAGGAGCCGGGCGGCGAGAGGGTGGAGAACGGGTTGTCGACAGCGGCCGTTGCGTTCGTTATCGTGGCGGCGGGCGGCTGCAGCGTGGATGGCCGGAGGAGCGGTGGCGGTGTCGAGTTCGGGTCCATGGTTCGAGGTCTGTAATTAGAAAATTCAAATTTTAATTTTCAAATTCGAAATTCGCAAAAATCGGGAGCGGTGGTGCGTGTGGTCGAGCGGAGATGTGAGGGGTTTGAGGTCTCCGAGCGGTTGAGTGAGTGTGGGCGAAAAATGCGAAAATTAAACTGACTGACTGACCGAATTTGAAATTGAAATGGGACCGAACTTTTGAGACTGGGGGTGACACATGAGATGGGAAAGAAGGAAGGTTGGGTGTACGTCGGGTTCACCACTGTGATGAATTTAAAATTGGCATCACGGTGGTGTGAGGGAAATTGCCCAGGCGGTTATGAGCGAATCACCACCGACGTCTGGGATCTTTTTGGAAGAGTTTTTAGGTGAATTTGCCTAGGCGGTTATGAGCGAATCACCACCGACATCTAGGATCTTTTGGAGAGGAGGTGTCCAGGCGGTTATGAGCGAATCACCACCGACATCTGGAATCTTTTAGAGGAGGTTTGCCTAGGCGGTTATGGGCTGACTATCACCGACATCTAGGATCTTTTAGAAGAGGAGGTGTGCCTAGGCGGTTATGGGCTGACCACCACCGACATCTAGGATCTTTTAGAGGAGGATATGTTCCGATCGGGCTGAAAAGTTTCAGGACACAACTAGAGCCCAAATGCATAAATGCGAAAGAACGAATTTTTTAGACCGCAATTGAAGCCGGTACACGTGACACGGCAGACGGACGTTGCATTTTTGGAGTCTACGCTCCTTGGAACGAAAAAGAAAAACGCTGCAAAGTCCTCACATGGGTTTATTATTCTACTGGAGATACTACAGAAATGTTGGACTTCATTTATTGTTTCTTTCATGCGTAATAATCGAAATAGCTATTTCTGATGGTTTCCATTAATTTCATTAATTTTGACCCCTAAAACACAAATTAGGTACGCTCTTTTTAGCGAATTTTCGAAGAAAAGGAAGCTGTTGTTCTCGGTCCAAAATTTTTAAAACTCGAATTTCCGAAAGATCTGTATACCAAAATCCGTTTCAGACCATCCTGAATTCCCTGCCGAAAGACACCAAAAATTATATGTATATATATATATATATATATATATATATATATATATATATATATATATATATGTTTATACATTTATAGGTATATTTATATATTTATATATTTATATATGTATGTGTCATTCCAGACGATAACTCTCGAAAGAATTGAGATAAAAAGTTCAAATTTGCACGAAAAATCTGTCTTGGCAATCGACAGGCTAAGTTCGAAGATGGGCAGAATCGGGTCACCCTAAGGGGGAGTTTTGGGGAGTTTTAGGGGGGGAAAATTACCCATAAATTCCCAAAATGAAAAAGTCTGACAAGTGACACCTCATTTTAAAGGTTTTTGTACGCTGAACACGATGGTGAAATCAGAATTGCGATATCTCATTCCATTCTCAAACTGGAGCACTTTGAAGATGAAGGAACGTGGTTATTTCTTGAGATGTTCTTCCTGGTTCGTCTGCTCTAATCTGATAACGGAATGGGATATCGCAATTCTGACTTTACCATCGTGTTCAGCGTTGGAAAATCAACAAACCGAGGTGTTACTCGGCAAAAAATGGAACAAAAAATTTGTTACGTACCCAATACCTACTCTTCTGGTATTCGAAACATTTTTGATTTCCCCCTCCCCCTCCTTCCACCCCAAATATTACTTTGCGCAAAACTACTCCTGTTTTAAGTTTGTATGGTATCAAGTTGGGAAAACATTGGCCGAAAATTAATTTTCAGAAAATTTTAGGCGGAGGAGGAAGATGCCGAAAACTTCGAAAATTCGCTCTTATAGCCATGCTGCATGACTGTGGTTTTATTTATTTTTTTTTTTTTTTTGTTTTTTAAACTATCTTTGATCATTGGTAATGCCATTTAATCGTCTTGATCCACGTGTTGACACTTTTCGTTTATTATTCTGTGAATAATACACCTATGTATTCGCTCAGCAAAAAATTTTTATAACACCCTCTCAAAATTTTTTCTTTTCCGTTTCAAGGTGCGTAGATTCCAAAAATGTCCCGTCCGCCGTCCGCCGTACGCCGTATCACGTGTACAGGCTTCATTTTCGGTCTAAAAAAGTCGTTCTTTCGCACACATGCTCCATTTGGGCCCTAGTTGTGTCCCGAAACTTTTCAGCTCGATCGGAATATACCCAGGGGTGTTATGAGTGAAAATGTGTATAAAAATAGGTACTTTTTGCGGTTTAACAACATGTTAGTAACATGAGCTTTTGAGGTATCTTTTTCCGTGTTTTTGAGGACGAGAAGACCGAATATGAAGTCGATTTTGACCAAAGACGCGGAAATTGAGGTTTTACCAAAGGTTCAGCTCCCAAAATTGGTTTTTTATGAGTCAAAAACCTGGAAAACTGTCTGAAATCACCATCAATGTGTACAATAACATTGGAAAAAGTGTAAACAGGTGAATCAAGACCATTAAATGCCACTACCAATGATCAAAGATGATCTTAAAAAAAAAAAAAAAAAGCGTACCTATTTCATGTTTTGGGGGCCAAAATTGGTGGAGATCATCAGAAATAGCTATTTCAATCATTCCACATGAAAGAAACAATACATTTAACAGCCAACAAAAATCTCTAGAACTCCAATAGAATATAAAACCCATGTGACAAGGACTTTGCAGCGTTTTTCCAGTGTTATTATACAAACTGATGGTGATTTCAGACAATTTCCCAGGTTTTTTACTCATAAAAACGCTGCAAAGTCCTTGTCACATGGGTTTATTATTCTAATGGAGTTCTAGAGATTTTTGTTGGCTGTTAAATGTATTGTTTCTTTCATGTGGAATGATTGAAATAGCTATTTCTGATGATCTCCACCAATTTTGGCCCCCAAAACATGAAATAGGTACGCTTTTTTTTTTAAGATCATCTTTGATCATTGGTAGTGGCATTTAATGGTCTTGATTCACCTGTTTACCCTTTTTCCAATGTTATTGTACACTTTGATGGTGATTTCAGACAGTTTTCCAGGTTTTTGACTCATAAAAAACCAATTTTAGGAGCTGAACCTTTGGTAAAACCTCAATTTCCGCGTCTTTGGTCAAAATCGACTTCATATTCGGTCTTCTCGTCCTCAAAAACAGGGAAAATATACCTGAAAAGCTCATGTTACCAACATGTTGCTAAAACGCAAAAAGTACCTATTTTTACACACTTTTTCACTCATAACACCCCTGGGTATATTCCGATCGGGCTGAAAAGTTTCGGGACACAACTAGGGCCCAAATGGAGCATGTGTGCGATAGAACGACTTTTTTAGACCGAAAATGAAGCCTGTACACGTGATACGGCGTACGGCGGACGGCGGACGGCGGACGGACATTGCATTTTTGGAATCTACGCTCCTTGAAATGGAAAAGAAAAAATTTTGAGGGGGTGTTATAAAAATTTTTTGCTGAGCGAATACATAGGTGTATTATTCACAGAATAATAAACCAAAAATCAATTTTGGGAGCTGAACACCTGGTAGAACTCAATTTTCCACTCTTTGGTCAAAATCGAGTTCATATTCGGTCTTCTCGTCCCCAAAAACATGGAAAACGATGTCTCAGGAGCTCATGTTACCAACATGTTGCTAAAACGCAAAAAGTACCTATTTTTACACACATTTTCACTCATAACATCCCTGGGTATATTCCGATCGGGCTGAAAAGTTTCGGGACACAACTAGGGCCCAAATGGAGCATGTGTGCGAAAGAACGATTTTTTTAGACCGAAAATGAGGCCTGTAGACGTGATACGGCGTACGGCGTACGGCGTACGGTGGACGGCGGACGGACATTGCATTTTTTGAATCTAATCAACTTGAAACGGAAAAGAAAAAAGTTTGAGGGGGTGTTATAAAAATTTTTTGCTGAGCGAATACATAGGTGTATTATTCACAGAATAATAAACCAAAACGCTGCAAAGTCCTTGCCACATGAGTTTATTATTCTACTGGACATACCTACAGAAAAGTTGACTGTTCATTTATTGTTTCTTTCACGTGAAATAATTCGAATAGCATAGCCATATTTGGCCCCCAAAACACGAATTAGGTATGCTCCTTTTTCTTTTTTTTTCAAATTATCTTTGACCATTGTGAATGCCATTTAATTGTCTTGATTCACCTCTTCTAGCGTTATAATACAAACTGATTGTGATTTCAGACGATTTCCCAGGTTTTTGACTCCCAAAAAATAAATTTTGAGAGCTGAACATTTGGCAGAACCTTCATTTTCCACTCTTTGGTCAAAATCGACTTCATATTCGGTCTAATCGTCCCCAAAAACATGGAAAACGATACCTCAAAAGCTCATTTTTCTAACATGTTACTAAAACAAAAAAAGTACATATTTTTATACACATTTTCACTCATAACACCCCTGGCTACATTCCGATCGGGCTGCAAAGTTTCGGGACACAACTAGGGCCCAAATGGAGCATGTGTGAGAAAGAAAGAATTTTTTACACCTAAAATGAAGCCGGTACACGTGATACGGCGTACGGAGGACGGACATTGCATTTTGGTGTATTATTCCGAGAATAATACACCTATGTATTCGCTCAGCAAAAGATTTTTATAACACCCCCTCAAAATTTTTTCTTTTCCGTTTCAAGGTGAGTAGATTCCAAAAATGCAATGTCCGTCCGCCGTACGCCGTCCGCCGTATCACGTGTACCGGCTTCATTTTAGGCCTAAAAATGTCGTTCTTTCGCACACATGCTTCATTTGGGCCCTAGTTGTGTCCCGAAACTTTTCAGCCCGATCGGAATATACCCAGGGATGTTATGAGTGAAAATGTGCACAGAAATAGGTACTTCTTGTGTTTTAGTAACATGTTAGTAACATGTTACTAACATCGTTTCCATGTTTTTGGGGACGAGAAGACCGAATAAGAAGTCGATATTGACCAAAGATTGGAAAATCGAGGTTCTACCAAATGTTCAGCTCCCAAAATTGAATTTTATTAGTCAAAAACCTGGGAAATCGTCTGAAATCACCATCAATTTGTATAATAACACTGAAAGTAGTATCAACACGTGGATCATGACGGTTGGATGGCACTACCAATGATCAAAGATAAATCGAAAAAAAAATAGGAGCGTACCTACCTAATTCGTGTTTTAGGGGCCAAAAACGGTGGAAACCTTCAGAAATAGCTATTTCAATTATTTCACATGAAATAAACAGTAAATGAACAGCCAACTTTTCTGTAGGTATGTCCAGTAGGATAATAAACCCATGTGACAAGGACTTTGCAGCGTTTTTTTGTTTTTTGTTTTTGGGACGAGAAGACCGAATATGAAGTCGATTTTCACCATGGAGTGGAAAATCGAGGTTCTACCAAATGTTCAGCTCCCAAAATTGATTTTTTAAGAGTCAAAAACCTGGGAAATCGTCTGAAATCACTATCAATTTGTATAATAACACTAGAAGAAGTGTCAACACGTGGATCAAGACGATAAAATGGCATGACGTATGTCCAATAGAATAATAAACCCATGTGACAAGGACTTTGCAGCGTTATTAGAATCTACGCACCTTGAAATGGAGAAGAAAAAGTTTTGCAGGGGTGTTATAAAAATTTTTTGCTGAGCGAATACATAGGTGTATTATTCACAGAATACTAAACCAAAAGATCTCTAGCCGAACCATAACTTTTTCTACAAAATTCAGGCCCAGCTTGAAATTGTCAACCGCGAGTATTGCGACTTTGTTGTTTGGGCACCTTCATTTTTCTCCTTGTTCAGCGCATCAAAAGAGACAAAGAGCCACAAATATGATCCCAAAACTTAGCCACTTTTTTGATGCGGCCATTTTACCCGAGATAGTGGATCCCCGGAAATGCAGATCGATGCCACTCAGGGAGACATGACCTTCAATAAAATTTGAGAAAAATATGCTTATGTAACACAAGTTAGAAATATTTTTTTCATTATTGCTTCCCTTCCCTCCACAATTCAAAGATAGAAAAATCCCAAATTGAGAGTGCAGTGCACTGTAATACTAATGTCAGAAGCCAAGCAGATGCCTCATGCAGCATGGCTCTAGGAGCGAATTTTCAGAGAAATTTGGGGGAAGTGAGCCGTTTCGTTCAAAACACAAAATTTAACAATATTCAACTTTCCTATTACCGAAAAATCGTATTTTTTCACTTGTCCAAAGACACCCCACATGCCCAAAGGGTTGAACATGGATTTTGTTTGGACCATTAAATTGTAAATCTGAACAGCTGTCCAAACAGCTGGCCTGCAAGCGAACTCGTAATTACTCTTGAGCAGACGAATTTTTCTGAGCTACAAAGAAATTTTTATCGGAAAATTACTCTAGTTATCGTGCGGAAGAACTTATATATATATAAAAATCTAAACGAGAACAAAAAATACAAATTCTGTGATCGAGTTCGCATGCATTTCCAACGGATTCTGATGTCAGCATGTAGAATCATAGGAAAAAGTTCTCTCCTCGAAGAGTTCTCTCCTTTCAATCTTGAAAGCCGAACACCCCCTACCTGTGGCACGGGTAGGCTCCCCGGCTGGGGCTGGGTCATTCGCCTTCGTTCCCCCCTTCAAATGTAGATATTCAACTATTCACAAAAGCAGATCTTTTCAACAGCCTACCGACGCTGTTTTTTTACACAGGCGGTTTTTTCAATAATGCACGATTAGGTCATGAGTACTCAGATCCGGGCTGTACCTCTTTTTGTACAAAAAAGGTATTTACTTACAATTATTAACATTTAAATGTGAAAACAACTTTTTTTGAAAGATTTTTTCAAAATTTTTTTCGTCGGCCTCTTTTTTAGTCATTCTCTGGGAATAAACCATTTTTCAGATTTAAAAAATGTTGAACGGTTGAAAGAGAAAAACGTTAAATACTTTTCCATCTTCTATCTCTCTCACACACCTGTCGTCCACATTAGCCTTAAATTACATGGTGAATAAAAATGTGAGGATACTGTTGGAAAGAGCGTTAAAGTTTCTTTCAGATTCAACCACCAACTTTTCTCTAAAATTAAGAAAAACAAGCGATTTTTGAACCCAAACTACAATTTTTGTAATTTTTCATCTTTCTAGGCGATTTTCAACGGTATTTCCAACAATATCGGCTACAGAAAAACTGTTGAGCTCCACGGTAAAAAGATCTGCGTTTAATAAGCTTTTCAACGGTATTATTCAATTTTATTTTTAAAGCCGTTGTTAAATGAGAAATCGGTGGTTGAATGCGAAAAAATGTGGAGAGCGAGGGCATTCTCACATATTTCAGGAACCCATTTAGTGAGGAAACGTAGAATTTTCGCGATTAGGATGGGTTAAATAACAAGTAAGAATGAACATTGAAAGATAATATCTTTCTTCCTTCACATAAAAAAATGAAATAAAATAAATAAATAGAAATAACTTCTTTCTACAAGATTTTACAATTTATAACTTTTTTCTACAACATTTGAAGTTGTTACAGAAATTGTTCAAAATGCCTTCCGCCTTGCTGTAAACAGATTCTGCACCTCTTGCGAACACTATCAACAGCGCTGCGCAATTCCAAACGATTTGGCTCCATTTCGGCACAACACAAGTTTATCCTACCAATCAACTCCTCCCGAGTTTCGACCCTGACGCTGCACCTTGGCCTTCAGGATGCCCCAAACGTAAAAGTCTAAACAAGGCAAATCTGGGCTCCTCGCAGGCCACATTACTGGTGCATACCGTCCGATCCATCTGTTTCTAAAATGCTCGTTCAACCACTGGGAAACGTTGCGTCCATTGTGGGCTGGACATCCATTCATTTGCCACCACATAATATTCTGCCTCCTATCAGAGGCGCGCCGTTCAATAACTCCATCAGATCGTTGTCCAGAAAATGTAGAAATCCTTGTGAGCTGAGGGGTTTCCGGAGGAAGATGGGTCGAAAGTCGGGAGGAGTTGATTGGCAGGATAAACTTGTGTTGTTGAGCAAAATCGTTTGGAATTGCGCAGCGCTGTTGATAGTGTTCGCAAGAGGTGCAGAATCTGTTTACAACAAGGCATTTTGAACATTTTCTGTAACAAGTTAAATTGTAAAACCTTGTAGAAAGAAGTTATTTCTATTTATTTATTTTATTTTATTTTTTTATGTGAAGGAAAAAGAGATTATTTTTCAATGTTCACTTCTTACTTGTTATTTAACCCATCCTAATCGCGAAAATTCCACGTTTCCTCACCAACTGGGTTCCCGAAATGTGCGGGAATGCCCTCCCTCACCACATTTTTCACATTCAATCACCAATTTCTCATTTAACAACGGCGTTAAAAATAAAATAGCATAATACCGTTGGAAAGCTTATTAAACGTAGATGTTTTTACCGTGAAGCTCACCAGTTTTTCAGTAGCCGATATTGTTGGAAAATACCGTTGAAAATCGCGTAGAAATATGAAAAATGACAAAAATTGTAGTTCGGGTTCAAAAAACGCTTGCTTTTCTTGATTTTAGAGAAAAGTTGATGGTTGAATCTGCAAGAAACTTCAACCCTCTTTCCAACGGTATCCTGAAATTTTGATTCACCATGTAATTTAAGGGAGTTATGGTCATTTTAGTGAGATAAGGTCGAAAACACGAAAAAACTATTAGAAGTGAAAATAGCTTCCTTTTCTTCGAAAATTCGCTAAAACTCTCGAAAACAAGGGGTTACAGAAAAAACTCTATGAGACACTTTTTGTTGGAAATTAGTTGTAGAATCGATCCCTGAAGTTTCGTCGTTCTTAAACCGAACAACCGGTATATACTTACATAATTATATAAATCTGTAAGAACTTGATCATTCCTCATTTTCTACAATCCATCCTCTTTCCACTGATTCCCCCCCCCCCCCCTCACAAAAATGGCGTATTTATGGTATATGGTTAGGGAGGTTTTTGGGTGTCTTAGGAACTTGCTAAGAAGTGAAATAAAAATTTAGTAAGCCGTTAACAAGTTAAAAAACTTTTTTCTTTTTTTTTGGGGGAGCCCCGGACGCTTTCTGCCTCCGGGCCCAGATTTTCTCTCCACGGCCCTGAATGTCAGTAAAGTGTGTGGGTGCGATGAGGTTAGTGATTCTTAGTTGTATATTATGGGTGCTGTGAGGTCAGTGATTCGTACCCATATATAATTATGGGCGCGGTGAGGTCAGTGCTTCATAACCGTATATCATGGGTGCCACATTGTAGGGAAAATGAATATTCCGAGAGGGTTTCAGAATGATAGAATTGTGGATTTCCTTAAAGAACTATTCAAAACAAAGAATTACACTTTGAGACTGACTGCACCTGATCTAACCACTTGACTTCTTGGCCTAATTGGTCACAGCATCTGGGTAAGTTGGTAGATTTTTTCTTCACTCTATTGCCCACATTTTCTCAACCAACATTTTCATTTCCCAGAAAAGTCATTTAGGTATATAATGGTGATAAGCTTCGGATCCAGTATTAATCATGTAATAAAATCAAACTACCATAATCAGTAGTTAGAAATAGTTAGTTTCATTTTCACTGAAAAATGGCTTTCGAAATTTTTCGGGGAACCATATGAGAGGCAAATGTAGCAACAACATTTCTAACAACGCTCTGTAAGCAGTAAAGATCGAACCTTGGATACGTATGTCAGAGTAGGAGGATGTGATAGGTCCAGTGTGGCAGGTTGGTTGGAGCTTCGTTATTTACCAAGTTGGCAGACGTCCAGCTGTCGACATTCAACTCCATTCGCCCCACATTTTTTCTCATTACGTCACAACTTTCGGGAGAATAGTCACACCTGAGCCCGACAAGAACGTATGGAGAGAGAAGTTGGAAAATCTTCGTTGGCACTTATTAAGAATGGACTATATATTTCATTGAGAAAATTTCATTACTCGGGACACTGGGACACGTTATCACTGGCAATTTCCCATGTAACTTCAATTTATGGCTTCAGTCCGGAGGCTGGAATGTACTAATTTATAGACGCACAGATATCAAGTAGGTAAATAGAAAACTGAAGACGACCGCCATGGATGTTCCAGGGAACTATATAATAATATATTGTAATATGAATAAACAGTAATAGATAGGTAATATATTATGTACTGAATTCGGAGCCTATGAGTTGTTCCCGGTGATAGAAGAGGAAGAAAAATAGTGGGAGAGTGGTAAAAAACTAAAAATTTGAAGAAAATGTATCAAAAATTGGAAATAAAATCGCGCTCAGTAAACCATAATACGAAGCAATTGAGAAAAATCGATTTTTCTTGTATTCAGGGAACCAAATTATGTGTGTGGTGATTGGTAGGGTTTGGTTTGGGTGAGTGAAGGATAGAAAGGAGGTGCTCCTCGGGAGTCTATTGCAAACACTTATCACCATAGCAGGCGTTAGTTTGAAGAGGCGGCTAGCACCCCACGGTTATCACCACAGCAGGTGCTCGAGGAGAAGGATGCGTACCGCGGTTATCACCACAGCAGACGCCTAGAAGAATAAGGCTAGCACTCCACGGTTATCAACACAGCAGTTGCTAGACGAGAAGGAGGCGTCCCACGGTTATCACCACAGAAGACGCCTGGAAGAAGAAGGCGAATACTCCACGGTTATCACCACAGTGAGTATTTGACAAGAGCACCCTGTGGTTATCACTACAGCAGTTTAAGGAACGGTAGGAGAGAGAGAGAGAGAGTAGGGCGGTCGAGAGAGAGAGTAGGGCGGTCGAGAGAGAAGTTGCAAGTCGATGAGTGGTCCTTCGAATGAGGATCTGGGGCACCAGTCCTCATTATAAAGACCTCCCGCCCCCTCCACACCAGGGTCTTCCAACAGCGGTTCCCACTGTTGATGATCGTTCGGGGGGGGGGGGGGGGGGGGCTCGATGGAGGGGACCCCTCCAGTCCCTTTCCCAAGGCGTTACCCCAGCTCGTCCTTCTCCTCGTTTATTTGGTTAAATTTTATTTCACATGACTGGGGTGTTTATATTCGTTCCACTGTTATAAAACACTGCAAAATATAGGACAATAGTTTATTTCTCCTGCATGGTTCCTCCTTGCCCCCTCCCGGAGCAGTTCTCTGCGAAATCATTATTCTTCTGCGAAGAAGAAGCCATGAAATTCCCCCCATAGGTTCACCTTGCTGTCCAGGCTCAACCCATGCAAGGCCAAGCGCTTCAGGGCCTACGCCCTATCCCGAACCTTTCTATTCTCGCCCCAACCTAGGACAGATACTATTATGACGTACTTAATTAACGACTAATCTCAATCACTCTCCCTGCATGACTCGAAAGCAACGCTATCCATATTAAGGCCTTGACTTCTGGTTTATTACTATGTATGCGCTCAGCAAACATTTTTTATAACAACCCCTCAAATTTTTTTCTTTTACGTTTGGTAAGCAGATTCCAAAAAAGCTGCAAAGTCTACTGGACATACCTACAGAAATTTTGGCTGTTCATTTCTGGTTTCTTTCATGTGCAATAATTGAAATAGCTCTTTCTTATGGTTTCAACCAATTTTGACCCCCCCCCCCCCCCAAAAAAAAAAAGGCCACCCCCCACCCTTTTTTTAAAATTAGCATTGATCATTGGTAGTGCCACTTAAATAATCTTGATTCACCTGTTGACAATTTTTCTAGTGTTATTATACAAACTGATGGAGATTTCAGATAATTCCCCAGGTTTTTGACTCATAAAAAATCAATTTTGGGGCTGAACGTTTGGAAGAACCTCAATATTCCGATATTTGGTCAAAATCGACTTCATATTCGGTCTTCTCGGCCAAAAAAACATGGAAACCGATACATCCAAAGCTCATATTACTAAAACACCAAAAAATTATATTTTTACACCAATTTTTCACCCATAACACCCCTCGGTATATTCTGATCGGGCTGCAAAGTTTCAGGACACAGCTAAAGCCCAAATGGAGCCTGCTTGGGATTTATTATTCTATTGGACATACCTGGAGAAATGTTGGCTGTTCATTTATTGTGTAGTCAAATTGTCATCTTTGAAAAAGGCGGTCTTCCCGCAAATTTGACTCGGGCGGTTTTCTTCCCTTCGATTCGGGCGGTCCCTCCCGCCGACTCAGCGTTGGACCATAAGGAGTCAGGTCCTTCTGCGCCTCCCCTACGCGCAAGGGAGGGGAAGAGTATAAATACCCCGGCTCCCCACACCTCGACACACAGTTCACCGAGATCTACCTGAGACCAGACCTGCGATTTTATAGTATAGTATTTGAGAGATAAGAGTTAGAGAAAAGTAGTGTTGAGAGTGGTAGTTGTGTTGGTTCAAGGAGAGTTTAGTTTATTTTATCCCTCCCACGATCGATCCCCCTGTGGAAGAAGACGAGCGGACTTGGCACGGAAACGGTTTCAATTCGGACACGCAAAATAACAGTCGAGCAAGAGAGAGAGAAGGCGATACGACCCCACCGGAAGGCACATTTGAACCCAAGTGTGTACTCAGTACTGCCGTGGAAGTATACTTGTTCCAGGAGCCAGCAGCCAAGAACAATCGCCCCGGAGCCCCAGGAATTCATCCCTGGACCAGAAGCCCGGAAGGACCATCCCTGGACCTATTGGACCACCGTTCCAGCGGAGGTAGGAATCATTCCTTTTCTTACTTATCTTTACCTAAGCGATATCATTCGCGTAATAGCGCCCCTCAGGCTTGGTGCATCACACTTCCTAACGAGAGTCACAAAGGGGTTATACCCGTCTGTTCCAGAACTCTCCACATCTTTGGCCCCAAGAAATCTCCCTTGTCCCTCGTATCATCGACGTCCGAACCCATCGCTGAACCCTCGACTCTGGTGCCACATTTTCAACATCTTAAATTACACTTATCTAACATACTTACCCTCTTAGTTTTCCTCCCCGTTCATGTAATTTCCGTAACTCGCGACTATTCAATTTCATCTCGTACATTCTGTCTTTTCTTTTGCGCCTTCGCGACCCCGCTTCATGTTGTTACATTTCCTATAATAAATTCAGTTACCTTGACGTATTGAGATTCTTTCACATCCTTTTGAGAACCGTAGAGTCACCTTTCGAACTGCCATCAGGCCTCCAAATTATTAGTTTTATCGTTAGGAGTTTACAGCCGTACCATAACCTGTACCCGAAGTCAGAACCTGTGCAACGCTGACTACGGGGCCGCTGCCAACCTACAAACTTCAGGTAATCTACTTGTAGACTTTTCGCTGCCAAATTTCAGCCTTAGCTCGCCATCCATCACTGACATAGTCATCAGTAGGTTTGTAGGCCGGATAGTCACACAAGTAACGATTACAAATTTGGTGTCAGAACTGGGGATTTCATGCACTCTCAGAAATCCGAACCCAGTAGGTAGGCACACGGCTAGGTTACAAACGGCATCCAGAGTCTCGCGAAACTCCCCCAAGTTCCCCCGATCCTCCAAAAATATCACCTACTAGGTCCTGAAAAAGTAGAGTGATCCTTGTATATATTTTGATATTGTGTTGTAAATATTATTTCATTTATTGCAAATTTTTCCATTTCTTTTATATATGTTTATGTGTTGAAATATTCCTTGTATATTGGTCACAATTTATCATTTTTGTTATACTTAAATTCGCGTCTTTCAAGTAAGAATATTGTGGAAGGGATTTTCCGGGGAAATTAGGAAATTAGTGGAAATCAGTGGGAATTTTCTACTGTGTGACCCCATTGACCCCATTTCGGCAGAAAAATTAGTGTAAAAATTCATTTTCGAACCTACAATATTGCGCAATAGGTGAAAGACCCGTTGCATTTGCCAGTTGAGACAGGCCGTTGTTAGTTCCATCATAAAAGTCAAGCGATCAATAGGACTTTCCCTCGAGGGTTGAACGAGTTCATTCAATCCGAACCCATAACAACTGGTAAGTGACTCCATTTCAGCGGATAATACCCCTCAGGTAGACCCCACTGAACCAGTCATTGCACCCATCTCAAGCGGTAAAACCGCCAAACTTGACCACTTAAACCGACTGCCTGGCCTCATTGTTGGGTTCGATACCTGTTTCCCTCCACAATTGTGACCCCATCGTGTTATTACTGTCTGCCCGTTACTCCGTTTACGTTCCCCTGTAGTCGACATTGACCCTAAGCCTTTCGTTGTTGTGTGGACTTTCACTGTATTTCATCGTGTTTACTTCCCCTTGTCCTCACACGCAGCTGCATTACGTCTCAAAACCTTGGGAGACGCCATTTTGTTCCCTTGTTGTTATTCCTCCGACTTCACTAAGAGTTGACCCTTATCCTTTTTCGTGTTATTCTTTCGTATCAACACCTACCTTTCGTCTTTTTACTGCGTAGAAACCTCCACTCCGTCTCAAAAACCCTGTGGATCGCCATTTTTGACACAACTTTCGCAGCCTTCCTTCACTCCTCGAATATTATTTTACCGACGCTCTCGCCAATGTTGTCCTTTCCCTTTTTCTTACATTAGCGTTTCATTCGTGTATAGTATTCCATTTATTATTCTTGTTCTGTTTATTTTGAAATAATTTTCGTATATTCTCGTTTAATAATTGTTTTCGATTCTTCATCTTTGTTGTCTTTGAAATAATTCCGCGATTTTCGGATAATTTCCAGTCATCCTTCATTTAAACTCGTATCTGTCTAGTTCGTTTCCTAATTCAATTATTATTCTCGTTACCGTTTCTTTTGTTTTACAATCATTTTGTCTGTGTTGATTGTTCTTGAAATAATTAGTACCTACTTTTCGATTTCTCATTCGACTTAGGTATTATTTTCGATTTCGTGCCTTTTCGCAATTAGTTCGCGTATTTTCTTGTCAGTTTCAATTTCATTTGTATTAAATATTGTCGTTTTCATTGTATTTCATCATTCCGCGTCTGTTCCGCAATCTATTTCGCGTATTTTCCTTGTCTTTTAGTATTTTGAATTTTTCTAGTTATTATCGTTCTTTCATTCTCTCTGTAACATTGTTCGCTCGCATCCACTCTCGCTTAGTTGATCACTACCCCGTTAGCGATGGCTACCTCCAACCCATTAGACAGCGAAGTAAGGAGCGACGACCCGGACTTGACACCAATGGAGAGATCTGTCCTGGCCTTAGGTCGGATCATGGTAGACTCTCACCGCAAGGTTTTGAGCGAGATGAAGGCCCAAGAGCGCCAACCCCAGAAGTTCACTCGCACCATGATAGACTCTCTAGCCCCCTGGGATCCGTCGGACCCAGAAGCCCTACCTCTTTCTGATTATCTCGAGTTAATAGAGGATGCCACACCAGAAATGACAGAAACCGAAAGGGCCGGACTCCTTCGAATCAAACTCAAAGGGGTCTCATTCAACTGTCTGGTCAGCCACCCAGAATGGCGTCAGGCTGCTGCCCCTTATAGTCTAGCCAAGGTCGGCTTGTTGAGATGGTTCGGGAGGGAAAACACCGAGACGCTCTCCCAACGCTTGGCGGAATGCCGGAAGGAAGAATCCGAGTCCCTGGTCCAATACGCTGACCGGGTTCGCCGCCTAGCCGGACGCCTGGTTCGTGCAACTTACCCTGATTGGGAAGCGGACGCGCGACACCCGATGATGAATGATCGCGCGAAGCGAGCGTTCATCCGAGGCCTCGAGGGGCACCTCCGAACGGCTATTGCCAGTAATTGTCCCGCCTCGTTTGACGACACAGTCGCCAGAACACTCGACCTAAGTGAAACCTTGTCCCCAGGGGCCGGATCTGACGACCCCAGGGACGTGGGTGCAGTATACCCCAGAGGACCCCTCCGAGATCCTCGGAACCGTGGGGGCTGTTATGTCTGTAGCCGAGGTGGTCACGTCGCGCACGATTGCCCCAACCGCCCCCAGCGGAACCCTAAGGGGGTAGACCCACTCTACGCACTCCGTCCCGTGGACCCAAACTCCGCGTATGCGCCACCGATCCATGAGTTCCCGCCCCAATACTTGCCTCGTCCAATTTTGCCAGTCACCACAAAGTGTCGATTTTGCGGTGGGTTCTCGCACTTCGCCGCCGATTGTCCAGACCGACCTGGAGTAAGGCAGTTTGTTGGGTGCACATACTGTGGCGCCAGAGACCACTCCGAGCGTGGGTGCAGCCTTCTCCGGGGACACCTCCGGGAGATCCAAGCACCTCCGGCGCCACGACCGCCCTTCGGATCAGGGTGGAGGAGGACAAACTCCACCCCAAAACCCCCGCAGACACAGGAACAAATCCACCCAAGCCTCGAAACCCCAGTGTCGTCGGGCCCCGTGGCCCCATGACCTCAGCCCCATTGGCCCCAGAAGATGAACCCGGTGAAACCCGTCAGAGTATCCCCGGGAATCAACTTGCCCCGACCCCCGAACCCGAAGCCCAGCCGCAGGGGATGGCCCCGGACCCCTGGATGGCTCCCGTCACTGTGGAGAGCTATGGACCGGCTATTACAGTCCCCGTTCTTCTAAATGAAACTCCCACAACGATGGTAGTAGACACGGGGGCACAGGTGTCCTTACTGAACCGCCCCATCCCTGGAAGTACCATGCGGCCTGCCATCCTTCAAGCCAGAGGCGCAGGAGGAGAACCCATCCAATTCCAAGGAACCCAAACACTGCGGGTTCGATTGGGGGCATACGACTTTCCCCATGACTTCCACATCCTGCCCTCTGCTAGCCGGGGATTGAATTTGATGGGAGTAGACCTACTCATGCGCGTACCAATAAATCTTACCACTTGTGAACCTACGACAGCGGGAAACGAGCCGGTGAAAGCCATGATGGTTATCGGTACAGTCCGCGGCCACGATGAAGACGAATTACCCCTCGAAGACTGGACCCCACCAAGCGAAATACCTTCCCTCCTGGACCAGCATGTCCAACATTTGGGCCCAACCGAAAGGTCCACCCTGCTCTCCGTATTGCGCGAATACGCCAACCTGTATGAGCCCCCGGACGCTGGAGGATGTAGTCTCCCCGTCACACACCGATTAGACACCGGTTCGCAGGCCCCGATATATAAACGGCAATACCTGGTCCCTATCGTATTAAGACCGATCGTAGAACAACAGCTAGATGAGCTGCTCACGTCCGGCGTCATTAGGCCTTCCGAAAGCCCGTGGTCGGTGCCTATCGTACTGGTCAAGAAGAAACCGAACCCGTCCGGAACTACTAGCTACCGGTTCTGCACCGACTTTCGAGAGTTAAACAAGGTTACCAAGGCCGACGTATACCCACTCCCGAACATCCACGAAACCCTATCGTACCTGGGAGGGTGCACCTATTTCACAACCCTGGATTTGACTTCCGGGTACCACCAGATCCGTATGAGCGACGAGACCCGAGAGAAAACCGCCTTCAGCACCCTTGGCGGACACTGGGAATATTTGAAGATGCCGTTCGGCCTGCGAAACGCTCCCGCCACCTTCCAACGAGCCATGAATAACTTATTAGGGGGGCTGGTCAACAAGATCTGTTGCGTTTATCTTGATGACATTGTGATCTTCAGCCCCACCTTTCGACAACATTTAGGGCATCTCCGGGATGTCCTCAATCGCTTACACGACGTCAACCTGAAGGTCAACCTGCGAAAATGCAGTTTCGCTAGGCCCGAGGTTGAATATCTAGGGCACCTTGTGGGACGGGAGGGCGTCCGAACTGACCCGAAGAAGCTGGACGCTGCCCGAAATTTTCCGCGGCCCACCAATGTTACCGGTGTCCGATCTTTCCTAGGCCTGGTGGGCTACTACCGCCGGTTCATCCAACTGTTTTCGGAAATGAGTGGTCCACTTAATGAACTCCTGAAAAAGGAACGCAAGTTCGAATGGGGCCCGGAGCAGGAACTTGCGTTTGATCGCCTAAAGACCGCCTTGATCACGGCACCGGTACTTGCCCTCCCCGACTTTGACAAGCCTTTCGTGTTGGCTACCGACGCTTCCGGAATCGCTCTTGGAGCCGTCCTCTCCCAGACCATCGACGGCCTCGAGCGACCGGTTGCCTATGCCAGTAGGACCCTTAACAAGGCGGAACGCAACTACTCCGCCACAGAACGCGAGCTCCTCGCTGCGACATGGGGTTGCAACCATTACCAGGGGTACCTGCTGGGGAGACGGTTCCGTCTCGAAACTGACCACGCGGCGTTGACCGCAGCCTTGCGACTGCGCGACCCGACTTCCCGGATCGGCCGATGGGTCTTGAAACTCACTTCATACGACTTTGAGGCAGTATATCGGAACGGGAAAGCGATGGGACACGCCGATGGACTAAGCCGACCCACTGTAGCCGCTGTAAACGTTCGCCTGGATTGGCCCCTCCTTCGAGCGGCCCAAGATTTGGACCCATGGATCCGCACCATGCGCGAACAAAACATCGTCCCGGCCCGAACCATCGAAGGGGTATCGTGCTTACGAACGGTAAACCCCGACGGTAGTCCCATTCCTTTTATACCCACCACCTTGCGCCAATGGATCCTGAAGAACTGCCATGACAACCAATGGGCAGGACACCCCGGCCAAGCCGCTACAGAACAGCTGGTCCGGCGTTATGGAATCTGGCCCCGACTGACCGCCGACGTTAAGAAGTTTGTTCAGGCATGCGAGGTGTGTCAACGACGCAACACGCCCCGAAATTTGACTGCCCCAGTCCAACGACCCTATTTTCCTCACCGACCAATGGAAATGGTAGGCATTGACCATGTGGGGCCCATTCGCGGGCGACGAGGCAACGTGTACTTGCTTACCTGTATCGACCACTTCACCAAATACGCTGAAGCCTATGTGGTCAGTGATACGACGGCCAAAACGGCGGCGCGCACGTTGGTTTTCCAGTTTGTCACCAAGCATGGAGTACCCGAACGCCTACTCTCCGATAGGGGTACCGCCTTCACATCCGCCCTTACCAGGGAACTATGTCAGCGATGGGGCATGGTTAAGGTGTTCACGACCGCCTACCACCCCCAAGGAAATGGAGCCGTCGAGCGGTTCCACAGGACGTTAACCGGAATCGTTGCACGGATCTGTCAAGCCACTCAGCGCTATTGGGAAGACGTCCTCCCGCTCGCCCTGGCCGCATACCACAACTTGCCCCACCGAAGTACGGGCTATACGCCCAACCGACTGCTATACGGAAGGGAGGTGCGCCTACCCGAGATGGACGCCCTCAATCCCCCGCAGAACCCCTGTATTGGCGAATGGGAAAAGAACCTACAGGAGGCCCGACGAGCCGCGTACGCCACCATGCAGAAGGCATGGGCAGCACGTACGGCTATTGCCAACAAACGACGTGTTCCCCGCGCTCTAGTTGTGGGCCAAGCAGTATACCTTCGTCAAATGGTGCCACCCGCAAACGTCGTGAGGAAGTATTGGTGCCCATGGGTTGGGCCCCTCCGTGTCACCAAGAAGATATCCGAGGTAACCTACGCCGTACATGACCCCACGGGCAAGGAGGTGGTAACACACATAAACCGATTGAAGATGGCCCATCCGCGCGACGTGGACGTAGAAACCGACAGTATGTTTAAGGCACTCCCCACACGTGCCCAATCCACCCCTGGACCCAACGTGGACGAACTCCCCGAACTGGAAATCATCCCAGACGGACGATCCTCAATCACGACCATTCCGCCAGACGACCCCAAAGAAGAAGAGACCTCAAATGAAGTCGGCTCTGAAGAAAACCCACCGATACCTCCCCCAAAGGAAGAACCCCTGGACGACACCGAACCCCAGGCCGCACCCGTTGCTGAGTCAGAATCTACCGCCACACTGCCCGAGGATGGCCCCCCTAGGTTAGAAATGATCGCCCCCCTGAACGATGTCCTTGATGAAAAACCAGGTAGCCCTCCTAACGTAGAAATCGCAGCCTCCCCCGATAAAACCGACGGTGTAACAACGAAGCAGGCAGTCGAGCCCCCGAAAACCCCGTATAACCTTCGTGTCCGCACCCCTAAACAGTATAGGTTATGACTAGGGAAGGGAGCCCCTACAAAACCCCCCTTAGGACAAGAATACCCCCGGGAACTAGTGAAATTGTCTGGCCCAGACCCATTCCGCCTTCCCACATTTGTGACCAATACCAAGACATTTAGGATAGGATGTGTAGCTATGGAACAATATTCTGTTGTGCTTTCCGGTGGATGTGGTATGTATCCGAGGTTGAGGAAAGGGTATTGTTTGGGTGATGAGGGTAAGCTAGGGAAAATTGAAGCCCGTTTCTCTTTTGCCAGTCGAACGAACCCAGGTAGGATGGACCCCCATGCCCCCGCCGAAGGCACCCCGGAGCCCCAGTTCCTAATTGTGCCTAACCCTCGATGGACCGACCGGACCATGATCACGTTTGGATTCTGCTCGGAATTGCCGTTCGCCTCGACTACTGGTAGCCAGGAAAGAGGTGTGTTCACCCCCGGAAGGCTGGCCCCGACGAAGCCTCTGCCACCCGCTGCCGTGGCTCTCCCTACGGAATCCCGGGACCACCACTCGGAATTCGTCCGACCCCCCGCGATGGCAAGGGGATCCCCAACCCCCAGTGATGCGTTGCCTGCGCGTCGCACACCGGCCTACTCCCTCTTGACGCCGCGACCCGAGCGTGAGCCGACCCCCTGTCCCACCGCAAGACAGCCCATGGTCTCCATGACCCAGTATGCCGACTACTACAACGAGTCAAGGCTATGGAGGAAACCGTAGCCGAATTGACCCAAGAAGTCACGACTTATCAAGCCAACCGAGAGGCCGTTGCGTGGGCCGAAGCCGTAATTATGGAACCGGGACGTGAGTCTCCAGTCGTACCCTTGAACCCCGAGATGACTCCGCCGGAGAGAAGCGTGACGCCCCTGGTGATTCCACGCTACCGCGTCCATGCCCGCTCAACCAACGACCCACCGTCTGAAAACGACCCCAGCGAACCCCCCGCAAGCCTCTCAGCTCGCCCGTCCACGATTACGTCCCGGCTGGTGCCCCGCAGAACTATCATCGCCCTGACGGTAATGACCAAGTCCTCCCCAGCCCTAAGAAAGGTGTCTGCGCATCCTGCTATCACAGCCAGATGAAGCTCCACGGTAACTTTTGTGAGTTTTGCCGGACTACTCTTTGCCGATGGACCGCCAAGTGGAAGAAAGAAGGAGCGGCGAGCGCCCTTCCCCGGTGTGGCCACCCATTGGGTCGTCCCCGATTGTTGTGCGACGGGTGCGTCATCCAAGCCTACGTCACCCGATACAATCAACGACATCCGACCGAGCCCCACCCGATTCCGATGCCGTTTGAGCCACAGGTGTCACCGGCCCCCGCACCTCAGAGGACGACACCGCCAATCACCCCACAAAAAGGGGAGCGACGAAGCCCATAACCCCGCAGAGATCTGCCACTCGTTGTATTCTTATTATTATTTAGCCATTGGCTCTAGCCTTCATTATTCCACCGACCCAGTAAATTACTTCTGGCACCTCTCTTGTATACTAGTTCTTATTGTTCCGTTAAGGGTATTTGCGACAATTGTCCGTTTCACAAGTTAATTATTTATGTTTTGTTCTAGTATTTCATTCCTGTAAACCGTCCAATGGTGACGTTCATTTATTAGGTAATCTGTATCATGTAAGTCAGTTTCGTATACTATTTCTTATTGTTCAGTCAAAGGTATTTGTGATAATTGTCCGTTTAACCAAGTTAATTATTTTGTTCTAGTATTTTATTCATGTAAACCATCCCATGGTGACGTTCACTTATTAGGTAACCTGTATCGTGAAAGTCCGTTTTGTATTCTGTCCGGTTTGAATATCGTCTATTTGTTTAGTTTAAATAAGTCAGTCACTTCAGTTACTCAATGTTTCCATAAGTCCCAAGTTCGTTTGAAAACTCGGCTTAATGTCTCCATTGCCAAAGGAATAAAATCTATCCGTTGTAATTTAAGTTCAGTTAAGTTGTCACTTGTCCAGTAATCCAGTCGGTCTCGCTCAATTGTTACCTTTTGTCATGTAATATCCATCCGTAAATTGAGTCTCTCCAATGTCATTAGAACCCAGCCTTATTCGTCCAGTCAGTCAATAAATTCCAGTCTAAGTAAAGTCAGCTGTCCTTTTTAGTATTAAATATTAGTAGTAAAAGTAAGAGTAAATGTAGCATCAATTTAACTTCCTGCAGCGTCCGCATCCACCCTCGAGAACCTTGGATGAAGAAAGCGGTTCAAGCCGTCGAGGACAACGGCTTCTTTTGAGGGGAGGGTGATGTAGTCAAATTGTCATCTTTGAAAAAGGCGGTCTTCCCGCAAATTTGACTCGGGCGGTTTTCTTCCCTTCGATTCGGGCGGTCCCTCCCGCCGACTCAGCGTTGGACCATAAGGAGTCAGGTCCTTCTGCGCCTCCCCTACGCGCAAGGGAGGGGAAGAGTATAAATACCCCCGCTCCCCACACCTCGACACACAGTTCACCGAGATCTACCTGAGACCAGACCTGCGATTTTATAGTATAGTATTTGAGAGATAAGAGTTAGAGAAAAGTAGTGTTGAGAGTGGTAGTTGTGTTGGTTCAAGCAGAGTTTAGTTTATTTTATCCCTCCCACGATCGATCCCCCTGTGGAAGAAGACGAGCGGACTTGGCACGGAAACGGTTTCAATTCGGACACGCAAAATAACAGTCGAGCAAGAGAGAGAGAAGGCGATACGACCCCACCGGAAGGCACATTTGAACCCAAGTGTGTACTCAGTACTGCCGTGGAAGTATACTTGTTCCAGGAGCCAGCAGCCAAGAACAATCGCCCCGGAGCCCCAGGAATTCATCCCTGGACCAGAAGCCCGGAAGGACCATCCCTGGACCTATTGGACCACCGTTCCAGCGGAGGTAGGAATCATTCCTTTTCTTACGGTAGGAATCATTATTTTCTTAATCATTCCTATCTTTACCTAAGCGATATCATTCGCGTAATAGCGCCCCTCAGGCTTGGTGCATCACACTTCCTAACGAGAGTCACAAAGGGGTTATACCCGTCTGTTCCAGAACTCTCCACATCTTTGGCTCCAAGAAATCTCCCTTGTCCCTCCTATCATCGACGTCCGAACCCATCGCTGAACCCTCGACTCTGGTGCCACATTTTCAACATCTTAAATTACACTTATCTAACATACTTACCCTCTTAGTTTTCCTCCCCGTTCATGTAATTTCCGTAACTCGCGACTATTCAATTTCATCTCGTACATTCTGTCTTTTCTTTTGCGCCTTCGCGACCCCGCTTCATGTTGTTACATTTCCTATAATAAATTCAGTTACCTTGACGTATTGAGATTCTTTCACATCCTTTTGAGAACCGTAGAGTCACCTTTCGAACTGCCATCAGGCCTCCAAATTATTAGTTTTATCGTTAGGAGTTTACAGCCGTACCATAACCTGTACCCGAAGTCAGAACCTGTGCAACGCTGACTACGGGGCCACTGCCAACCTACAAACTTCAGGTAATCTACTTGTAGACTTTTCGCTGCCAAATTTCAGCCTTAGCTCGCCATCCATCACTGACATAGTCATCAGTAGGTTTGTAGGCCGGATAGTCACACAAGTAACGATTACAATTGTTTCTTTCATGCGTAATAATCGAAATAGCTATTTCTAATGGTTTCCATTAATTTTGGCCCCTAAAACACAAATTAGGTACGCTCCCTTTTTTTTTAACTATCTTTGATCATTGTTAGTGCCATTTAATCGTCTTGATCCACGTGTTGACACTATTTCCAATGTTATTATACAAGCTGATGGTGATTTCAGACGATTTCCCAGGTTTTTCACTCATAAAAAATCAATTTTGGGAGCTGAACATTTGGTAGAACTCAATTTTCCACTCTTTGGTCAAAATCGACTGCATATTCGGTCTTCCCGTCCCCAAAAACATGGGAAACAATATCTCAGAAGCTCATGTTACCAACATGTTGCTAAAACGCAAAAAGTACCTATTTTTACACACATTTTCACTCATAACACCCCTGGGTATATTCCGATCGGGCTGAAAAGTTTCGGGACACAACTAGGGCCCAAATGGAACATGTGTGCGAATGAACTGAAGAAACGCAGAATGAAGTTTTGGAAACTACGCACCTTGAAACGGAAAAGAAAAAAGTTTGCCCCTCAAACTGTGTTATAAAAATTTTTTGCTGAGCGAATACATAGGTGTATTATTCACAGAATAATAAACCAAAATGCAATGTCCCTCCGCCGTCCATCGTTCGCCGTACGCCGTATCACGTGTACCGGCTTCATTTTTGGTCTAAAAAAGTCGTTCTTTTGCACACATGTTCCATTTCGGCCCTAGTTGTGTCCCGAAACTTTGCAGCCCGATTGGAATATTCCCAGGGGTGTTATGGGTGAAAATGTGCACAAAAATAGGTACTTTTTGTGTTTTAGTAACTGTGGTGATCGGCTGCTCCCTAACACTATGTAAATAGCGTCGCTTGCATTATAAGCCGCGTCTAACGGCTTCCCTGAGCGGGGTTCCCCTACCCATCTCTGGGGATGTATCAAGGGGTATAAAAGAAGCTGTGAACTGCCAATAAATTTTTATTTGACCACACAAACCGACTCAAGTAGTCTCGTGTATTTATTTCTACTTTTAGCTCCTGCTGGATCATCACACTGGTCACCCCGACGACGAACACGCAACCTTCACTGGCTTCCGACCTTCTGCGAACAGCGTCCCGCCTTCTCGCTTCCAGCTACGGCTCAACACGCACCTTCGCCGGCTTCCCGCCTTCTCGCTTCCAGCGACGGCTCAACACGCACCTTCTCGGGCTTCCCGCCTTCTGCGATCAGCGTCCCGCCTTCTCGCCTCCTGCGACGGCTCAACACGCACCTTCGCCGGCTTCCCGCCTTCTCGCTTCCAGCGACGGCTCAACACGCACCTTCTCGGGCTTCCCGCCTTCTGCGACGGCTCAACACGCACCTTCGCCCCGGCCTTCTGCGAATGCAACACCGCCTTCTCGCCTCCTGCGACCGTCTCTTCACCCCGGCACCGCAACACCGGCGAAGTTAATACACCTCTCGCCCCGGCTTCTCGCCTTCTGCGATCTTCAGCCTACGGCGACAACTCGACGTGAGACACGCACATTCGCCCCGGCCTTCTGTGAACGCAACACCGGCGAAGTTAATACACCTCTCACCCCGGCTTCTCGCCTCCTGCGATCGACAGCGAACCGCCTACGCCCACCACTCGTCAGATCCACGACCAACCAGCTATCGTCTCTCCAGCGAACCAACCAGAGAACATCTCGCCGTTTCCGCTGCCTACTTAACGAGAGCGACCATCAACAGAGCATTCATTCCTCGGATTCACAACTTCAGGAACAAAATTCTGAAGCCCGCTTCACCCGTGCCTTCCTCGCGCTCGAGCCTCGCCAAGCGGACATCTGTACCGACATCCTCGCCTCACACTCCGCAAGCTACCAGACGCTGAAAGACCGGCGTATCGCAGCTCATGCACCCTCAGATGGCTCCCAGCTCACAACTCTACTTCAGCCTTCGGTGACAGACGAGCTGCCCTCTGCCCTCGCCAGACGCATACAACCTGCCCTTCCCTCGGCGACTCCGGCCTCGCTTCTCTGACAGCTGTTCTTGCGAGCTCTACCTGAGAGCCTCCGCCTTCACGTCGCAGCCAGCGTAGAACCAGATATTACGAAGCTCGCGGCGTCCGCCGACCGCCTCATACCCTTCTTACCTCCTCCTCGTGTGGCTACCGTCGACGAGGAAGTACAAGTGATCCAGCACCGCCAACAAACGCGGCCTTCTACACAGCGACAACCATCCCCATAACATGTGAACAAGAAATTCTGCTATTTAGACGACCTTCTAAAGATATCGGAGAACATTTTACACACGTAAAATTATTACTTGATACTCTACCGAAATACGGCCTCCAGGTCAACTAGGCGAAGTATTAACTGGCCCGCATCTCCGTCAAATTTCTCGGCCACATCGTATCACCTAGCGGCGTTACACCTCTACCCGAACGAACGGCCCTCAAGGCAAGTTTCCCCGCCCGTAAGCGACATAAACGCCTACTCCACTGCTCTCACGACTCCGAAGCCGCCTTCGAAGCAACGAAACATGTCCTCAAGAGAGCTGTAACACTGGCACATCCTGGCCCGACTCAGCGCCCAGCCGTACTTACCTACAGCTCTACAGCGCCCGGTCTTCCGTCACAAACACGGCCTACCACACCCTGGGACACAGGCCTCTCCCGACACCGTCTTCACTGGGACCCAGGCACAGCCGTTACTCCAGGCGCGGCCAACGTCACCTGCTCCGGCACCTCCTGCCTCGCCATTCAAGCCGCCTCGGAAGATCACCTCTTCCTGCCGCCCGTTCCAGTGCTCTCCGAGACATCGCCCTCGACGCTTCCAGCTGGACCGCATCCGTGCACGTTCACGCATCCCACACCGCAGCCGCCGCTAACACACGATGGCGAGACACCACGAACTCCTCAAGCCACTCATCTACACGGCAACTACACAGCTCACACGCAGCCTCTTTCACCAACACCGACGCCTCATCAACAAGATTCATCGTCATTTACATGATTGCAGTATCTAACTTCAATTCTGGGGGGAGCAGTGTGGTGATCAGCTGCTCCCTAACACTATGTAAATAGCGTCGCTTGCATTACAAGCCGCGTCTAACGGCTTCCGTGAGCGGGGTTCCCCTACCCCTCTCTGGGGATGTATCAAGGGGTATAAAAGAAGCTGTGAACTGCCAATAAATTGTCATTTGACCACACAAACCGACTCAAGTAGTCTCGTGTATTTATTTCTACTTTTAGCTCCCACTGGATCATCACAGTAACATGTTAGTAACATGAGCTATTGAGGTATCTTTTTCCATGTTTTGGGGGACGAGAGACCGAATATGAAGTCGATTTTGACCAAAGAGTGGAAAATTGAGGATCTACAAAATGTTCAGCTCCTAAAATTGATTTTTTATGAGTCAAAACCTGTGGAAATCGTCTGAAATCACCATCCTTTTGTATAATAACACTGGAAAAAGCATCAACACGTGGATCAAGACGATTAAATGGCATTACCAATGATCAAAGATAATTTGAAAAAAAAGAAGGAGCGTACCTAATTCGTGTATAGGGGCCAAAATGGTGGAAACAATCAGAAATAGCTATTTCAATTACCTATTTCAAATGAAATAAACAATAAATGAACAGCCAGCGTTTCTGCAGGTATGTCCAATAGAATAAAACGCTGCAAAGTCCTTGTCACATGGGTTTATTATTCTACTGGACATACCTACAGAAATGTAAATTCAATCAATTTGTATAACACTGGAAAAAGTGTCAACAAGTGGACCAAGACGATAAAATGGCACTACCATTGATCAAAGATAGTTGGAAAAAAAAAAGGAGCGTACCTAATTTCTGTTTTGGGGGCCAAAATTAATGGAAACAATCAGAAATAGCTATTGCGATTATTTCACAGGAAAGAAACAATAAATGAAGAGCCATCAATTCTGTAGATGTCCAGTAGAATAATAAACCCATGTGACAAGGACCCTGCAGCATTTTTTCTTTTCCGTTTCAAGGTGCATAGATTCCAGAAACGCTGCAAAGTCCTTGTCACATGGGTGTATTATTCTCCTGGACATACCTACAGAAATGTTGGCTGTTCATTTATTATTTCTTTCATGGGTAATAATCAAAATAGCTATATCTGATGGCCATTAATTTCGGCCCCTAAAACACAAATTAGGTATGCTCCTTTTTTTCAACTATCTTTGATCATTGGTAGTGCCATTTCATCGTATTGATCCACGTGTTGACACTTTTTCCAGTGTTATTGTACAAACTGATGGTGATTTCAGACGATTCCCCAGGTTATTCACTTATAAAAAACGCTGCAAAGTCCTTGTCACATGGGTTTATTATTCTATTGGACATACCTACAGAAACGTTGGCTGTTCATTTATTGCTTCATTCATATAAAATAATTTAAATGGCTATTTCTGATGGTTTCCACCAATTTTGGCCCCCAAAACACGAATCAGGTACGATCCTTTTTTTTTTTTTCAAATTATCTTTGATCATTGATAGTGCCATTTTTAATCGTCTTGTTCCACCTCTTGATACTTTTTCTAGTGTTATTCTACAAATTGATGGTGATTTCAGACGATTTTCCAGGTTTTTGACTTATAAAAATCAATTTTGGGAGCTGAACATCTGGTACAACCTCAATTTTCCACTCTTTGGTCAAAATCGACTTCATATTCGGTCTTCTCGTCCCCACAAACATGAAAAACGATACCTCAAAAGCTCATTTTACTAACATGTTGCTAAAACGCAAAAAAGTACCTATTTTTACACACTTTTTCACTCATAACACCCCTGGGTATATTCCGATCGGGCTGAAAAGTTTCGGGACACAACTAGGGCCCAAATGGAGCATGTGTGCGAAAGAACGATTTTTTTAGACCAAAAATGAAGCCTGTACACGTGATACGGCGGACGGCGGACGGCGTACGGCGGACGGACATTGCATTTTTTGAATCTACGCACCTTGAAACGGAAAAGAAAAAATTTTGAGGGGGTGTTATAAAAATTTTTTGCTGAGCGAATACATAGGTGTATTATTCACAGAATAATAAACCAAAACGCTGCAAAGTCCTTGTCACATGGGTTTATTATTCTATTGGACATACCTACAGAGATGTTGGCTGTTTATTTATTGTTTCTCTCTTATAAAATAATTGAAATAGCTATCTCTGGTGGTTTCCACCAATTTTGGCCCCCAAAACTCGAATAAAGTACGCTCCTTTTTTTTAACACAGAATGTGTTTTAGCCATGGACTAACCAGCCAAAAAAGGTAACGAAATTTCGTAACGAAATCTGGGACGCTGTTATGAAAAATTTCTAATGATTTTCACGTACAACCGATTTTTTCTTAAATAAATTATCTCTGATCATTGATAGTACCATTTAATCGTCTTGATCCACCTGTTGACACTTTTTCCAGTGTTATTATACAAATTGATGGTGATTTCAAACGATTTCCCAGGTTTTTGACTCATAAAAAATCAATTTCGGGGGCTGAACATCTGGTAGAACCTCAATTTTCTATTCTTTGGTCAAAATCGACTTCATATTCGGTCTTCTCGTCCCCAAAAACATGAAAAACGATACCTTAAAAGCTCATGTTACCAACATGTTGCTAAAACGCAAAAAGTACCTATTTGTATACACATTTTCACTCATAACACCCCTCGGTATATTCGGATCGGGCTGAAAAGTTTCGGGACACAACTAGGGCCCAAATGGAGCATGTGTGCGCAAGAACGATTTTTTTAGACCGAAAAAATGAAGCCTGTACACGTGATACGGCGGACGGCGGACGGCGTACGGCGGACGGACATTGCATTTTTGGAATCTACGTACCTTGAAACGGAAAAGAAAAATTTTTGAGGGGGTGTTATAAAAATTTTTTGCTGAGCGATTACATAGGTGTATTATTCACAGAATAATAAACCAAAATCAATTTTGGGAGCTGAACATTTGGTAGAACTCAATTTTCCACTCTTTGGTCCAAATCGACTTGATATTCGGTCTTCTCGTCCCCAAAAACATGGAAAACGATATCTCAGAAGCTCATGTTACCAACATGTTGCTAAAACGCAAAAAGTACTTATTTTTACACACATTTTCACCCATAACACCCCTGGGTATATTCCGATCGGGCTGAAAAGTTTCGGGACACAATTAGGGCCCAAATGGAGCATGTGTGCGAAAGAAAGAATTTTCTAGACCGAAAATGAAGCCTGTACACGTGATACGGCGGACGGGGTACAGCGTACAGCGTACGTCGGACGGCGGACGGACATTGCATTTTTGGAATCTACGCACCTTGAAACGGAAAAGAAAAAAGTTTGAAGGGGTGTTATAAAAATTGTTTGCTGAGCGAATATAAAGGTGTATATTATTCACTGAATAATAAACCAAATGCAATGTCCGTCCGCCGTATCACGTGTACCGGCATCTCGAAGTAAAGTAAAGTCGATTTTTCGCACACATGCTCCATTTGGGCCCTAGTTGTGTCCCGAAATTTTGCAGCCCGATCGGAATATACCCAGAGGTGTTATGAGTGAAAATGTGTATAAAAATAGGTACTTTTTATGTTTTAGTAACATGTTAGTAAAATGAGCATTCGAGGTTTCGTTTTCCATGTTTTTGGGGACGGTTAGACTGAATATGAAGTCGATTTTGACCAAAGAGTGGAAAATTGTGGTTCTACCAAATGTTCAGCTCCCAGAATTGATTTTTCATGTGAGTCCAAAACCTGGGAAATCGTCTGAAATCACCATCAATTCGTATAATACCACTAGAAAGTGTTAGCACGTGGATCAAGACGATTAATTGGCACTATCAATGATCAAAGGTAATTTGGAAAAATAAGGAGTGTACCTAATTCGATTTTTGGGGCCAAAATTGGTGGAAACCACATGAAATAGCTGTTTCAATTGTTTTACATGAAAGAAACAATAAATTAGCACGTAACATTTCTGTAGGTATGTCCAATAGAATAAACCCATGTGACAAGGACTTTGCAGCGTTTTTTATGAGTAAAAAACCTGGGAAATCGTCTGAAATCACCATCAATTTGTAGAATAACACTCGAAAAAGTGTCAACACGTGGATCAAGACGATTAACACTATTCACTAGCCAAAGAGATCTCTTTCAGGTCCGACTCTCTCTTTTGGCAAAATAGATTTTATAGTATCCATGACAGGGTTATTCAGTAACTTTTAAGAGAGAGAGTAAGCGGCCATCTTGGCATTCTCGATCTCTTTCAAAGAGACAGCTAATTAGGTGTCTTTCCTGGAAAGAGAGTCTGTTTCTCGTTTGTTTCACAGTGATCGTGTAATATCCTCGTTCATCCCCAACCACATCGGTAATTTTGATCGTTTATTTTTTTCTTTTTTTCATAAAGATTTCCATGATAAAGTTTTTCATTTTAATTTTAATTAAAAATATATACATAATTATTGATTCATGAGTAAAAACGTCCAAGTACGTGTTGAGGTAGGTACCCACCTATCTACCTAAGAGTGGCCGTTCATTAGGTGTAGATATAATACAAGCATTAAGCCCCCTAATTCGACTTTTTCTGTTTATTATTGAGACTTTTTTCAATTTCATTTAAACTTTTATCCCAGTCGTGAGTAAAAACGTCCAAGTATCGATTGAGGTAGGTAGGTACCCATTGAATAGGTATTACTAGGAAATACGTTCATTATTAAGGAATTGAACTCCCGGGGGCACAAACATCTCGCACTTCATGGATACTATGGCATTTTCATGTATTAGGATCCATATCTCTTTCTCAAGGTCTCTGGAGCTATTCAGTAAAATAGACGAACCCGGGAGACATTGGAAGAGACTGTCTCCCAGGGGAGACAATCTCTCGCGGGAGATTTTAAAAATAGATAATCTCTTTCCACTATCTATTTTAGTGAATAGGCCCCCAGGTACTATCAATGATCAAAGATTATTTGGAAAAAAAGGAGCGTACCTAATTCAAGTTTTGGGGGCCAAAATTTGTGGAAACCACCAGAAATAGCTATTTCAATTATTTTACATGAAAGAAACAATAAATAAACAGCCAGCATTTCTGTAGGTATGTCCAATAGAATAATAAACCCGTGTGACAAGGGCTTTGCAGCGTTTTTTGATTCTACGCACCCTGAAACGGATAAGAAAAAATTCTGAGGGGGTGTTATAAAAATTTTTGCTGAGCGAATACATAGGTGTATTATTCACAGAATAATAAACCAAAACTACCTACCCATGTTGCTCCATCATATCTTTCTCTATCATATAATACCCCCAACTTCTGCCTTGATTTAAAGTAACGATAATCTATAACCATGTTACATAATATATAGGGGCTACCTATTAGGATAAACTAAGAATACGGATACCGACATTTTGTTTGTGAAACACATATTGATAATCGCAAACCACACGCTGGCCGATCTCCCGTTAACCCTGCTTACGAGTATTTGTTAGGAACACCTGCATTCCACCGGGATTTGGAAATAGATGGAAGCTGAAAGTTTTATCATTACCGTTAAAGTGATATCCGAGAACACAATCGCGAACAAATTAAATGTAAACAACAATGCAGAACAACCGCGAACTGGCTAACAAACTTAGGTTACTTGTTTCATTTCGCTGCCGCTACGCTGCTCATCCTTATTTGAAATAGCGTATGATACCGCCCCTCACAACTGGGTGACAGGGGAGTCGTAACATCCCTCCCAATTTGACGTGTAGGAGATGAGAGCGGCGTTCACCTCTACGTTTTGAGATAAGCGATTTCAAGTTAACCTTTAGTTATGGGTGTAATATACATTTTCCTTTGTCTACAGGCACGAAGAAAAGTACCTGGCCTCTTCGAAGGCAGGACCAACATGTTGAATTAAGGCAATCCTTGCAATCATTCAGATACTACCAAGACATGGATGTACCTAATCGAACGTATTTTAGAGTAGTTCCGATGAATGGCTCCTTGATTTTTAGTGCCGGAGATGGAACTGGAATATCTGGTCGGTTATTAATGGACACAGTGCGAATAAAACGAACTGTGGCCAACTCCAAACTCTGGCGACATCGGAATCGAGTTGGAAGAAGTTTCTCCCAAATGCTATTGATTTTGCCCCTTCCAATCCTTATCTCCATATCTCTATCGTCAGTTTCGGAAGGAGTGTCTATTCGAACGGCGAACTGAATAATAAAACGGGATATTGATAAGGGAAAAGTATATTTCCGATATCTCACCACTTCTCATTCAAAAAGGAAGAAAAGACTAGGCCGGTTGGTTCGCTCTTTTCCCCGCTTCAGCAAATAGGAAAGGTGGCAATTTAATTAATATACGGGTTTTTATTTACTCAAAGACCGTAAACATAAATCGGTTAAAGAGTCTGCGAAGGCAGCTGGAGCCTTGCGATCACTGTTGGGAGAAATTTCCACTCGCCTTTGATGTTTTAGTGCTGTTTGAACAAACTTGGTTCTGTGTCTGTATATGCCGAGTGTGATGCCATTAAGTAAATGTGCTGACAAATAAACTTTGAGGAAGTTTTAAGAACTTTGAAGTTTTATTTTATAGCACACATACGTTCTTAACGGCATCACACTCGGCACAACTCCTTCGAATCATCAGTTATGCCTCAAGTGACTGCTAAAAACTTCTCCCGAATATCAGCTTCCCTGCGATTAAACCATTTTATGATTTTCATTATGTGTGCCCGCACACGAAACCGGTGCAAACGAACGGCTGGTCGTACAACGCTCCGGGTGGTCTCAAAAAATTCTTTAGTTCAAGATCAATTCAAAAACGTTAAAAAAACCATACCCTTCTGTTGAAAGTTTTCGACCTACGGCGTTCTGAAAATTTCATCCCCTATTTTCTTGTCACTTGGGTTTATTATTCTGCTGGACATACCTACAGAAATGCTGGAAGTACATTTGTTGTTTCTTTCATGAGCAATTATTGAAATACCTACAAATAAACTGTTGATGGTTTCTACCAATTTTGCCTCCCAAAAACATGGAATAAGCTACTAATTTTGGCAAGTTATCATTGGTAATTGATAGTGCCATTTAATTGTCTTGATTGACCTGTTGAAACTATTTGTAGTGTTGTTATACAAATATGTGGTGATTTCAGATAATTTCCCAAGTTTTTGAGTCATAAAAAATGAATTTTGGGAGCTTGACACCTCAATTCTTAATTCTTTGGTCAAAATCAACTTCATATCCGGTAATCTCGCCCTAAAAAAAAGAGAGACCCAATACCTTACAAGCTCATGTTCACTAAAAAAAAAACCTCGAAAACCCCTGTTTAACACGTATTTTGGTTAATTATTCTGTGAATAATTCACCTATTCGCTCAGCAAAAAACTTTTATAACACTCCCTCAAAATTTTTTCTTTTACGTTTCAAGGTGCGTATATTCCAAAAACGCTGCAGAGTCCTTGCCACATGGGTTTATTATTCTACTGGCTGGAAACAAATTTCTTGTTTCTTTCAAGTGCAATTATTTAAATAGCTACTGTTGATGGTTTCCACCAATTGTGGCCCAAAAACAACAAACAATATAAGCTCCTATTTTTGACAAATACCTTTGTCCATTGATAGTGGTATTTAGCTGTCTTGATTCACCTGTTGAAACTTCCTCTAGTGTTATTATATAAGTGTATGGTGATTTCAGAAAATTTCCCATGTTTTTGACTCGCAAAAAAATGAATTTTAGGAGCTCTGAACCTTTGTAACAACCTCAATTATTCACTCTTGGGTCTAGGTAAATCAACTTCATACTCGGTCTTCTCGTCCTAAAAAAAAATGGAAAACGATACCTCACAAGCTCATGTTACTAAACCCTAAAAAAAACCTCGAAAAACCCTATTTTTACACCTGTTTTTCACCCATAGCACCCATGGGTGTATTCCGATCGGGCTGCCGAGCTTCGGAGCAAAACTAGGACCCAAATGTGTTCCCAAATGGTGACCCAAACCGTTTGCGGAAGATCGGCGATTTTAGACCAATATTAACATAAATTTAAGGCTGGAAGATCGTTAGAACCTCAATTTTCCACTCTTTGGTTAATACTCACTTCATATTCGGTCTCCTCGTCCTAAAAAAACATGGAAAACGATACCTCACAAGCTCATGTTACTAAAACACCAAAAAACCCAATTTTTACCCTCATTTTTCACCCATAATACCACTGCGTATATTCCGATGGGGCTGCTAAGTTTCGGGACACAATTGCGACCCAAACGGAGCGAACGGACGAATTTTTTAGACCGAAATTGAAGTAGTTATGCATGCTACGGCGGATGGTGGACGGCGAACGGCGGGCGGACATTACATTTTTGGAACCTACGCACCTTGAAACGTAAAAAAAATTTTTTGAAGGGGGTGTTATAAAGTTTTTCTGCTGAGCGAATACATAGGTGTACTATTCACAGAATAATAAACCAAAATGAAAAGGCCCCTTCTGCGTAATCACTGTTTTCTGTGGCCATATAGGTGGCACGACGGTAGGTTGTGCTTCCCCCAGGAGGGCCCTAAGTCGAGCACTGCAGCCGGCCGTGGAATTACAGTTTCATAAATATGCGGTGGGCTCATGAATTCTATCATACATTATTTGTTAATATACACATTGATCAAAAGGCAAAGTCAAAGCAACAAAAACTGAAGAAATTTACACAATTGGGAATATCATTCTCATATTTCGGCGATATGCCGGGATCAGGAGTAGGATTAAGATGGCATGAGCTACAACGGGGTCGACGACAGGGAAGGAAACCTACCACAGGGCCATTTGATGGTTGCGCTGGAGGGCTCTTTGGAGAGATGAAGTTGCCTAGATTTGCTGGTCTCCGGTATACCGTGGATGGTGTGCCTGCCCCCCTTCTCACGAAGATCACCGCAGATGGATATTGCAAAGCTCCCTCACTATAGCACTGGTCATTTGAACTCCTGGGAGAGTACGTTATACTGAGATCGGCCCGATTATTTCGAAGTGTTCTATCCTGAGCACACACACACACACACACACACACACACACACACACACACACACACACACACACACACACACACACACACACACACACACACACACACACACACACACACACACACACACACACACACACACACACACACACACACACACACACACACACACACACACACACACACACACACACACACACACACACACACACACACACACACACACACACACACACACACACACACACGCACAAGCCAAGTTTGACTCTTGGAAAAGTTACTGCAGTGCGGAGGGGACCCAGATGCCCTGGGGGCCGATCTACAAGGCGGCTGCTGGAAAGAATAGAACAGCAATGGAGGTTACAACTCTGCAGGGAGCCAATGGTGATACGCTTGAGTTGATCATGGAAAAATGTGTGCCCCCTGAGAGGGTTCCGCAGTCGGAGCACCATGAGCGTGTACGGATGGAGATGGAGGCTTATGTGGGTGAGGTTGACGATATCCCCTTCACGGTTTCTGAAGTGGGGGCTGTTGTCCACGGATTCGCAAGTGGAAAATCTCCGGGGGAGTACGGCATTACAGCAGGTATTCTGTCAAAGGTGTTTTCCATTTTTCCAAAGGCTGTGACAGAAATGTATGTGGAATGCCTCAGGCGGGGAATCTTCCCCAGGGGATGGAAGCAATCAAATATCATACTGATAACCAAACAGGCAAAGAGGGAAGCCTTGACCCTGCTAAATATCGCCCAATAAGCCTCCTCCCACTTTTCGCAAAGGTGCTGGAGAAGCTCATGATTGGTCGTATTATGCACGGCCTTCGGTGTCGGGGGAGAATTTCGGAGAGGCAGTATGGGTTTATGCCTCAGAAGAGTACCATCTCGGCCCTCCAGCAAGTGAAGGATTGCATCAGTGGGGCTCTGGCCAGAAAGGAGTATGCTGTGGCAGTCTCACTCGATGTTAGGGGTGCGTTTAACGGTGCATGGTGGCCAGCCATTCTGAAGAACCTGGCAGAAATGGGATGCCCCCGCAACCTCTTTAATCTGGCTAAGGCATATTTTTCCAACCGAGGTGCCGTGTTGCGAACCCCGTCAACCACGATCAGGAGGGAGCAGGAGGTGGGCTGCCCGCAGGGATCGTGCTCGGGTCCGGGATTTTGGATTGTGCTGTACAATTCTCTTCTTGAGTTGCCCTTTGAGAGGGGGGTTGAGGCCTTTGCGTACACGGACGACCTGCTCCTGATTTGCTCAGCCAAAATTGAGTACGAGCTTGAAAGACGTGCAAACACAGCTCTTTATATGGTGGAAAAATGGGCATGGGAGAATAACCTGGAATATAATCCCCACAAGACCCAGGCACTGCGTTTTGCAAGGAGGAGAATGAGCCGTGATCTGAGCATTTATCTGCTGGGTGAGAGGCTTCACCTTGTCGATCGGATGAGATACCTGGGGGTCATATTTGATGGGGCCTTGCGCTGGAGACACCACGTGGAGTATATGTGCGGTAAGGCGTCTCAGCTGATCAATATTTTGTCTCGTGCAGCCAAGATGCACTGGGGCCTGGGGCCTGAGGCGTTGGGTGTCATCTACAGGGGAGCCATTGTACCCATCCTCACGTATGCGGTCTCTGTATGGGGAGTGGCACTGGAAGTGCGTCGTAACGTCGACGCCCTACATAGAGTTCAACGGTTGATGCTGCTTCGGATGATCAAGGGTGTTAAGACCATATCATTGCAGGCCTGCTGTGTGGTTTCTGGGGTAAAACCCATTGAGATTGAGGCAAGGGAGATGGTTGCCGTTCACCATGGGTTGATGGATGGATTGGTCGAGAAACCTCTGCCCCCTGAAAGTTGGCCACATCCAGCGACAATTCCTGATGCTGATGTTGAGCTGGGAGATGATACCGAGCCGACTTTTGTAATTTACAGATGGTAGTCATATGGGTGAAGGCAGCGTCGGCTGCGTATTTGTTGTATATGGGGGCCACGGCAGGCCCAGTTTCCGGCAGCGTTACAGGCTTGGAGAATCCTGCTCCAACAACCAGGCTGAGGCGTTGGCAATATTGAATGCCCTGGAGTGGCTGACGCGACAAGTGATGTGGGTTCCGAGCCGCCAGGCAGTCATCTACACAGACAGCCAGGTATGTTTAGCCATGCTGGCGGATCATGGGAACCATCTCCCGACAACTGAGCGTATAAGGGGGCTCATCTGGGAACTCAGAGAGAGGAAGAGTTGGAGAGTTGGAGTTAGTACACCCGGGCACACGTCGGTACTGCAGGGAACGAGGAGGCGGATTCCTGTGCAAAGGATGTAGCCATGGACGATGCCCTTCCGATCGCATTTTCGCTAATTCCAAAGTCCAAGGTGAAGCGAGATTGTGGTGCTCATAGTCTCCAGCAGTGGGAGCAAATGTGGAGAGAAACGGCAGACGGCAGGAGAACTAAGGCCTTCTTCCTAACGATTAGCGATCGGCTCCGGGTTGACCTTCCCTTGTCTTGGCGGTTAACTGTGTTGTTAACTGGACATGGAAGGGTTCGCGAGTTTCTCCACCGATTTACTGGGATGCACTGGGAGCACCTCCTGTTTCGTTGTGGACATTTCGGGCAGCAGCGTGCTCGTCTTCAAAGGCGATGCATTCTACAGAGTGGTATGTGGCCGATGCCCATGAAGGATCTCATATTAGAACATTTCCAAGACATCACAATATTTTTAAACTCCATGGATCTGGAGTTACTGTGAAGTGATTAGGTTCCACGTTGTCTAACTGTTTATATAGTCAAGATTCGAGTGACGGACAAGTGTGCATCTGATAACAATAATAAAGAAAATAATGATGTTGATGTATTACACTATAATGCTATTGATTTTGTACAAAATGTATTGTTGAAAGAGCAACGCCTTTAATCTCTAGGGGAGCAGGCTCAAATAAATTCCCTCGTGCTAGGGTGTACTAGTGCAAGGAAAAAAAAAAACACCAAACACACACACGGGCGGGCGCATACAACATCTACCTGAAGGAGGTGAAATTTCCATTTTTTTCTCTACGGATTCGTATTCAGCGAGGTCAAAGATGGGGACATCTGCCCCCCCCCCCCCCCCCACACAGTACCAACCCTCCCAGCATCCGCCGCCATATAATGAAAATCGTCTAGAAAGTCTAGAAACGGAAACGTAACACCTCGGCAACTTCTGGGGGCCGAGCTCAAATATTTGAGTAAGTAGTAAAGAACGTGAGTTTTGGTTTTTTTATTCCGTGAATAATACACCTATGTAATCGCTCAGCAAAAAAATATTATAACACCCCCTCAACATTTTTTTCTTTTGCGTTTCAAGGTTTATAGATTCCTAAACGCTGCAAAGCCCTTGTCACATGGGTTTATTATTCTATTGGACATACCTACAGAAATGTTGGCTGTTCATTTATTGTTTCTTTCATGCGTAATAATCGAAATAGCTATTTTGGCCCCTAAAACACATATTCGGTACGCCTTTTTTTTAATACTATCTTTGCTCATTGGTACTGTCATTTATTCGTCTTGATCCACGTGTTGACACTTTTTCCAGTGTTATTGTACAAATTGATGGTGATTTCAGACGATTTCCTAGGCTTTTCACTCATAAGAAATCAATTTTGGGAGCTGAATATTTGGTAGAAATCAATTTTCCACTCTTTGGTCAAAATCGACTTCATATTCGGTCTTCTCGTCCCCAAAGCATGGAAACCAATACCTCAAAAGCTCATGTTACAAAAACACAAAAAGTACCTACCTATTTTCATACGATATCGAAAACGATATCTCAAAAGCTTATGTTACTAACATGTTACTAAAACACAAAAACTCGGCAATGTCCTTGTCGCATGGGTTTATCATTCTACTGTACATACGTACAGAAATTTTGGCAGTTCATTTCTTGTTTCTTTCATGTGACTTAATTGAAATGGCTATTTATGATGATTTCCACCAGTTTTGGCCCCCAAAAACACGAATTAGGCTCGGCTTCTCCTATCGATTGATTATTTTTGATCATTGATAGTACCATTTAATTGTCCTGATTCACCTGTTGATACTACATCTACTGTTATTATACAGATCTATGGTGATTTCAGACGATTTCCCATGTTTTTGACTCATAAAAAATGGATTTCGGGAGCTTAACCCTCGTTAAAACCTCAATTTTTCACACTTCGGTCAAAATCAACCAAATATTCGGTCTTCTCGCTATAAAAAACATGGAAAACGATACCTCACAAGCTCATGTTCACTAAAACCTCAAAAATTCCTCGAAAACCCCTATTTTCCCCCTGGTGTATGCCAATCGGGCTGCTGTGCTTCGGAGCATATCTAGGACCCAAATATGTTCCCAAATGGGGACCCAAACTGTGTGCGGAAAAACGACGATTTCAGACCAAAATTCACCGTAAATTTAAGGCTGAAGGTTCCTTAGAACCTCAATTCGGTCTTCTCGTCCCAAAAACATGGAAAACAATACCTCAAAAACTCATGTTACTAAAACACAAAAAGTACCTATTTTTATACACATTTTCACTCGTAACACGCCTACGTATATTCCGATCTCGCTGCAAACTTTCGGGACACAACTAGGGCCCAAATGGAGCATGTGTGCGAAAGAACGACTTTTTTAGACCGAAAATGAAGCCGGTACACGTGATACAGCGGACGGCGTACAGCGGACGGCGGACATACAATGTATTTTTGGAATCTATGCAACTTGAAACGGAAAAGGAAAAATTTTGAGAGGGTGTTACAAAAACTTTTTCCTGAGCGGAAACAGGTGTATTATTCACAGAATATTGAACCAAAATGCAATGTCCGTCCGTAGGCCGCACGCCGTACGCCGTATCACGTGTATCGGCTTCATTTTCGGTCTAAAAAATTCTTTCATTCGCACACATGCTCCATTTGGGCCCTAGTTGTGTCCCGAATCTTTGCAGCCAGATTGGAATATACCCAGAGTGTTATGAGTAAAAATGTGTATAAAAATAGGTTCTGTTTGTGTTTTAGTAACATGAGCTTTTGAGGTATTATTTTCCATGTTTTTGGGACGAGATGACCGTATATGAAGTCGATTTTTACCAGAGAGTGGAAAATTGAGGTTCTAACGAAGTTTCAGCCTTAAATTTACGTTAAAATTTGGTCTAAAATCGTCGTTTTCCCGCACAGTTCGGGTGCCCTTTTGGGAGCACATTTGGGTCCTAGTTGTGCTCCGATGCCCGGCAGCCCGATCAGCATACACCCAGGGGTGATATGCTAGAAGAACGAGTGTAAAAATAGGGGTTTTCGAGGAATTTTTGTGGTTTTAGTGAACATGAGCTTGTGAGGTATCGTTTTCCATGTTTTTTAGGGCGAGAAGACCGAATATTTGGTTGATTTTGACCGAAGAGTGAAGAATTGAGGTTGTAACGAAGGTTAAGCTCCCGAAATTCATTGTTTATGAGTCCTAAACATAGGAAATTGTCTGAAATCACCATCAATTTGTATAATAACACTAGAAGTAGTATCAACAGGTGAACCAAGACAAACAATGATCAAAAATAATCGGTTGAAAGGAAAAGCCGAGCCTAATTAGTGTTTTTGGTGCCAAAATTGGTGGAAACCATCTAAAATAACTATTTCAATTATGTCACATGAAAGAAAAAATTAATGAACTGCCAAAATTTCTGTACGTATGTCCAGTAGAATAATAAACCCATGCGACAAGGACTTTGCAGCGTTTTTTTCATGAAATCACACTTTTTTCTTTTAACCAATATAACACTTGATAACTCTTATTTGAATAAATTACATGGTACAAAACCCTGGGATTCTATACTCTTCTGAGGAGTCTAGGTCACATAAATGATTCTTTCTACGCGACGAGCTTTCCACCTTTTACAGTCAAGAGTCTACTATGAAAACAGGCTAAGCAGAACTTCTGGCCGTAGGCCCTGGTGGTAGAACCACTTCAGCTAAGAAAATAAAAATACAAATAAAATACGCCCTCACAATTTTAGCTCATTTCCGTTGATCGCTCTATAAGATATCTACTCAGTGGTTGGAGGGACTTAGGGTCTGTTACACAGATTATGGTGGCACAGACAGACGCTGAACCAAACTTGTTTTCAACTATATCGTACAAGCTGTCTGGACCTTGAATTTTGAATCGATATAACTAAACTGTTGTTGGTTCTTCCACGAGTACTAGGCTTTTCTTTATCTTTGATACCGTGGAAGCAAACTTAGTAGCGGATGAAGCATGCAACATAAAACTGGTGATATGGATAACAGGTGGGATTGCGGTCTGCGGAGGTGGTTGACACGACAGAGACCGCAAGCACAATAGGTCAGGAAGAGGAGTAATGCGAGGGACGACGGAGGAGTTGCCGAGATATATTATTAGTCAAGGGTTACATCACACAGTAACTTGCCGCTTCCTCAGCTCCCTTCAGCTCCTTATCACGTCAACCTAAGTAAGGCAACTATGGCTGGCTTCATTTCATCGTTAGTTCGGAGGGTTCGGGGCTGGTGCGAACAATTTCGGCATAGCCCCGGTAATCCGTGATAATGTTGGGGAAGGGTGCGCACGGATCAACTAAAAATAAGGATTACTGGGGCCCATCAATCTTTTGTGTCAGCACTACCAAAGTTAAGGACGCCTTGTATTCACGTTAGAACAGAAAACCTTGTCTGTCCACCACAATCGAATTAGCCAACCATTTCCTGCGTATCAGACATCAAAAAGAAAAATTCCGAATGCATGTGTAACAGTTCCTAATGTATGAGCACGCAGAACTGTTACTCAGGAACGGTGCCATCCATACCAATGATAGGAAGGACAACAATCAATCCGTTTCCTGCCTTCGACAAGGTAAGATCACACCTCCATCATTTTTATTTATCACTCGATATTTAAATCATGTCATCCTTTTAAAAATTCTGCCCTTTCAATAAGCTTCTCTCGAATTTTTTCAAGAGTGATTCCGGGCTCGTTTTCAATCAGCGACTCTATTATTTGAAGGGTGTCGGAAGTTAGTAGTGTTGGCCTTTTTCCTCTGGGCACATTCCTTCTGTACTCCTTAAGTATAGTCTTTCCTGTGTTATATTTTATAGCAGATAAACGAGTAGATATAGATTTTGAAGCAGCTTCTTTCCCAGAATAACCTTCTTCATATAAGGTGACAAAAACTAGTTTTTTGTGGGTAGAAAGTACCTCATATTTTCCTCGCATTCGTCTAACGCCATTAGGAGGGTTGACAACAGAGTCCGAGGAATCCGCATCACTAACCATTCTTCGAACAACACGGCGACGGACAACAAAAGAGTTTTCGCACTTGAATCACTATCACTCATATTGAATAATATCAATCAACACCGCTCAAATTTAGTCAAACTTGACGAGAATAACAATAAAAAGCGGATTGAAGAAGAAAGTTTTATTGACCTGACTGGCGAGCATATAATGAAAGTGTGGTGTGACAATTTGGTGCGCAGCGTGAAGTGATATTGGTGCCTAAGCGTATGGGAAACTTCGATTCTTATATTTCTTTTCTACCGGCCCTTTTTCATTCTGAAAGGTTTAAATACGTTTGTATATGGTTTAAACGGATTTGCAAACGGTTGAATTATTTTTGTACATAGTTTAAATGAGTTTGCAAATGATCGGATTATTTTGGAAAATGGTTTAAATTTGTTTGTAAACGGTTTAAATAAATTTGTAAATGCTATAGAAGGAAGAGTTAAATGTAAATCCCCCCTTTTTTGCGTGGATTTCAAAACTGACATTTTCGTGCTCCGGCGCATGCGCTAAACGTACACTACATGCGGTAACTTTGTTCATTCAACTGATAATCCCCAATTTTTGTTTCAGATTCAAATTCTAGGTGAAATTCCATGAATGAAGGACCAGTGGCTTGAATTCTTGAGTGGCCAAAACAGGCGCTAATTTCGCGCTAAACGTTGAAAACCTATTTTGTGGATTATTCATTTACCGCATGTAATACATGATTTTCGGGTTATTTTTTCACGCTGAATCAATTTGTGAAGTCAGTTTTCCAATAAAGACGAGATAATCCAATGGGACCTACATGGGTTTATGGGGTTTGGCGCATAATTAGCACCTGTATTGATCAACTCAAAAATTCGGTTGACGGGTCATTTTTTTCACCAAATTTCATGTAGAACTCGAATCTGAAATAAAAATGCTGGGGAGGGGGTTATCATCTGAAAAACAAAGTTAGCACACGTTTAGCGCATGCGCCCGAGCACGAAAATGTCATTTTTGAAATCCGCAAAAAATTAGGGGGGGTTCACATAAATATAACTCTTCCTACCTTATCCAACAGTAGAGGGTATTTGGGGGGGGGGGGGTTAAGAGTCATATAACCAAAAAGTGTCTTTTAACATTTGTAGCGCTGTAACTTCAATTGCACATTTCTGCGGCGCCTTTCAAAAAAATTCAAACAAAATTTGTTAAAAAATTTTTTTTCAAAGAAAAAATCGGAAATTATTATTATTGTTCTTCTCATTGGATAGTTGATGGCATCAGAAATAACTATAAAACTATCAAGGAAAATATGTGTAATAATAGGGAAGCCCCCTGGGGGATGAGCCGAGCAGGGTTAGGGATAAATATACAATGATCAGATCACCACCCCAACAGAAAAGCAGTGGAGAGCAAGGCAAATAAAAACGAAGCGCCGAAAGTAACGAAAGACGCTGAGAAGGTGCTGCCCGGGAGCTCGAAGGAGGAAGACCCAAAAAGCCAGGAGTCCACAAGAATACTCTATGGAGATCAGATGTCCCTAGAGCAGCTGGAAGCCTTCGATATAGAGACGACGGCGTTGCTAAGGGAGTGCATGGCACAACATGAAGCCATGAAGTCGATCACCAATGCCCAGAAAAATACAAACATGGGTATAAAAAATGGGCTCCTAAAGCTGGAAGCAGCACTGGAGAGACTGGCTCGTATAAATACGCACAGAACCAGCCTCCAGAAGAAGCATGTATTGGTCGCGGACCCAGCCCCCTGTGATGCCTCGAGGTACCTTAAGCCAGGGGACAGTCTTCAGACGCCAAACACCAGGCGGAAACGCCCAAGGAAGAAGTCCCCGGCAACGTCAGAGAAGTTGCTGTACGCAAGCATTTTGAAGACCCCTCGGAGCAGAAGAACGGGAAATACGAAGCAGCAGGGTCTCCAGAAACAAGGAGGGGGAACACTCTATAGAGGACTTGCGACTCCTGCCCCCCCCCCCCCCCTGTGGGGAAGAGCCCTGGAAGAGGGCAAGGAAGCGGAGAGAGCGGTGGAGTGCTCTACTTATAAATCCTGGTGAAAACTAGACCTTCTCGGATGCGTTGAGGACACTGAGGGAAGGGATTGACCCAGCTAAGGAAGGCGCAAACATCTATTGTGGGAAGCGCTCGTGGAAGGGGGAGATCCTCATGGAGCTCTTATCTGATTCTGAGGAGCAAAAGGCTCTGGAGGAGAAGGTTAAGACCCTTATGGGGGACGCGGGAAGGGTGTCCAACCTGACGCCGAAGCTGGGCATCGAGATCAGAGATATGCCAGAAAAAAGAGCTGCGAGGAGACGCTTGTCGGGGAGCCCACGGTGAGGGTAACAAAGGAGAGCTGACAAGGCCTCAAGATGGCGAGAGTCTTCCTCAACAAAAAGACGGCTAGGCAGGTCCTAGCTACTTCTTGACTCAAGATTGGCTGGAAAAACTGCCGAGTTAAAGAGAGGGCAAATATCGCCCGCTGTTATAAGTGCCTGGGATACGGACACGTGTCCACCTCGTGCAAAGGTCCCGACAGGAGTGAGTCCTGTTTTAAGTGCGGCACAGAGGGCCACATGGCGGAGGCTTGCACAAGCGAGCCAAAGTGTGCATTGTGCACTGAGAAAGGAGTAGAGGGCGACATCGCTCATATCCCTGGCAGGATTAAGTAAGAAGTATTTGCTGCCGCTCTGGAGGAAGCGAGGAGAAAACTGAGATGATGAGAATCCTCCAGGGGAACATGCATCGGAGCAGCACGGCGGATTCTATCCTCCAGCAGCTCCGAATAGAAAAGACGGCCGACATAATGCTCCTTAGTGAACAGTACGTCGAGAAGGCCGACAGGGACTGGTATGGGGACAGAATGGGGATGGCGGCAGTATGGGCTCCTTCTTCAAGGGAGGTGCAGGTGCTGCAAACGGGAACCGGAGAGGGCTTGGTCCATGTCACGGTCGGGGACATCACGTTTTACATCGTGTACCTCACCCCAAACGAGTGTATCTCTCAGCTCAGAGCGAGGCTTAGAGCGCTGGAGGATCGAATCCGGGATATTGGTGACAGGGCGGTGGTGACAGGGCGGTGGTGACAGGGCGGTGGTGGCAGGAAATTTCAATGCCAGTGCCGATGAATGGGGTATGAATCACACCAGCAGCAGGGGCAGACAAATCCTAGAGATGGGGGCACGAACGGGATTGGCCGTCATGAACGTTGGGACCACCCCCACGCTCAGTCGCCCAGGCCAACGGGGCACAATCGCGGACGTGACATTTGTGACAGAAGACCTCTCGCCACGGGTGAAGGACTGGATGGTCATGGACGATTATGCCGGTAGCGACCATAGGTATGTCTCCTTTACGCTGATCCGGAACAATAGGAGACATGGGGCTGGCCCTTCGGATCCCGCGAGGTTGGAACCTATTGAAGAAGGATCCAAAGGTTCTGGAGGAGTCATTGAGATTGGGCGACGGGCTTCTGGCTGCAAGGTGGGAAGGTATCGAGATCGCCACAATACAACAGTCAGAGCAGCTTGTGGACGAGACAGTGGCAGTTATTTGGAACGCCTGCGACTTGTCCATGCCCAAAAAAGGAGGAAGCCCGAGAAGAAACCAGGTCTACTGATGGAAAGACGGGATCGGGGCCCAGCGAGCGGAATGTCTCAGACTCAGGCACAGGGCCCAGTGAGGCAGAGGAACCCATCAACAAGCGAGACAGGACAAGTTCGGTGCAGCAAGAAGGCGCCTCCACAAGTTGATAAACGAGAGTAAGGCAAACTGTTGGTTGACTACTATAAAGGAGGTGGATGAAGACCCATGGGGAATGGGCTACAGAATCGTGACAAAAAAGCTGATGAAGGGCGGCACGGCAGTGCTCGACAATGAGCTTATGGCAGCTGTCATTGGCGGACTTTTCCCTCAGCACCCAAACAGAGAGGACAGCCTGGAATCGGTCAGTGCAGGGGAGATACCGCGGTTCAAAGTGGAGGAACTCCGAGGAGCAATCGGTTCCATGGGAAACAAGAAGGCTCCAGGACCAGATGGAATCCCCGTAGAAGTGCTGAGGACAGCAGTAAGGACATCCCCGCAGCTTTTACTGCGGATGTACAACGGCTGCCTGGTGGCAGGAAACTTCAGCAGGAGATGGAAGACGGCACGCCTTTGCCTCTTAGATAAAGGAAAGGAAAATAAGAGGCAACCCTCTGCTGGAGGCCACTGTGCCTCCTGGACATGGTGGGAAAAGGATTAGAGGGCCTTTTAAAACCCAGAATGGTGGCAGCAGTGGAGGCAGCTGGCAATCTCTCGCCGAGTCGGCACGGCTTTCGGGTGAGGCACTCCACTGTGGGGGCCATACAGGAAATGGAAAACACGCTACAGGCCACTAAGAGGGGAAATCACTTTTCACGACCAATGGGGCTATTGGTGACACTAGACGTGACGAATGCGTTCAACATGGCCAGGTGGGCTGACATAATTGAGGCGTTTGAGGAGGACTTTAAAGGCCCTTTGTATCTGGTCCAGATGCTGAGGCATTACTTGAAGGACAGACAACTGGTCTACGAGACAGCCGATGGAACGAGGCAGAGACCCCTGACGGCAGGGGTCGCCCAAGGCTCGATCCTGGGCCCTTTGTTGTGGAATATGAGCTACAACGGGGTGCTGGGTCTTAAACTTCCAGACGGCAGGAAGATGATGGGCTATGCAGACGATGAAGCCGTCGTTATTCTGGGCAGGACGCCTGAGGAGCTTCAGATCAAGCTAATCATGGTTATGGATGAGGTGATGGAGTGGATGTTTTGCACGGCCTGTCTCTGGCCGCAGCAAGACTGAGGTGGTGTTGATAACGACCCGAAGAGTCCCCAGCCATACCGTTGATGGTGGCTGGGGTGGAGATGACAATGCAATCTTCCGTTAGATACCTTGGTGTCCAAGTTGATACAAAGCTAAAATACGGAGAGCATATAAGACGTACAGCTCAAACGGCTTCACGGGCGGTGGCAACCCTCAGTAGGATAATACCAAACACCAGCGGCCCCAGGCAACTAACGAGACATTTGTTTATGGTGGTGATTCACTCCATACTGCTGTATGGAGCGGAGATATGGGGTAAAGCAGTGCAGCAAGAGGAAGCCACTCGCCGCAGTTCAGAATAGAGGGGCCCTACGGGTTGCCTGCTCATGCCGTACGGTATCTGGGGAGGCAATACAAGTGGTTGCGGGCGTGGTACCGATCCACCTTCTCATAGCGGAGGGAAAAGCCCTATACGAGAGGCTGGATAGTATATCCAAGGAAGGGGCCAAGAAAGTACAACGGATAAAGACGTTGGACGTATGGCAGAACCAATGGGCTGCTGGGCAAAAGGGGGAGGTGGACGAGGCGTCTCATCCCCAATTTGCGGAGTTGGAGCGCCAGGGGCCATGGGGAGGTTGATTACTTCCTGACTCAGTTCCTCACAGGACATGGCCTCTTCATGGCGTATTTGTTCAGAATGGACAGGGCGCAGGGCCCTGGGTGCCTATACGGGGATTCCGATGGGATGATGCGGAACACACGTCCTTTTCGTGTTCTGGCCGTTCGAATGGCCGAGCGAGGCTGTCGCAAGAGGTCGGCGTGCTCTCACCCGAGACGGCAGTGGGCATTATGATGGAGAGCAGCTCAAAGTGGGGCACGACTGCCCAATACGTGCAGGACCTGCTGCAGAGAAAAAAGGCATTGGTAGACTCCAGATTGAGTCGAGACGACAAGGATGAGCAGGACAGCGGAACGAGTATGTTGGACAGGAGCTGGGCGTCGACGGAAGAAGAAGATGATGACTGAAGCTGTCCCCGAACTTGGAGCAGATGCTAGATACATATTTATACAGACATTGTAAATAGTAGTACATTTTAGATGATGTATAAAATTTTATTGAGGAGATATAATAAATAAATAAAGGACGAGACTTCAAAGAGGGTGGAAAGTCAAGAAAGAAGGAGTTAAAAGCCGAAGAGAGATGGGGCCAACCTGAAGTAATGTGTTAAATTGAGCCGGGTCGGTCCTTTACCTCAGAGTCACCGGGACCACTAGGAGAAGCTCTCCTCCTACGCCCCATATGGGAAAAAAAAACCCTGCAAGGTCCTTGTCACATGGGTTATTATTCTATTGGACACATCTACTATTACGTTGGCTGTTTATTTTTATTGTTCCCTTAATGTGAACTAATTGAAATAGCTATTTATGATGGTTTCTACCAATTTTGGCCCCTAACCACGAATTAGGTGTAAGATGTCAGAACATCGCCATCTTACAGTTTTGATCCAGGCAGTCCTCGATCGATACGCGATCGATATCACCCGGCGGAACCGTCGGCGCAGGAGCCATCTGCGCCACTTCCCCATGCCACGAAGGGCGTGGTGCATAAAATCAATTGCAGCCGCCATGACACTACACAAGAGACAGAGACTTCTCAGAGACCGGACCTGCGACTTTTACTTGAGATTTCTTTAGAGTAGAGTTGAGATTGAGACAGAGCCTTCAGCTATGGATTAGGGATTATTTTGTGCGCTAAATACTGTTGAACCGGATCTTTCATTTTGCTTTACCCTCTGGAATACGGAATTGTACGACGACCACGAGAGGAGGAGAGTGGAGGCCAGCCAGGAAGCACAGGGGTACAACGTTGAGTTGTAACCGTTGTACTGCCACGGAAGTATCCTGTTTCAGGCGATACCTGTTCGCCATTGGGTTGGACGCCGAAGCAGCGGACCGCACGAGCCCGAAGCCCGCAGCCAGGAGGTTGCCCAGACGAGTTCCTGCCAGGTTCCCAGGAAGAGGTAGGATTTACACAATTAACCCTTACGATCCATTTTGCGACTATCACGTAGCAGTGCCCTTCAGGTGTCCAATAATTCACGGCATTTTGCCAGAAGTAACAGAGGGATTCTTCCGTTCTGTTGCAGAACCCCTACAGGTAGAACTTGCTACCCCCGAGCCTGAGCCTAACGTTGCACCCCTCGACCACGTGCAGTCGTACCCACAGTACCCCGTATTACACCCCTTCAGGAGCATTGCACCCGACTCTGGTGCTACCGTACACCCCACAACATTCGTTCAACACATTGCACATATTTAGTGGACTATCTTAAATTCAGTCCCTTTGCCTTGTATCGAGCCCCGTTATTTTCGCGAACATCATTTCTCTTGAAAGTCTGTCTCTAAATTGCCGTACCCCGTGGATCTCCCTTAACTTTGTCAGTTTGTTTCGTTCAATAAATTCTCTTGTTCATTTAGTTCATTGCACCACTTGCCCAGGACCTTCAGTCATTACGTACCTTGCTGGAAGCCTAGTTTTAAATTCTCTTTCAGCAACGTGTCTCCTGAACTCCAGCCAGTACTGTGCAAAGCTGTCTCGAGGCCAACTGCCTCCTACAAATCAGGTAACAAATGAACGTGTGTGAATTCCGCCAGTAATTATCTCGCCCACTAGCTTTGCCATCCATCTTATAAGTAGGGAATTTAGGAATTCAACACGCTACATTTTTGGTGTCAGAAGTGGGATCTCATGCACTGCTAGAGATCCGGACCCCGTAGGTAGGCACACGGTTAGGACACACAAGGTACCCAGAGTCCGTCAAAATTGTCCCAAGTCCCTAAGAGTAGGTAGTGGTGCAAAAAGTACCATATACCCGCCAGGCTCGGACGATTTGAGTTATTTTGTATATATTTGATATTATTTACGTTATATTGATATTTTTTATTAATTTTGTGTTTTACTTATCCATTTTTGTGTGCTTTCCATTTATTGTGTGATCATATTTCGCAATATCTCGTCAGATATTGATATTTTACATCTTATTTAATTGTGTTGTGAAGGGATTTTCTCGGGAAATCAGGGATATTAAGGGATTTTCTTGGGGAAATCGGGGATTTTGAGGGATTTTATCCCGTGGGAGCTGTTTCTGCACCCCCGAGCACGTGGTTGCCACCCCTGTTACACCCCGAACCACTGTTACACCCCAGTAGAGACCTACCCACACCCCAGCTTGATCCCCGATCCATTGTACCCCGCCTGCGAAAATCCTGTTGCAACCCTGTGTTATCCGGCTACGATTGCAACCCTGTGTGAAGTACTTGTCCACACCCCAGCTTGTCCGAAATCTCGTTGTACCCCGAGATCAGTTACAACCCTGCGGTAAAGGATTTACCTACACCCCAGCTTGTCCGAAATCTCGTTGTACCCCAAGAGGACTGTTGCAACCCTGTGGTAAAAGACTTACCTACACCCCAGTTTGTCCAAGATCCATTGTACCTCAAAATCGGTTGCAACCCTGTGTACAGCATTTACCTACACCCCATCTTGTTCGAAATCCTGTGACACCCCGGAAGAGCGCTGAAGTCTGGGTCACTCTCGTACCTACGAGTGAAGTCACATTGCATCCCGTCTCACAATCAGAGAATCCTGCTTTAATATCAGCACAGCGACCCTATCAGGCCACAAAAACAGTAAAATCCGCTAGTGAAAACCTGTTCAGGATTTACGCGGTTAAAACATGCTAGTATAGCCAGCAGATAGTGGGAAATCCCAAGCGTTGACCTCCCTTTAAAATAACGTTGCACCCTTGTTGAGGAGCCCTCGAGAAAAGGTTATCACAAAACAGCTAGAATAAGCTGAGTGCCACTGTTTTGTTTACCTCCCTAGTGTGATTGACCCCTTAGAAAACACGTCCTGTTATTGTCGTAAAACTCGACTTTTGCCATTCTTCCCGCTACCTGTGACTCACCCTTGCAGTTGTTTACGTGTTATTTTCTGATCGATGATCTTTCAGTTCATCTCCCCCTTGTATTTTGTCACATAGCTGGTCACCTTTGGGCTGACTGCTTGTTGTTTTCTATGTGTTGATACCCCCTTTAGGTTTGTTGTTTCCGGGCAGTCTTACTGACCCTCGACTTGTTAGATCGAGTATTCCTCTTCCTTTCTTTTTTTTTTTGCGTTTTCCCCTGCAATTTGGTTTCTTCTTACGACTTTGTTGACCCTTGCCTCGTTTTGAGAATATCCCGTTCGTATTTTCTTGGGATTTGTTTACCGCATAAGTGTTGAGCTTCGACTCCATTTAGTTATTCCTTTTTTTGGTCGAGCCCCTTTTTCGGTTTCTTTTGAGTACAGTCCCTTGGACCCTTGACTTGTGGTGATCGAGCCTCCGGTTCCCTACGGCCGTATGCTTATTCACCCGACTGTACCCCTCTTCTGCGGCCCTCTATTTTTACGATCGCAAGACTTCCACTACGTCCTTTCCTTTTTATCATTCTAGTGAATTGTATGTTTTATGTCTTGTTGAACTAGATTAGTATTCCGCCTTTCATTTTATCTATTGAGTTGTATGCTTTATGTCCTTTTGAACTAGTTTAGTATTTGTCCTTTCTATTAGTATTAGTGTTCCGCTGTTCCTTGTTCATTGTGCTTAACGGAAATCTACAATTCCTGAAAGGATCGGATCGTTTACCCGGATTGAAAAAAAAAAAAATAATGAGAACCATGGCCACCTCGTTTGGAACTGATAGTGACGTCAGGAAAGAGAGCCCGGAGTTGGCCTCCCTTGAGAGGTCTGTGTTGGCCTTGGGTCAGGTTATGGTGAATTCTCACCGGGATATTCTCACGGAAATGAAAGGGAGGGAACGTCCACCCCCACGACTGTCACAGGCAATGATCGACTCCTTGGTGATGTGGGACTCTTCCGACCCAGAGGCACTACCCATCTCTGATTATTTCGAGTTATTGGAAGATGCTACCCAGGGCATGTCGGAAGCCGAGAGGGCCTGACTACTTCGTATGAAGTTGAAGGGTGTGGCATTTAATTGCCTAATTAGTCACCCTGATTGGAGACATGCCCCATCCCCCTACAGTGTCACCAAGGCCGGACTCTTACAATGGTTCCGAAGAGAGAGCGCTGAGGCTCTTTCCCAGAAACTAGCTGCTTGCCGGAAGGAGGAGTCCGAGTCCATCGTACAGTACGCCGATCGGGTACGTCGTCTGGTGGGGCGTTTGGTGCGCGCCACCTACCCCGATTTGACAGCGAATGAAAGGCGCCCAGCCGCCGATGAGCGGTCAAAACGTGTTTTTACCAGGGGCCTGGAGGGACACTTACGCACGGGCCTGGTGGGTAATTGTCCGCCAACGTTCGATGCCACGGTCGCCCGCGCCCTAGACTTGTGCGAGACCTTGTCGGTGGGACCAGGATGTGCGGAGCCCTGGAATGTGGGTGCTGTTTACACCAGAGAACCGCCTAGGGAGCCCCGCACGGGGGACTCCTACCATTGTGGTCAGACGGGCCACTTGGCGCACGGATGTCCTGCTCGCACCCAGCCTCAGGCCAGGAGAACAGGGCCTCGAGACGCACTGGTGGCACACTCCCCCCCATTCTCGGAGATCCTTCCTCAGTATCTGCCGAGGCCCGTCTCGTCTTTGCCATTTAAGTGTAGGTTTTGTGGCGGCTTTTCGCATCTGGCTGCCGATTGCCCAGAAAGACCTGGGGCAAGGCGATATGTAGGGTGCACATATTGTGGCGCCAGAGTCCATTCGGAGCACCTGAGAGACATCACGCGACCGCCCTCACCGAGACAGCCGTTCGGTGCCGGATGGAGGCGGGAAGCCTGGAAAACGCCTCCGAGTACGCTACCGTATGCAGGCCCGACGATCCCGACTGGACTGGGTCATCCTCACCACGCGGCGGGTGTCGGAGATGTTGAGGTCGACGCGCCCGGCCCTCGACACAAGCCTGACACGTTGCCAAGCGGTCCGAGTCAACCCAGAAGAGGGTTATGACTCAACTGAACCACGGGAAATCATCTTCCAGGATCTGACCATGAGGGGGGCTTCCGAGGGGAACCAGTGGCTGGTAGCCTGTAACCCGTGGGTTGCCCCTGTTACCATTGAAAGCTACGGGCCGGCCTTTACGGTGCCCGTCCTGTTTAACGACACGTCCGTCACCATGGTCGTGGACACCGGGGCCCAAGTCTCCCTGCTTAACCGGCCTGTCCCCGGAAGTACCCTCCAGCCGACATTGGTACAAGCATGCGGAGCAGGGGGCGAGCCCATACACTTTCAGGGGACCCAGACCCTCCGTGTACGAGTGGGCGCCTACGACTTTCCCCATACGTTTCACATACTGCCCGCCACAGGAAAGGGACTCAACCTTATGGGACTGGACCTGCTAGCAAAGGTACCTATAGACCTCGCGACCTTCCAAGGCCGGAAACAGTGAGTATCCTTGCTGCAATCAATGGCGTCTCGGCGCCTGAAATTGATGAATCACCACGCAAAGGAGTCCCTGACGAAGAACTCGCTGAGCCAACGTCACCAGCCGCCGAGACCAAGATCGGAGATTTCCGAGACTGAGGTTCCACCAAAGGTTCAGCTCCCAAAATTGATTTTTCATGAGTCAAAAACCTGGGAAACTGCCTAAAATCTCCATCAAATTGCATATTAACACTAGAAGAAATGTCAACAGGTGAATCAAGACAATTAAATGGCACTACCAGTGATCAAAGATAATTTTGAAAAACGCTGCAAAGTCCTTATTGTTGGACCCTGACTCCACTAATCAAGCATCTGGTGGCAAGTCACCTGCTTGACAACCCAGAAATGTTATATAGTTGACTCTTGTATTTTTGTGTGATATAATATATTAACTTTGTCGAGTCATATCACGAATCAAGTTATTTCAAGTGGCGACGAAGGAAAATCCAATTATTCAATTGCGACATGTCTAGGAGACAGAGGAGACATGTTTCACCAACTTTTGGACCAGGAGACGGCGGGAGTTATGCAGGACAAGCATTAGGGAAGACCAAGTTCCACATTCGCCAGTTCGACCCTGAAGAGGAAGACTGGGAATATTACTTCCAGTATTTGGAGCTAGAACTGAACTCAGCAGGGGTAAACGAGGAAAAATATATGCGAATGGCTTTGCTAACAAAAATTGGGTCTAAAACGTTCAAGCTCCTTGTCGACCATTTCCGACCTCGCAGAGTTGGTGAGTGCCAATATACCGAACTAATCTCGGTGATAGACAATTATTATTCAGATGTGAGGAGTATCACAACGGACAGAGTAAAATTCTCTCTTAGGAAACGAGGTGATGATGAGAAGGTGCAGCGATTCATAAGCGACTTGAAAGCATTAGCGGGGCGCTGTGCGTTTGGCACCTCACTCTCTGAAAGGGTACGAGACCAAATTATATTAGGGATTAACAATAACTCCTGGCAATACGAGTTTTTGAAATCGTTCTCTGGTAACTCGCACACCTTAGCAGAGGTGGAAGCGTTGGCTTTAAAGTTGGAACGGGGATTAAATGCTCAATCCCAGTTAGTGAAGTTAGCATCAGGGCTAGAGCTCAATCACGTTAATAGTGCCCCAGATCATAGGCCTCCAGTCAAAAGACGTTCTCCCCTGGTGCTGATTGTGGGCCGAAACTGTCTTGCATGTGGAGGGTACAAGCATGGTGCAAATGAAGTTTGTAAGGCACTGGGTAAGGAATGTTTTTTGTGTCGAAAGAAAGATCATATTGCAACAGCTTGTGTCAAAAAAGGAAGGGCCATCGTCAAGTCAAACGGCAAACAAGATGCAAGAGGACAAGAGCGGACGAATCAACTTCAGCCCCCAGTAGATCTAGAATATTCAGAATCCGAAAGTGATGGAGGGTCGGGGCTAGGATGCCGACAGATTTCGAAAAACGACTCAAAAGTAATGCTGAACGTCCTCGTCAACCAGAGACCACTTCGAATGTTGTTTGATTCGGGTGCCTGCCAGTCAGTCATTAGTAAGAGAACGTGGAAACAAATAGGTAGACCGGCCCTCGAACCATATCCTAATTTGCGCGCATATACGGATTTAGTGGTGGAAACTTTGGGCGTAAGCTGTGTTACCGTCGAGGCTTTTGGCGCTAAAATGGAATTACCGGTTATTGTGGTGAACAAGCATGATACACCGTTGTTTGGTTTGAAATGGGCGTTGAAATTCAACCTTCCATTGCCGCCAGGGGCAGAAATTTGTTCAGTGAAGAGTTCGGAAGATAGACCTCCCAAGAAGGAAGGAGCAGGGGAAATTCCTTTTGAAATTAAAGCGTTAATTGGAAAATACCCATGTCTTTTTGATAACGCAACTGGCACTATCGTAGGACACAAAATTGAGATTAGAATGAAGCCAGGAGCAATACCAAAATTTTTTAGGCCAAGACATGTTCCATTTGCACTGAAGGCAGCAGTGGAACAAGAACTTGAGAGACTGTTAGCTGAGGGGATCATTGAGCCAATCGACCCAGCAACAACACCTGTTGAGTGGGCATCACCATTAGTAATCGCCCCAAAGCCTAATGGGAAGATTAGGCTGTGTGCTGATTTCAAAGTTACAATAAATAATTACATTGTTACAGATATGCATCCCCTACCAACGTTCGAAGAAGTCTGTGCAGAGTTAGCAGGTGGTGAGCAGTATTCTGCAATCGATCTGCGAGATGCTTATCTACAGATGGAGGTTGAGGAGAAGTCCAAGCAATATTTGGTCATCACAACACACAAGGGGTTCTTTAGGTACCGCCGTATGCCCTTCGGCATCTCATCTGCCCCAGCAAAATTCCAGAGAACAATGGAAATCATCCTTCAAGGAGTACCTGGGGTCAAGTGTTACCTTGATGACATCATGATCACAGCTAAGGACAGGCAAACTCATTTGAAAACGTTAGAGAATGTGCTGGAAAGGTTAAAGAAGGCAGGAATGCGAGTGCGGTTGGAAAAATGTAAGTGGTTACAAGATTCTGTGATATATTTGGGACATAGGTTTGATAGGAATGGAATACACCCAACTGAAGAGAGGATCAAAGCAATGAAGCAACTTCGAGTGCCCACAAATGTTAAAGAATTGCGATCATTTTTGGGGTGTATTAATTATTATCAACGGTTCATGCCAAACTTACAAGGAGATTGTGCTATTTTGCATAATCTGTTGAAAAAAGGAGCCAAATGGGCTTGGACCGACGAGCACCAGCAAAAAGTAGAACAGCTGAAGACAATGTTAACATCCTCAGACACCTTGGTGCATTATAACCCAAAGCTTCCACTTATTTTGTATTCTGATGCCAGCCAAACAGGGATAGGGGCGGTCTTGTGTCACAGGTTCCCAGATGGGGATGAGCGCCCAATTACCTACACATCTCGCACTTTGAATGTAGCAGAAGTGAAGTACTCCGTAATAGACAAGGAGGCTTTGGCCATTATAAAAGGAGTGAAGAAATTTGAAAGGTACTTATATGGTAGGAAATTCGTACTCCGTACAGATCACAAGCCTTTGGCCTACTTGTTTGGCGAAAATGCTGTCCTTCCCCGGGTTGCCTCAAGTCGAGTGAGTAGGTGGGCTTTAATGCTTGGGGAGTTTAACTTCTCTGTTGAATATATATCAGGCAAAACGAATTGTCCAGCAGACGTCTTATCGAGACTACCATTGGACGATATGGGGCCTGGAGAAGCCGATTTTGGGTTGAAGATAGCGCACACCAGACTTAGGGACAGCAGTGTCTGGAACCTGCGTCCTGGGGACGGAGACTAGCGCGATCTACAGGTCACTGAGAGAGTCAGGACCTCGTTTCGTTATCAGTTATCACAAATAAACCCGCCAACCACAATCAATCAATATCACACCTACCCGGTCCTAGTTTTGTCTTAGTTTTGCCTTCTTTTATTATTTTATCTAGATTTAATTCGCGTTCGTTTTCGATTTTTAGACACAGGCAGTTCACGGATTTCTCTCTAGTCACGTTTAGTTTTTTTAGTCTGTCATTTTGGTTCCAACCCTTGCTGCTTTTGACTCTGAATTTTGGATTCGGACAGATTATCAGTAACTATCTAGTAGATTCGGATTAGACGCAGTCAGTTCACGGCTTCATCTCTAGTCACTAGGATAGGTAGTTATTTTTTTAGACTTGTGGTGTCATTTTTGTATTTTTGTCAGAGTTGATAAATAGTACACCCACATACTCAAGTGGTAGGTTACTTATTATTTTAAAACGATGTTATAAAACATATTACCAAGGTAATTTTCACCACTGCCTCTATTAAATTTCCTGTTTTACAAAATGTGCATTAAAAATGACCAAGAACTATTACTTGTGTATTTTTTTAATAGGCACCTGCTACTTATCAGTTGCGCCTTTCTCTTAATAATAAGCCTGGACACATCAGTCATATTTATTGATGGTATTTAATTTATGGTGTTTTCCATTTTATGCAGTTTTAGGAAGGGATTCTAGTTCTGTGTGTATGGTAACAATTATTATGTAGATTCACAACAGAAATATTAGTTTTTTTATAACAAGTACAAAAATCTATCGTTTGACAAAAAATTAAACGTTATTCCTGCTTACTAATGAAAATAGAACAGAAATAATTTCAATAATGATAACCAAAGTAAAACAAACTTATAATGTAGGTACCTAAAACTATCCATAGGGGTAAAAAATCCGTCATACAGAGTGATTGTATGAAACAAATTCTAAAGCGCATCAAAACGTCCGCCCTTTGAGGTCAAGTTTTCCATTCGCGTTAATCAGTGCGCAAATGTCTTTAGTAGTGCTCTTCCCAGTTCAAGGACTTCTGCCGAGGAACCCAGACAATTTTGAAAAGTAAGTATGCTTCCAGTTGGGGATCCCATGGGTCCACATCAAGGCGATCCGGTTTAGGGAACTTCTTCATAGTTGATAATCAAAAATTTAGCCCCTCAAAATTTTATGGTTTTTACATTTCAAGGTACGTAGAACCCGAAAATGCAATAAAAATCATTTCGGTCTGTACGCCGTACGCTGGACCCAGAGAAAACAGTGGTCTACTCAGAAGGGCATCTATACCGGTAAATAATAAACCGTTGTGTAATAATTTGCAGCGTTTAAAAAAAGTAGGTATGAACTTTATGAAGTATGTAGTTACCCATAGGTTTGATGGGTTTGAGTCTCTTACTAAGGCAGTATGTCCTAAAAAGACAGGTACTAATGTGTAATGTACAACACAAGAAATCTGAAGGAAAATTAAAAAATGTAGAAAACAGTTAGGTATGTAGAATTTTATGGGTGAAAAACTCGGTAGATCTACCAGAATCCGGAAAAACAGTGAGATTGGCAAAACTGACGGCGGTCCTGACTCTCTCAGTGACCTATAGATCGCGCTAAGCTTCGTTCTCAGTGTGCGTTCTGCCAGTTCCGAACGGTTCTGAGCAAGCGCAGTCGAGTTTTGTCGTTCGCAGTGCCAGAACGCCCAGTTCCGGAACGCCGAGTTCTGCGTTCGCAGTGTTTTGCGAATCCAGTTCCGAACGGTTCTGACAGTCCCCGATTTTTTTCGGAACTGCCAGAATTGGAACTCAAGAACGTAGGTGACGCATGCGCATTTAACAACGTTCTGAAATCGTTCGCAGTGCAGAACGCGGTTCCTCAAGTTCCGGAACGCCCCGGGATTTTCCGTCCCAGTTCTTATGAGTTCGAGAACTGTCAGAACGCCCACTAAGAATGAACCTCTAGTCTCCGTCCCCAGGACGCGGGTTCCAGACACTTCTCCTAGGGACATTACAATATCAAAGAAGCTCCTGAAGATGCGTTCAACAGCCGATTCGATAGTAGGGAAGGTAATGCGGTACGTGCAAGAAGGATGGCCACAGAAGAAAGCCTTGGAAAACGAACTTCACACATTCTTTGAAAAGAAAGAGGAGCTGTCGGTTGAAGAGGGGATTTTGCTGTGGAATGGCCGGTTAGTGATCCCAACCTCGTTACGAGAGGGGGTGATGGAAATTTTGCATGAGGGCCACCCAGGTTCATCTGCAATGAGGTCTGTCGCAAGGTTGCATCTGTGGTGGCCGGGAATGGATAGGCAGATCGAGGAGTTCCTTAAAAAGTGCACTGCCTGCCAGCAAAATAGACCCTGGGACCCTGAATCACCAGTATATTCGTGGAATGTACCTGCAGAAGTGTGGTCTCGCATTCACATTGTCACGTTGGTAATCCCTCGGGAGTTGTGATGCCATGATTAACTATTATTGATGAACTATTAGGGCCGGTTTCACCAACGCGGATTATCCAGAGTTCAATCTCGGCTGAGGTTTAAGCCATCGATTCTGAGAAAAGACAGTTTCACGAGCGCCTAATCTAGGAATAAGTCGCGGCAACGGCGCATTAAATTAATACCTCGTTTCAGATGGTTTAAACCTCTGATCTACGGTTGATCTCCGTTCTCCTCCAGGCCATCGCCATCTTGAAATCTATTTTATCAGTGTTTTTCATAGTTCTCAACTTGCATCAACATTATTTAGTGCGATGAATCGTTACATTGAAGTGTTTGAGTCATCCTTGGATGAATATTTCAATGAACTTCTGGAAGTGGCTGCGCCCAGACGGCGATAATTCGCGAAAGGGTCGAGCATTTCCACAAGTGGGATGACCGCGATTTTTTCGCGAGGTTCCGCCTTCCCAAGGAAGGGATGAGCTTAGTGCTCCATGCAAGAGAAAGCCTTCTAGTTCTCGAAACAGAAATGTGAGTGCAACCAAAAATGTGTAATAAATATAATTTTACACCAAACCAGGTAGGCAACAACGTCGGACCCATCATTATTTATTTAGTAGGTAAACAAACCTTGATTGTACGTGGTAGGTACTCGCAGACTGCGCTAATAAGTACATGTATAACTTCTTCTGCATACAGCGAATTATTGTAAAAAAGTAGATACCTTTTATAAAAGAGCCTAGGTAGGCTATCTATAATTTATTACAAGAGCTGTCTCGAAAGATGTAAGATGATCTTTTGTAGTAAAGACAGAGTGGAGTCGAGCAGAAGTTCTCAGAATGAGAATGACAGAGGCATAAGTGAGAAAAAATCGCGAAACTTCCGCACCTGGCTACTATTATGCAGTTTAATGTCTCCACAACAGAGGATGGCGGACAAAATTTAAGTATCCATAGAAGAAACATCACAAATCCACCACTCATGGATGAGCATCTCTCCTCCATGTCATCTGTAATACGGGATTTGTGTTTATGGGGATAGCAATGCTGATGCAAACTGAACAATCTCGGCTTAAACCCAAGTTCGGCTAAACCGCGGATCAAAAACGTTGGTGAAACTGTCGAAGCTCTGAACCACAGATCAAATTTGAATCCAGGATTTATTGATACCAGGTTTAAGCTGTGATGGTGAAACCGGCCCATAGGGCCGGTTTCACCAACGCGGATTATCCAGAGTTCAATCTCGGCTGAGGTTTAAGCCATCGATTCTGAGAAAAGACAGTTTCACGAACGCCTAATCTAGGAATAAGTCGCGGCAACGGCGCATTAAGTTAATACCTCGTTTCAGGTGGTTTAAACCTCTGATCTACGGTTGATCTCCGATTCTCCTCCAGGCCATCGCCATTTTGAAATCTATAATCAGTGTTCTTCATATGTACTTCTCAACTTGCATCAACATTTAGTGCGATGAATCGTTACATTGAAGTGTTTGAGTCATCCTTGGATGAATATTTCAATGAACTTCTGGAAGTGGCCGCGCCCAGACGGTGATAATTCGCGAAAGGGTCGAGCATTTCCACAAGTGGGATGACGGCGATTTTTTCGCGAGGTTCCGCCTTCCAAAGGAAGGGATGAGCTTAGTGCTCGATGCAAGAGAAAGCCTTCTAGTTCTCGAAACAGAAATGTGAGTGCAACCAAAAATGTGTAATAAATATAATTTTACACCAAACCAGGTAGGCAACAACGTCGGACCCATCATTATTTATTTAGTAGGTAAACAAACCTTGATTGTACGTGGTAGGTACTCGCAGACTGCGCTAATAAGTACATGTATAACTTCTTCTGCATACAGCGAATTATTGTAAAAAAGTAGATACCTTTTATAAAAGAGCCTAGGTAGGCTATCTATAATTTATTACAAGAGCTGTCTCGAAAGATGTAAGATGATCTTTTGTAGTAAAGACAGAGTGGAGTCGAGCAGAAGTTCTCAGGATGAGAATGACAGAGGCATAAGTTAGAAAAAATCGCGAAACTTCCGCACCTGGCTACTATTATGCAGTTTAATGTCTCCACAACAGAGGATGGCGGACAAAATTTAAGTATCCATAGAAGAAACATCACAAATCCACCACTCATGGATGAGCATCTCTCCTCCATGTCATCTGTAATACGGGATTTGTGTTTATGGGGATAGCAATGCTGATGCAAACTGAACAATCCCGGCTTAAACCCAAGTTCGGCTAAACCGCGGATCAAAAACATTGGTGAAACTGTCGAAGCTCTGAACCACAGATCAAATTTGAATCCAGGATTTATTGATATCAGGTTTAAGCTGCGTTGGTGAAACCGGCCCTTATAAAAAGATGGGAATAGGAACTAGGTAGCGGCAGGACCGCGAACCAGCTCGTGCAGCTTCCAGGGGGCACCGCTAGATGGCTGCCCCCAACGAAAGCATGCGAACCTGGGAGGACGAGAGTTGTTATTGTGTGGTTATGCGATAAGTAAGGAAAGTGCGAACTGTCGAAGTGAATTTCAATTATTCTTTTTTTTTCTGTCGGAGGTATCCCTAGTGATTTTAGACAAAGTTGGCTCCCCGCGGAACATCCAGGGACCATCGGAATTTACGACGGTGTATTGTATTTTCCGTCCTGCCCTCGTCGCGTGTGAGTCAAGGCTTTATATTATCATTTTTATAATTAACATCCCAAGTACCTCTCGATCTTCCAGCAGAGGTATTTCAACAAATTCACCTGGGCTCGTTTTTCTCTCCGGTAGGTACGAACCTAGGATTGCCAAGAAAAAATAAAGAGTGGTGGAAATTGCCTACTTGCCTAGCGTCAAGTTAATCTAACCTAGATCCCAAGGAGGTATAACCAAGGAATAATTATATTAACCATCCTCTGAAGAACCTTTGTTATAAGGTCTTCTGAGATATACTTTTTATAAGGTGCTTGCCCAATAGTAACCATATATAGTGGTAGCAGAGCGACCAGATTCCACACTTGAAAATTCGGTAAACGTTGTCTCGACAGAACAATTGGCCCCGATCCTGCGAACGTATAGTGTACCTTTCCATACAGCGCCGGAGAACAAAGCCCATACCCTGTAAGTACCCATAACCGCTTTGTTGACAATCAAAATGGAATGCTTTAAATGCAAAATTTAACGATATCCTGCAACAATATTCGGAGCGAGAGTTGGTAAAAAGCATAGTCCAAGGAACCAACGCCATCACACGCTCTAAATTTCATTTTAGTAATCGTCCGACAAATCATGTCGAATTACAAAATCTCGTTGCGGAAGTGGAGAAGTTAGAACTCAATGAAAACCTACAAAAAGCGAAAACGAAGCAATACCAGAATTCGTCCGAACACAACAAATGGAAGGGGAACGGAAATAAACCAGCACAATATACTCAACAACAAAAAACTGTAACTGATAACAATAGCAAACTATACCAGAAGACGGACTACAACAACAAAGGCAATTACCAAGCTAATCAAAAAAATAACAAGTTTGTCAACACGAAAACACAGCAACAACCCAACCAACCAGAACCCCAACAAAAGAAAAAACATTTAATAAGAAGAACCCAAACTTTAACAAAAATTTTAAACAGGCGTATTTCCATCCACTAGTACACCAACCGTTTCACTACCAGGGATACCCACCAGCAGCACCATTTTCCTATTTACCACCACCTTGGAATTACGGAGCACCGTATCAAAACTCGAAACAAGTAAACCATCGTGGACCACCGGACGGAAATCGGAACACTGGCTACAAGTCAGATTCATCGCAATGCAACTCCGAAAGATCATATTCTCCGAAAGGGAACCACACAGTACAACACCTTGGAGCAAAACCTAAAAAACAACAAAATTCAAAAAACTAGATCACCGGGTCCTTGTACACAAACACAACAAACTATTAAAGATAAACGAAGGAATATTTTCAAACAATTTGGCTACAGTAATGATTAACAGCATTACAACTGTTGCAATGATTGATAGTGGTGCTAGCTTTTCATGCATAAGTGATATATATTTCAACAGTTATTAGAAAGACAAACGAAACTAACAGTTATGAAGGCCAATTTAACTGCTACGTGGGGTGACTCGTCAGTGATTCACATATCACACAAAACTAAACTAAACATAAGGGTAGGTTCCAATACATGGACGCATGTGTTTTATGTTTGTCCGAATCTCCCACAGGACGCTGTGTTGGGGATAGACTTCATAACGAAAACCACTCTTATCATGGATCCATCATCCCACAGTTACCTGTTTAAATTTGATGAGAACCGAGTATACCCCTTACATAGCAGAGATTCTATCAAAAACAATGTTGGCACCTTAAACTACATCAATAAAGAAGAGTTACTGGAATACCTACAGTCCAAGTATTCCTCAGTACTCACCAAAGAGCTAGGTACGACGACTAAAATGAAATGCCACCTACAGCTAAAGCCTGGAGCCAAACTGAAAAATTCCAAAGTTATCTACTCACAAGGACCCATTAGACAACAAGCAATGCGCACAATATTAGACGGTTTACTGGCACAAGATGTCATCGAGCAAGTAGATACACAAAGTGCTTCGCCGTGTTTTTTGGTGCCGAAGAAAAGTAGCACATCTACTGGGGCATGGCGATTGGTAGTCGATTATCGCGAACTAAATAAGATCATTGAATATCAGCAGTTTCCCCTACCTTCAGTGGAGAACGCTTTCCTTAGCCTAAAGCAAGCGAAGTACTTCACGATAATCGACCTAAACTCAGCATATCACCAAATCCCTCTGACAAGGTCATCACAGCGCCTGACAACGTTTCAATGTGAATTTGGTGTTTTTGCCTACAAAAAATTACCATTTGGGGTGTCAACGGGTGGACAACATTTGTCCAAATTAATGAACACTTTATTCAGCGACCTACGCTATCAGTTTTGCTACAATTTTTTGGACGACATCCTAATATACAGCAACACATTCAAGGAACATGTCGAGCATATCGAAATAGTACTCGAACGTTTGAGGGAGGCTGGCCTTACTGTTAACCCAGAAAAACTAAAATTGGCACGCACTAAAGTAGAATTTTTAGGCCATGAAATATCCGAGGGTCAAATCTCGATCAACCCAGATAGAGTGAGAGCCTTATTGGAAATACCACGTCCCAAAACCCCCAAACAAGTCGCTTCGTTCCTAGGTAGTATTAACTTCTTCGCCAAATTCTTACCTAATGCAGGGAAAATTGCTAAGCCACTCAACGATCTCCGAAGGAAAGACGCTCCCCTCGTTCGGGACAGTACCACCGAACATGCATGGCAGCAGTTACGGAAATTGGTGACAGAACCACCAACACTCGCCACTCCAGACTTCTCCAAACGTTTCCAGCTGTATACTGACGGATCTAAAGCCGGTATCTCCGCAGTGTTGGCACAGGACCACTCAGGCCAACTCAAACCTGTTTACTTTATCAGTAGAAAACTGAAAACGCACGAGGAGTCATACAGCGCTTTTGAGTTGGAAGCACTAGCAGTGAGCTGGTCATTCCAGAAACTGAGAATCTATCTAGAACACACGGAATTCGATTTGTTTACAGATCATAAAGCCTTGACAGCAATATCTGATCTAGCTAAAAACGGCGGACGACTAGCAAGATGGGTGATCAATTTCATGCCTTTTAGGTATAAAGTCCACCATATCAAAGGAATCAATAATAATGTTACTGATTACCTGAGCCGCAACCCTGTCCCAGACAGCTGGGACAAACCTGATGACGGCAAACATAATTTAAATGTGCTGAAGGATTTTCCCCAAATATTTACAGATTTCAACGCCGCCCAAAAACAAGACCCATTCTTGAACAACATAATTAACAGCGTTAAACAAGGGACACACAATAATACAAAATACTGCCTTGTAAGCGACCGATTGATGTACAACGAAAATTACAATACCAAAAAAGCTGTGGTACCTACTCATTTGATAGACATGATATTTAGGTACTATCACGACTCACATTTGGGTGCACATTGGGGCATAAAAAGAACCATCCAGGCAATCAAGCGGCACTTCTATTGGAGGAACATGTACAGTGACATCAAAGAGAGAATTCACTCATGCCATACTTGCCAAACCGTAAAGGTCGAGAGAGCACAGCCAAAAGGGGTGTTGTCCTCTAACCCTGATACGAAAGTGGGCCAAACCCTGTACATTGACACCGCTGGACCGCTCCCGAATTCGCAGGGATATACACAGCTTCTCATTGCTGTGGACGGCATGTCGAGGTTTACCATACTAGTACCTCTGACACGGTCGACAACCACCACAATAATAAACGCTCTCTCGAATCACGTATTTAAGCATTACGGATATTGGCAGCGGATAGTGTCGGATAATGCAACCGTCTTCACTTCAAAGACCTTCAGAGAGTTCATTTTCCGCACGGGGATGAAACATACTTACCTCATCCCCTACTATCCGAATCCGAATATGGCAGAGCGTCAGATCCAAAACCTGAAAGCAGCCATAAGGGCGAGATGTCATGACGACCATTCATCCTGGGCCAAGGACCTGTATTTGACCCAAATCGCGCTAAACACCGCTTACAATGAGACAACGAAATTCAGCCCAACAGAGATTTTCTTTGGACGCAGCCTCATGACTCCTCTGAACCTGATCTGGGATATCGGCCACGAGCAGCTAGAACTTCGGTCAACATGGGACACCGCGATCAACAACATCAACGCAGCCCACAATAAATACGCAGCTTCATACAACAGAAAGCATACGCCTGTGAAGTATTCCGTCGGAACTCACGTTTACCTGAAAACATATATCATTTCCGACCAGCTTAAATCAATAAATCAAAAACTTTCTGCCAAGTACCGTGGGCCGTATGAGATTATGAAAGTCTTGTCCGACGTATCATATTTACTTCGAGATGCCCACGATTCTAACACCCATAAGGTTGCACATGTATCGCAACTAAAACTTTGTCGTGATCAGAGATCCTGAAGAGAACTTTGATATTTTACTGCAATTCCGTATAAGAAGCAACGATTCATTTCACCCATGTTCATCAACAGTGTAAATTTCATTAAATTAAATTTTTTTTTTTTTTAACAACTAATGTGCCATTAGTTGTTATAGGAGAAACTTGTCACGCATCATTTACACGAGCCCAGTATACCCCCCATTTCCAACAAAGACCTCAGGTCCACAGCACAGCGCTTCCCGATTACTAACGTGACATGACATTATGGGAACCTCTCTTCATAACCCCCCCCCCCCCCACCCTTTTATTCTCGGGAGAAGGCTGATGTCACGTTGGTAATCCCTCGGGAGTTGTGATGCCATGATTAACTATTATTGATGAACTATTATAAAAAGATTGGAATAGGAACTAGGTTGCGGCAGGACCGCGAACCAGCTCGTGCAGCTTCCAGGGGGCACCGCTAGATGGCTGCCCCCAACGAAAGCATGCGAACCTGGGAGGACGAGAGTTGTTATTGTGTGGTTATGCGATAAGTAAGGAAAGTGCGAACTGTCGAAGTGAATTTCAATTTTATTCTTTTATTTTCTGTCGGAGGTATCCCTAGTGATTTTAGACAAAGTTGGCTCCCCGCGGAACATCCAGGGACCATTGGAATTTACGACGGTGTATTGTATTTTCCGTCCTGCCCTCGTCGCGTGTGAGTCAAGGCTTTATATTATCATTTTTATAATTAACATCCCAAGTACCTCTCGATCTTCCAGCAGAGGTATTTCAACAAATTCACCTGGGCTCGTTTTTCTCTCCGGTAGGTACGAACCTAGGATTGCCAAGAAAAAATAAAGAGTGGTGGAAATTGCCTACTTGCCTAGCGTCAAGTTAATCTAACCTAGATCCCAAGGAGGTATAACCAAGGAATAATTATATTAACCATCCTCTGAAGAACCTTTGTTATAAGGTCTTCTGAGATATACTTTTTATAAGGTGCTTGCCCAATAGTAACCATATATAGTGGTAGCAGAGCGACCAGATTCCACACTTGAAAATTCGGTAAACGTTGTCTCGACAGAACAATTGGCCCCGATCCTGCGAACGTATAGTGTACCTTTCCATACAGCGCCGGAGAACAAAGCCCATACCCTGTAGGTACCCATACCCACTTTGTTGACAATCAAAATGGAATGCTTTAAATGCAAAATTTCTACCCCTCCCGCGGATCCAATAAAATGCTCAGTTTGCGGCCAACATTTCCACGCAGCTTGCACCCGTCTTGGAACCCTAGAAAAATGGACCAAGAAAAATCTGGAAAAACGGAGTACTTGGAAATGCGACAATTGCATTGCTCCACTCCCACCTACCGAAACTAGCCCACCTGACTGGTATGTTCGGCTAATAGACGACCTGCAAACCCTGTCAGCAGACATGGAAGAGTTGCGTAGAGACAACAAGTCTTTGCAAGCTGCTAATGCGACCTTACGCGAAGAACACGACTCTATTCGCGAGGAAAATAAGCATCTCCGAGACGAAATTGTCCAAATACGTGGTCTCATACCCGCCATATTCAATGAACAAGGCGCAGCATCCAAATTACCCTTTAACCCATTAAGTTACAGGAACGATTACGTCGCACCTGATAGCAAGGACGATAATCTGCCAAAATATTTGGAAAATGAGGTAACCCAAATTTCGAAATTACAAACGGATAACCCTTGGAGCCTCACGAGATTTCTAGAAAACTTATAACATAGACTTTGCAGAGGCATTTGAGGGTCATAGTTGGCTTGTAGTGGTGGACGCTACTAGCAAGTGGCAGGAAGTCGTGGCCATGAAACAGCATACCGCTGTAAGAACCATAGCGGCACTGGAGGAGACGTTTGCTAGGTTTGGTCTCCCCAGAGTCTTTGTTTCTGACAATGGGCCACAGTTCATATCTAAAGAATTTGATGAATTTTGTTCCAGCCATAATATCAAGCACGTCACGTCAACCCCTTACCATCCACGGACAAATGGCTTAGCTGAAAGGGCTGTGAGAACATTCAAGCAGAGAATGGCTTCATCACGAAATGAAGGTACCTTGCAGTCAAGGGTGCAGAGGTACCTTTCTTCTTATCGGGCATCCATTCACAGTTCCACAAACCGCTCACCCGCAATGTTGATGTTTGGACGTGAACCTCGGACCCGACTATCCCTTTTGAAACCAAACCTCGGGGCACACATGGAAGAGGCCTTACAAAACCAGCAGCGCCAGAGGTATTGCTTCAAGGAGTTCGATGAGGGGGAGGATGTGTGGATAAAACGGAAGAAGGAAGAGAAAGCATTCACTAAGGCCACTGTGAAAAAACGCACTGGTCCCTTGTCCTACACGGTACTACTAGATGGCCAGAAGTGGCGAGTTCACGCAGACCAGATGAGGAAGGCGCCACTTGCGGGTGGAGGGGAGGAATGTTGGACCCTGACTCCACTAATCAAGCATCTGGTGGCAAGTCACCTGCTTGACAACCCAGAAATGTTATATAGTTGACTCTTGTATTTTTGTGTGATATGATATATTAACTTTGTCGAGTCATATCACGAATCAAGTTATTTCACTTATCACATGGGTTTATTATTCTACTGGACATACCTACAGAAATCGTGTTAGTTCATTTATTGTTTCTTTCATGTGCAATAATTGAAATAGTTATTTTAGATGGGTTCCACCAATGTTGGCCTCACAAAACACGACCGTGGCTCTTTTTTTCCGGATTGTCTTTGAACATTGATAGTGCCATTTATTTCTCTTAATTCACCTGATAATACTACTTCTACTGTTATTATATAAATTGATGGTAATGTCAGACAATTTCCCAGGTTCTTGAATCATAGAAAATGGACTCATAAGAAATGAATTTCGGGAGCTTAACCTTCGTTACAACCTCAATTCTTCACTCTTCGGTCAAAATCAACCAAATATTCGGTCTTCTCGCCCTAAAAAACATGGAAAACGATACATCACAAGCTCGTGTTTACCAAAACCTCAATAAACCTCGAAAACCCCTATTTGTACACCCGTTTTTCTCCCATAAAACCCCCTGGGTGTATTCCGGTCGGGCTGCCGAGCTTTGGAGCACAAATAGGACCCAAAAGTGTTCTCAAATGGGGATCCAAACTGCGTGCGGAAAACTACGATTTTAGACCAAAATTTAACGTAAATTTAGGGCTGAAACTTCGTTAGAATCTGAATTTTCCGCTGTGTGGTCAAAATCGACTTCAGATTCGGTCTTCTGGTCCTAAAAAACATGGAAAATGATACCTCAAAAGCTCATGTTACCAACATGTTACTCAAACACTATAAACAATACCTATTTTATACCCGTTTTTCACACATAATACCCCGGGTAGTATTCCGATCGGGCTGCAAAGTTTTGGATCACAACTAGGGCCCAAATGGAGCCTGTGTGCGAAAGAACGAATTTTTTAGACCGAAATTAGAGTAGATACGCGTGATAGATACGGCGGACGGACGTTCCATGTTGGTTTATTATTATGAGAATACAACACCTTTGCTCATTCTTTCTTTTACGTTTCAATGTGCGTCGATCCCAAAACGGCAATGTCCGTCCGCCGTATCACGTGTATCTACTCCAATTTCGGCCTAAAAAATTCTCCATCGGTCTCGCACACAGGCTCCATTTGGGCCGTAGTTGCGTCCCGAAACTTTGCAGCCCGATCGGAATATAGCCAGGGGTGTTATGAGTGAAAATGTGTATATAAATAGGTATTTTTTGGGTTTTAGTAACATGAGCTTTTGAGGGGGTGTTATAAAAATTTTTTGCTGATCGAATACATAGGTTATTCACTGAATAATACACTAAAAAAAAGGAGCGCACCTAATTCGTGTTTTGGTGGTCAAAATTGGTGGAAACCATCACAAATAACTATTTAAATTATTTCTCATGAATGAAACAATAAATGAACAGCCAAAATTACTGTACGTATGTCCAGTATAATAATAAACCCATGTGACATGGACTTTGCAGCGATTGGAATCTACGCACCTTGAACTGTAAAAGAAAAAAGTTTGGGGGGGTGTTATAAAATTTGTTGCTGAGCGAATACATAGGTGTATTATTCACAGAATAACAAAGCAATAGCCAGAGTAACAGGTAGCTCCACGAGGCTTTTGAAATGATACACCTGAATGTTACAAAATGAAGCGAAACATTCCTACACCGAATGCGGTGAAAAGTAATGCTTGGCATAGACACTGTGGCGTTGCAACCTTAATTTTTGGACGACTCTCGCAATGTAGAGAATGGTCTAATCAGAGAACATCTGAAACAATTTCTTCGGTGTGTTGGTATGATCAGGCTCGCTCTGAGAAGCACTAAACAGCTATGATAATGAGCTCTAGTTCCGACACAAATTTAGGAAGCGCTGCTACCACGTTGTGGAAAGTTTTCCCAACTTTGGGCAAACTCTCTCGAGTTTCTAGGACTATATGTTTTTTTTTTCTTTTGGTTTCGCTTAGGAGAAGCCTTTGCCTCGTTATAATTGTATCGATTGCAGCGAGGTAGAAAGTGAAATCATCCCATTGCCTTGTGTCCCGTTTTTGCATACAACATTCGAATCTATTGGTCGACGAACTCGATATATGAGCCATTCTAACAGGATGCGACAATTTCGAATCTGAGTTTTCAAAATTGAAAATGCTCCAAACAGTATGAAAAAAAATTAGGTATACTCAGCTAACCATCATAAATGAATATACTTGCCCCTCCAAACAGTAAGGGCATTTATTTTAAAGTTCAAAGGCAGTTCGAAAATTATTTTTCTATTGAAAGAACAAATTAATCGGGATAATGTTTTTCATTACGGTTGTAGATAAAGTCAGATACAACAATAAGAAATTTGTTTCAACTGGAAAAATATTATATGTATAATGGGGCTTGAAAAACGCTCGGACATCGAATTGTCGCTTTCCGTGAGAATGGCCCATATAGGAACACGTATAGGAACATAACTTTTCACGTGCCACATTATCCCTCAAATTTAATATTGTCTTGAACACTATTACCATTGTTACCAGTATTGCATTGGTTAAAATTAACAGTTCTCGGATCATTTCGCGGAAAAGGGTAGGATTGTATTTTGGTGTTCCGGGCTGATTCCTTGCGACATGTGTAATTTATACTTTCAAAAACATAATTCTACGATTAAAAGAACTTACTGAAGTTCAATCGTGATTATGTGAAGCATCCTGTCCGAAGATATAGTGATAAACTGTAGTACGTGTTTATAGGAGAGCCCAGTCCCAAGGTTTAAAGAGAAGAAAAACGCTGCAAAGTCCTTGTCACATGGGTTTATTATTCTATTGGACATACCTACAGAAACGTTGGCTGTTTATTTATTGTTTCTTTCATATAAAATAATTTAAATAGCTATTTCTGGTGGTTTCCACCAATTTTGGCCCCCAAAACACGAATTAGGTACGCTCCTTTTTTTTTTTTTTTTTTTCAAATTATCTTTGATCATTGATAGTGTCATTTAATCGTCTTGATCCACCTCTTGATACTTTTTCTAGTGTTATTCTACAAATTGATGGTGATTTCAGACAATTTTCCAGGTTTTTGACTCATAAAAATCAATTTTGGGAGCTGAACATCTGGTACAACCTCAATTTTCCACTCTTTGGTCAAAATCGACTTCATATTCGGTCTTCTCGTCCCCAAAAACATGAAAAACGATACCTCAAAAGCTCATTTTACTAACGTGTTGCTAAAACGCAAAAAAGTACCTATTTTTACACACATTTTCACTCATAACACCCCTGGGTATATTCCGATCGGGCTGAAAAGTTTCGGGACACAACTAGGGCCCAAATGGAGCATGTGTGCGAAAGAACGATTTTTTTAGACCAAAAATGAAGCCTGTACACGTGATACGGCGGACGGCGTACGGCGGACGGCGGACGGCGTACGGCGGACGGCGTACGGCGGACGGACATTGCATTTTTTGAATCTACGCACCTTGAAACGGAAAAGAAAAAATTTTGAGGGGGTGTTATAAAAATTTTTTGCTGAGCGAATACATAGGTGTATTATTCACAGAATAATAAACCAAAAGGGGTAGCTTCCCCGCCCGCTCGCTGGAGGGGAGGGGGGAAGATACCTGTCATCCGCCATTTCAGTGCTTTAAAGATACAAAATTTGGAATGCTCATGATTAAAATTGGGACCCGGGTGGGTTGGGATACTATATCTTCGGACAGGATGCTTCACATAATCACGATTGAACTTCAGTAAGTTCTTTTAATCGTAGAATTATGCTTCAGCATCCTGTCCTCGATATAGTGATAAACTGTAGATGTTTAAAGAGCTGGATGAGCATTCCAGAATCAATATTGCAAGATATTGTTGATATAACACAAAATAGCTAGAGGCCATACCAAAATTTTTATTGAGGATAACATTTGAACAGCATAAAATTCGCTGCGGGACATCTGAGTTAAGGAAACACAGAATTTAAGAGATTTACCGGTTTGCACAATGGCCGGTTGTAAAATTTAGCAAATGTGGATGACTTGTGAGACCATCCAGCAGACTTGAAAATAGTGTCAATGGGAGCACCATTCCTGGCTGCTGCTGAAGTGGCTGGATGTCTTGTAGAATGGGCAGAAAAAGTGGAGATATCGACTCCTGCTGCACGCAGGATATCTTTAACCCATCTGCTCAAGGTTTGTTTGGAAGCTGGTCCATGAGGAGCGGCCGAAGTGATGAAGACTTTTTCACAATCGATGGGACGTAATGTTTTTGTCATGTCCAGATAGTTGTCAATTATAGTTGGCACGCATAATTGTGGATCCAACGTGTTACATGGTAAGTCTAGGCAGGGCTGAGGGCGTCTAGGGCCCGAGGTTTTTATTCTAGCAGATACTGGAATTGTAACTCCTGATTCGTTTCTTATAATATCCGAGGTCTTGACAGAATTAATGGTTTGGATCCTGTGACCCGAGGCTAAGGCAAGGAATATCACAAATTTGCTCGAGACAAACTTGAGAGTGTCGTTATTATTTGACTTTAAGTATGAGAAAACCAGCTGAGGCTCCAAGGTATACTCATATTTGGGTATTGGTGGGCGTTTTTGATAAACTCCTCTCATGAAGCGTTTTAGTGCAGGGTCGTCTGTCATTTTAGATTTTGCAATTAAAGAAAGTGCTGCCCTATGGGTATTGAATGAATTGTATGAATTAGTAGAATTGTATAATAGATTTTGAAAATATGTTAAAAGTTTGGTAGCGTTTACGTCGAAAACTGAAGTCTTTGAGGGCAGACAGAATTCCCACCACTGTCGTAGAGACGAGTTATATTGACGGAGGGTCGACGGTGACAGAGACTCAATGATGGCATCAATAGAGCATTCTGGAATACCGTTGTTTATGAGTGCTTGCCGGATAATTTGGCGGCCACCAGGATAAGATCCTTCGACAGTGGATGGTGTGTTTGATTCCTGAAAGGAGAGATAAGTAGACTATCATTAGGACCAAATGTCAAAGAGTGTGAAGTGCAAAGGTGCATGAAGAGGGGATACCACACTTGTCCTTCCCCGAGGGGAACAACGACAATACCTGTAGCCTTGTCCGTCATAATTTTCTGAAAGACTCGAGTTATTAAAGAGAATGGGGGAAACGCATAGAAGTTAAGATTACTCCAACTAACAGTGAAAGCATCGACTTTCCAAGCACCTGGTTCTCTAAACCATGAGACGTAGGTCTCACACTTGGTGTTGCTACTCGTGGCAAACAGATCAACTTCCGGGTAACCAAGTTCTGCAACAATGGTGGAAAAAACATGTTCATTCAACGTCCATTCGGTTTCAGGAGGTAGAATCCGAGATGCTGCATCGGCCTCATAATTATCTTTAGAAGAAATATAGGATGCGAATATCCAAAGGTTCCTAGCCGCACACCACTCCCATATTTCTCTGGAGAGGTTGTTGAGGGTTGGGTGCTGTACACTACCCATTTTATTTGTGCAGGCCAAGGCAGTCGTATTGTCAGTTCTTAGGAGGATATTGCAGTCTTGCACAGACTTAGCAAAAGTTTGTAAGCCAAAATATATGGCTTGGAGTTCCAGAAAGTTGATGTGTTTATCAGAGTATCCTGATGTCCACCAGCCGTGAACAGTCGTGCCATTACACACCGCCCCCCACCCACTTAAACTAGAATCTGAACTAATTTCCAGTGAATAAACATCGTTTGTAAGGTCATTCTTACTGAATGGTAAGGTTCTCACCCACCAAGCAAGGTCATCCCTAATATCATCGGGGAGTTGCATTTTTGCTGAGTAATGTCCATTACTTTTAGTCAGGGCCAAGTATTTGGCTCTTTCTAAAAGTTTTGTGTGGGCCCAGCCGTATTTAACGCCTGGGCAAGCAGAGGTCAATAACCCAATTAATTGAGCAAAGGTACGAATTTTGCATTGAGATTTAAACTGAAAATATTGAAGAAATTTGAGAATTTTCTGTTTTTTATCATATGGTAGTTCAAGAGTCATCGACTCTGAATCAAATTGAAACCCTAAAAACTTGCATTGTTTGCTAGGGGTAACCATACTTTTATCGTAATTTATAATGAAACCTAATTCCTCCAATAACGATATGGTGTACTTTAAGTTGTTGGAACATTCCACAAAAGACGAGCCTATGTAGAAAAAATCGTCCAAATAGTTGACAGATATTATGCCTCTGCTACGAAGATTCTGAGTAATGGGTTTCATTAATTTAGAAAAAGTGAATGGAGCAGACGATAAGCCAAAACATAGGCAACTGAAGTGGTAGCAACGATCTTCAAAGTCAAATCGCCAATATTTTTTATGATCCCTGCAAATAGGAAGCATATAATAGGCGTCTTTGAGGTCTAAAGATGCCATATAGCTGTGAGGTCGCACAAGTCGGCCGACCTTTCTGATATCTTCCATTTTGAAATGGGGAGCGTTGATGAAAACATTCAAACTTTTCAAATTCAGGATAAACCCTTTATTCCCGTTTGGTTTATCAGCAAGGAAGATTGGGGAAACAAATTGGTGAGGCATGGGCTCACATTCGCTAATTGCTCCAATCGTAATTAAATTTTCGATTTCAGTTTTGATTTGGCATTTCTCCATGGGGGAAAAAGTAGATGGGTTGATAATTGATTAGGTGTATCAGTGAAAGGTAACCTGTAACCCTCTATCCATTCAAGAAGTAATGGATTAGAAGTTAACTTAGTCCAAGTATCATAATAGTATCCCAAACGACCAGCATATTTTTTGCTTACCGTGTCTAACGTTTCCTGTCCTGTACATCGTCCCTCCGACTCTTGTTCTTCCATTGGTCTCTGGAGTTCGACTGCATGTTGGACTTGGAGGGATACGCCCTGTACCTCCCCGCATCCCTCTGGTGGCGGGCAGGGAGTTGGAAGTTTTTTGACTGTCGAAGAATGGTACGGGGTGCACCCCCTTCAATTGAAATTTTGTTTGACCGAGACACCGAAGGCTGTATGGGCCCCTTCACAGGAGGTTTCAGCTGTTTACTGGCTTGTTCCAGTGATTTTACAGCCTTAATCTTCTCACCAAGATCCGAGCCAAACAATAAATCAGATTGATTTGTAACTTGCGAAACTTGTTCCCTAATAGTTTTTTCAAAAACAGGACTAATCAAGTTCCTACGAATTACGCTTATGCGGTGAAAAAGATTGGCTAATATGCGGCCCGAGTCAGACAAAAATGACAGAATTGATTCTCGAGGGACATGTGTCCCCCCCTCCAATAAAACGTTGATGCCCCTCCCAAGTGTTCCCAGGCCTATAACCAATTGGCGTTGTAGCTCTAGGTAGGATCCTTCGCGAAGAAGGTCCTGTCTAGTCAAAAGGGGTTGTACCTCTGGATTGAGGGACGGTGGAGAGAGGGACGGGATATTGGAGGGGAGTTTATACTGTTGTAGTAAGGAGACAGTCTCATCTTTTTTGAGACCATGCACAAGGATATGGTTCCAACGGGAGACAAGTGCCTGATGGTATGTAAACGAGTCAACCTCTTCAGAGTTGGGATCAGCTCCTAAGATACTCAAGATTTCGTCGGGTAAAATAGTTATTTCAAGGACGTCATTGGTCCCCGAGCAACGGACAACGGGATCAGTATTAGCTGTTTCGGCGTTGCACACGCTGGTTTTTGGATTGCCGCCATCAACCGTTGCACACGGAGTGATGTGGGTTGGAGACGCTGAACGGGAGACGGGACATTCCGGCAGAGAATGTTCCTTACGAACGGGAGAGAAATGGAATTCCCTCTTTTCGTTTTCTGAAGAGGATGAGCAATGGCGCGATTGTTCACGCGCTCTATACCCGGACGATTCACTTAGAACAGAGCGAGCCCGTTCTGAGGTCTAAGCGTCGCGTTGTTTACGTTTCTGCTTCTTGAATTTCTTTTCGAGTTTTTTCAATCGCTTGAGAAGCAATTTCTTGCTCATTTCGTCCGAACTATCGTCACTGGATGACGTAGATCTCTCACGCTTCCTTGATTTACCCATTGCAGAATACTGCAAGGCGAAAAAACAAAACAAACAAACCTAGGGTTAGGAATGGCGTCTCTAGCAAATGTGAGATGGCGTGACTTACGTTTTGTTCAGGAGCGTGATGGTTCTTTTCCACTCACCTCGTTCACTCACAACGTCTCGTAGTGCAATTACGGGACGAGAAAAAAAAACAGAGATTTCGCGAAAAGCGGACGGATAAAAAAAAAAACGTTCGAAGTAATCGGAAAACGGCTTGTCAAAAACTAGCACTGACCGAAAGTGACCAAGCGGACCGAGCGCAAAAAAGACACTGAAATGGCGGATGACAGGTATCTTCCCCCCTCCCCTCCAGCGAGCGGGCGGGGAAGCTACCCCTTTTTCTTCTCTTTAAACCTTGCGACTGGGCTCTCCTATAAACACGTACTACAGTTTATCACTATATCGAGGACAGGATGCTGAAGCATAATTAACTAAGTTTCAACCTACGGAAATGAGTTCATTGTTGCCATGAGCCGCACAGTGGGGGAAATTGGCTGAAGCTTGATCAACAGCCCGTGGACTGAATGCCACTTCAAACTTCGCAAATTACTGTAATCTGCTATAGGAACGTACATGTTTAATTCTTGTTTTACATTATTACAGTCAACACGGTATGGTCAAACTAGCTGTTGCCCAGTCAAAGGGGATATCCGCCAGAAATAGTCGGTTATAAGTTATTCACGAAGTGTGTTAGTATTCTACGGATGAAACCATTATTCAGAAGAGCGAGTGACTATAAAAAAGCCCACGAAACGAATATCCACTAATCTGATCTTACATTATAGGGGCCTGTGCCATGTACCTACGGGTAGTCGGCTCGTTTATCGACAACCTCTTACTACTATTATGAATTATGTTACGTAGCGATGTTGCACCATGATGCTCTACACCCAATTAAATGACTTTAATTCATCTTGGGTACAATTAACTCCTACTTATTTGCATCTCTAGATTTAAGCGATCCATCCTACTAATTATGAGAGGCAAGAAGTTGGTCTTCCACCCGAACATCTATCATACTACGTGTTCCTACAGTTAAATTGCTCTTCGGCAGCAAGCTGATCCTCTCAACGCCATTTCCGAAATAGCAATCATTATGCAAATTTACTCTAACTTGTATCTGCCATCAGCTTGCCGTGGGTTATAATGAATGTAGGGGGATGAAGGATTTTTGCAGCGAAGTTTACATCATCTTTTCCTAATTGGGTTTCTAGGGCTTACGGAGTTATTTATAACGAGCTATTGGTATCGCCACCCGCAGCTGCCCTATCCTGGATGAATAATATATCTCTCCTACAAACAAATCTTTTTGTTGGGTAAGAGCTTACGTTTTTTTTCTGATTTTTGTTCGAGAACAACCGTAAACATGGGCATTACGAGGATTTCGTATTTGCGCGAGCGGCAAGGCCGCCGCCGTTTGCTCTGACGACAAAGAACTGTAGGAGACGGTTTGTGAATGCTCGTCTCAACGCGATAACCAGGAAATTTTGCCAATATTGGTCAAATAGGTATCCCGTGATGTGGGCACACCAGGCTTGTTCCAAACAATATTCTTAGGCTATAATCTGGGACCCAAGTTCTCAATGACATAAAATGTCTTAAAATTTGATTCTTTCATTTTGAAGTTACGAGCATGTCAGTGTGTTTGGGTTTGCGCATACAAAGAGATGTATCTATGGTGGTTAATGACGCAGCCAGGAAGACCAGACCGAGAAACATGAAACACAGATTGTTCATTGATGTCTGTCTACAACGCAAAATACAAGTGAACGTTTTAATTCACATGGGCTCTAGGTTCTCTTAGGTAGCTTTCGTACCGAAGTATCGATCAATCAAAAAGCAAAAACACGAGTTCATTTAAATTTGTGCTCCATAATATCATGCATGTGTATTATACGGGTCCATAATATCATGGTCGCATAGTAGTAGTCGGTGTTCATCCCACCGAGTCTCCTCCCTGTGTTGAAAGTAAACATTCACATTGCGATTCCGAAAAGAGTGAAGCGCGCCTGTTGTCCCCAAGGGTGGTTCCGATGTCGTGGCAGTCGGCTTGTGTTGGGAGGTGTTGGCTGGATGTTTAGGAGGTGCTGAAAAGGCAGCAGAGGGTCGTCCGTCGCGCTGGTGGGCGGTAGGAGATGAACGCTCTGCTTCGGGGGTGGTGGTAGTCGTGGCAGCGTGAGGCGATAGGTAGCTGCGGGGGTTTGGCTTAGTAGCCGTTGGGTAGATGACCATTCATGCGAAGTGATGGTGGTGTCGGGTGTACAGGCAAGACGTATCGTGCCAGGTGCCAAGTACACAGGGGTAGATGTAGTTCTTTGGTGGATGGTGATGTTTAGAGGGTATGGTACCAGAAGGTACCATATACCATCTTCCACGGTTTGTTGAAGGTAGGAGGACGACAACCTGAAATAATTGTAAGCAGAAGAGTTTGCGTTAACTTTGCAATATGCTTGCAGTGTTGTCATAGGTATCGGAAGGAATGTTTTAAGGAGTGTTGGACAGGTTGTTAGTTTATATCCGTACTCTCGGAATGTTTGTAGTACGGCTTGTAAGTTATTTATCATTTCTGGTAGAGTTCGTCCGAAAAGGATGATATCATCACAATATGCTATCATTCTTGTGTATAAATGTGGAGCCATTGCTTTTGCTAGCCCTCTTGCGAAAGCACCTGGACTTTGAGATAGCCCCATGGGTACTACAGTAAATTCCCATAGTCCTTTTTGCGTACGGAAGGCCGTACATCGTTGTGAAAGACCAGGTTTTAGTCTTTGTTGAAAAAATGCAGAAAGTAAATCTAGTTTGCAAAAATAACGGTATCCAGTCAGGTGACTAAGGTTTTCCTGCGTTCCTGGCGCTGGCCATCGGTCCGGAATTATTTTTTCGTTCAATTTCGAGAAATGTATGCCTGTATTCGTCGTCCTTGATTTTGAAATTCAAGGTGATGGCTCCCATCGCGCTGCATCGTGCTCCGGCTGCTGTAATAATTGTGCTATTGGTAGTCGGGTGCAGTGAGGACCGTAGGTATGTTGGCAGTGCGTTGTTTTTTACTGCACTTATATTTGCACCTGTGTCAATTAAAGAAGTAAACGTGTAGTTGTCTATGGTCCCGTTGATAGTTATTTGGTTAATGTACTGGACCCTTGGTTCTGTGATGGGCTTGTTTTTATCGGTTTCCGCCCTTCTGTGTTTTAGTTTTTCGTAGACTTTTATGGGCGCCCCGAGCGTGGAAATCGGGGCTTGTTGCCGTTTTTTGGTGTCCAGTTCTGATACGTCCGTGGGGTTCCGTGTTGGTTCCGGCCCTCGCCCCTCTGTGTCATCGTGTAACCTTGAACCTCTTGAGCCTCCTCTCGCCTAGCCCACAGATGCCTCCTCCGTAGGTCACTGTTCCCTCTGTGCGGTTGACGCATTAACCCCCCTCGTGAGGGTGTAATGGATTGTGTAAACCGTCCTCGCGGTTGACAGTAATTCATTCTTGTATTGGTGGGCGATCTGAAGCGTATACTTCGTGGCACATAGTTTGTTCGTGTATTTTGTGAGTTTCTTCTACCGTAATATGTATGCGTTGGTTGGTACTGTCGTGTGGCTCGTTTTTCGATCTCTAGAGCTTCCAGTCTGCGAATAATCCCAGCGGTGTCGTTACTTTCATCTCTCGCCCAGTATAGGTTGGCTTCTAATGTTTTGAGTCGTGACTCTAGCTCCGTGAGTGTTTTGATGTCAATTATTGCAAGTTGTTTTTTGATGTGTGGGAGGAGACCTCTTTGTGCTATGGCAAGTACATCTGCCTCCGTGGGAGTGGGGTCTAATTGCGCTGCCGCTTCTCTAATGTGAGCTATATAGTCAATGGCTGTTTGGCTTGGCCTTTGCGTCATTTTCCCCAATTTTTGTCGATTTATATTTTGCTCATTCGGGTTTGTGAATCGTGTTATTATATTTTGTTTCAGGGAAGTCCACTGTTCGCGATCTGGGTTATTTGATTTTTCGAGGAATGTATAATGGTCCTTTGCCCTTCCTTCGAGGTATGCTGGCAGGTATTTTAGTTTGTCTGGTTCTCCCCATTGATTGGCGGTGGCTGTTCTCTCATATTCTGTGAAGTTATCTTGTGGGGGTGTTGAACCGTTGTAGGTTAATGGCTTCAACTTAATTTGTACTGGTGCCATGTCTTCCCTGTGTTGTTCGGCGTGTTTGTTCTGATGCGTTGATATAAGGGTGCTGTAAAATGCGTATCGTGGATGGTTCTTGTGGAGCTGTATGATTCTATGTGCTTCTGAGATTGGATTGTATTTTGGGTTTTGTGACCAATTTTTTATCGTTGTCCGTGCCCAATCTCTGGTTGGCTTTTCTGGGAATGCAAAGTTGATTGCTTTTGCCGCGTTTAAGATGGCAGAGGCTTCTGCTTTCCAAATCCAAGAAAATGCCATATTATCGTCTGGGTTGATAGCGAGATGTAATAGTGATGTTAGCACCCGCTCGACAGATTCGTCGGTAGCTGTTGGTGTTTGTGGTATGGGGAGTGGCTCGGGAGGTAGGGGTTGTTCGATGGTGGATAGTGTTGGTTGCTGTTGGTCCTGCATGTGTATTATCCTGCCTAGTGGTATTTCACCGTTATTTGCATCATTGCAGTAACCCAAACACAAATGAAGAGTGTACAAGGAATGAAGACAACTGAAGATAAATGAAGAGCAAATGAAAATCGTATTGGTATTGGTATTGGTAGCTGCACGGGGGTAGACTTATCGCCCTATACAATATTCGACGTAATACGCGTGGTATAGGTGTAATATAGAACAACTCTGGGGTAAAGCAACAAAAGGAAAAGAAAAACCTGACACCCTATGAATTGTTGCAATTTTTGTTTATAACATATTAAATATGATGAAATGAGATTTTATTTTCAAAATCAGTCGTTGTCAGCGGTTTTTTGAAATGTACGAGAAGGATGGTCGGTTGAGAATTGAGAAGCTAATGAAATAATAGTTTGTAGATGGGGGGGGGGGGGGGTACTGATGGAAATGAGAATTTTAGCAAGTACAATATATAGGGAAGGCATTAGATGGTTCCCTCGCTTAATAGAGCAATCACTGGGAATGATGTCTCAAATTCAAATCTGTGATGCAGATTTGGGTTTAGTAATTTGTGTTCCATAGGGATGTTTTTCCCTTGGGAAACTGAAAATTATTAATGGCACAAGGGATCAAATCGAGAAATTGATTTTTAGGCGCCTCCACCATTTGTTGGTGGAGTGCGAGAGAAATAAAAATAGGAGGAACATTTTGTAAAAAGAATCATTAAATCTTAAAGTTTAATGAACTGATAGGTGCTGATAGAGCTACGGCGCCTCCACCATTTGATGCGCGGAGAGTAATAAAACATCTCCACCATTTGTTGTGTGGGGGTAGGTCAATTAGTGCAGCTTCCAATGTTGTTAGATATAAGGTTTATTGCTAGAGCATTTTTAATGTGTCTTAGGAGTTACCAGTTTGAAACCTGGAAAATCTGAGAGAATTATACGGTAGTGACATTGTGCTCACCATTTCGGTCGATGAGTAGGCGAGGGGCGAGGGCTCGGACGCGCACTGTATCCCACAGTCGACTCAATCATCAGACTGGGCTCCGCGTTTTATATGGCATCTCCTGGAGACGTAAAACGAAGGCAATCCTCGGCAAGTATACGGGGAGCCTGCGTTGTGGTAAAAGAATCTCGATTCTTTTAGCCGTCCCACTTACTCAAGCCAGGAGAGGAAATCTTTTCGTTCTCTTGCGCCTCACTTATGGAGATTCAGTGCATTGGGTATAAGGTTGTTTCATTTTAGCTTTTCTCAAGCCTGATGTGTTTTTACAACCTTTTACATTATAGCTGAACACTAAAGTGATGTTGTCGGGTGCAACCCGCACAACAATTTGGTCAGCAAAAAATTTTTATAACACCCCCTCGAAATTTTGTCTTTTCCGTTTCAAGGTGCGTAGATTCCAAAAATGCAATGTACCGGCTTCATTTTCGGTCTAAATACCTCGTCATTCCGTTCAAGAAACAACTCCAAGCTAATTCCGAAATGCCACATCTTTGGCTAAAGATGTACCTGAGAAATTTATGCAATTTTGGTTTATTATTCTGTGAATAATACACCTATGTATTCGCTCAGCAAAACATTTTTATAACACCCCCTCAAACTTTTTTCTTTTCCGTTTCAAGGTGCGTAGATTCCGAACATACAATGTCCGTCCGCGTATCACGTGTACCGGCTTCATTTTTGGGCTAAAAAAGTCTTTCTTTCGCACACATGCTCCATTTGGGCCCTAGTTGTGTCCCGAAACTTTTCAGCCCGATCGGAATATACCCAGGGGTGTTATGAGTGAAAATGTGAGTAAAAATAGGTACCTTTTGCGTTTTAGCAACATGTTGGTAACATGAGCTTTTGTCGTATCGTTTTCCATGTTTTTGGGGACGAGAAGACCGACTATGAAGTCGATTTTGACCAAAGAGTGGAAAATTGAGTTCACCCAATTTTCAGCTCCCAAAATTAATTTTTATGAGTGAAAAACCTGGGAAATCGTCTGAAATCACCATCAGTTTGTATAATAACACTGGAATAAGTGTCAACACGTGGATCAAGACGATTAAATGGCACTACCAATGATCATAGATAGTTAAAATTTAAAAAAAAGGAGCGTACCTACCTAATTTGTGTTTTAGGAGCCAAAATTAATGGAAACCATCAAAAATAGCTATTTCAATTATTACGCACGAAAGAAACAATAAATGAACAGCCATCATTTCTGTAGGTATGTCGAATAGAATAATAAACCCATGTGACAAGGACTTTGTAGCGTTTCAAGGACAATAACGCTTAATGATCATTTACATTTGAGATTTACATAATAACGCAATGTAACTATTTTCTTACTGATTGTACTTAATAATTTCTAACATAATAAATTTCTGCACTTACCAGAAATGTCCATGATTGACCCAACATCATCCCAAAAATTTTCCTATTCCTCGTCTGAGAATTTTTGTGTCATACTAGCAGAATACCTAGTCCAGGACACCAAGACGTTAGGACACCAAGACGTTAGGACACCAACTAAGCGGTAAGGGAAAATATTTGTCAGATCCGAGCGGCGAGCGGGATCTCGGGCGGTGCCCAAACCGCTCGGGCGAAGACCTCTTCTATTGTAGCCAGTCTCTGGTGAGGACCCTTAAACTATTTTTAGAGCGACACTCAGGCGGCTCTACCTGCCGCTTACCGCCCCTATGGTAGCCTCGACCAACTCTTGGCACGGGATGTCACGTTAAAATACACAGGAGTCAAACTGGAACTTCTAACTGAGTACGATCAGATTATGATGATTGAAAAAGGGATAAGAGGTGGGATTTGTCAAGCATCCCACAGATACGTGAAAGCAAACAATAAATATACGAAGGATTATAACCCTAACAAGGAATCTACATTTGTCACATACCAGGACTGCAACAATCTGTATGGATTCGCTATGTCAAAACCTCTACCCTACGGTGCATTCAAGTGGTGTAAAGACGATGTTGATACATTGAAGCTGAATGAATATGGGTATATCATGGGAGTCGATATCGATTATCCACAACACCTACACAGATTACACAATGATCTTCCGTTACTTGCATACCGGAAAGACGGCATTCCCCACTAGTCACCAATTTAGTTCAAAAACGGTATAACTATTCCTCAGAGACGCACCTACCGGAAACACGACATCACCACTTACACTCAAAATTGAATAACTATCCTTGGAAATGGACTTGTATGAATGGGTCTCTAGCATGGTACTAATAATAATTACCGAACCGGTGATGCTAAAATGAACATAATATTATTCCTACCATATTCACATGAAATTCAAGGGAATACCATTATATTTCGACAGCATTTACACGACATACGCGTGAATATGAACATATTCCCACCATATTCACATGAAATTCGAGGGAATGCCATTATATTTCTACAATTCTTACAAGAAATTCGTGAGATTATGAACATATTCCTACCATATTCACATGAAATTCGAGGGAATGCCATTATATTTCTACAATGCTTACACGAAATTCGCGTGAATATAAACATATTCCTACCACACTCACACTAACTTAGAGGGAATACGATTAAAATTCAACCATATTTACACACAATTCGTGTGAATACAAGAAAATACTGACGTACACGTAGACCATGACCATTTAACTGGAAACACGAGAGGGTTAAGCCATGCAGCGTGCAATATGAGATGCCACAAACCGTTTTATTTACCAGTTTTGTTTCACAACGGTTCCAACTACGACTTCAAGTTTATTACTAAAAACCTCACGACTTCAAGGGAATACGACGATACGCTCACATGAACTTAGAGGGAATACGATTAAAATTCAACCATATTCACACGAAATTCTACAAAATCCACCCCTAATGTACCGTTCGGAAAACATGTATTGGTCTACATCTGTTATTCTGTCTAACTCAACCCCAGTCGTTTTCAGTAGGGCGTCAAAACTGGCTCCAGGTAGAGACACGTAGGAAATGACCTGGGTCAACTCCGTATAAGTTGTGGAAATGGTACACATGAGCGTGACTAGTGTTTCGTCATTGAAATAGTTTGGCAGGATTTTCATGTCGTCCCGACGTAATTTTGAGGCAAGACTATTGGGTAAAAACCTGAGAGAGTCTACAAAACGTAATTGAAAAGGTCTTTTGCCGACCTTGATTGAATATAGTACAGTATATACTAATAAACGGTTCGCTCGTATTGGGAATTATAGAAATATTGCAATTGGGCAAACCGTTGTGAAACAAAACTGGTAAATAAAACGGTTTGTGGCATTTCATATTGCACGCTGCATGGCTTAACCCTCTCGTGTTTCCAGTTAAATGGTCATGGTCTACGTGTACGTCAGTATTTTCTTGTATTCACACGAATTGTGTGTAAATATGGTTGAATTTTAATCGTATTCCCTCTAAGTTAGTGTGAGTGTGGTAGGAATATGTTTATATTCACGCGAATTTCGTGTAAGCATTGTAGAAATATAATGGCATTCCCTCGAATTTCATGTGAATATGGTAGGAATATGTTCATAATCTCACGAATTTCGTGTAAGAATTGTAGAAATATAATGGCATTCCCTCGAATTTCATGTGAATATGGTGGGAATATGTTCATATTCACGCGTATGTCGTGTAAATGCTGTCGAAATATAATGGTATTCCCTTGAATTTCATGTGAATATGGTAGGAATAATATTATGTTCATTTTAGCATCACCGGTTCGGTAATTATTATTAGTACCACGCTAGAGACCCATTCATACAAGTCCATTTCCAAGGATAGTTATTCAATTTTGAGTGTAAGTGGTGATGTCGTGTTTCCGGTAGGTGCGTCTCTAAGGAATAGTTATACCGTTTTTGAACTAAATTGGTGACTAGTGGGGAATGCCGTCTTTCCGGTATGCAAGTAACGGAAGATCATTGTGTAATCTGTGTAGGTGTTGTGGATAATCGATATCGACTCCCATGATATACCCATAATATTCATTCAGCTTCAATATATCAACATCGTCTTTACACCACTTGAATGCACCATAGGGTAGAGGTTTTGACATAGCGAATCCATACAGATTTTTGCAGTCCTGGTATGTGACAAATGTAGATTCCTTGTTAGGGTTATAATCCTTCGTATATTTATTGTTTGCTTTCACGTATCTGTGGGATGCTTGACTAATCCCACCTCATCCCTTTTTCCATCATCATAATCTGATCGTACTCAGTTAGAAGTTCCAGTCTGACTCCTGTGTATTTTAACGTGACATCCCGTGCCAAGAGTTAGGAATAGCCTCGATCTCTCGTTCGGCGTATGCAAGCTCCTTGACAATGAAATGCGAATCGTATCCCGAGAGGTTATGTATTAGGACTGGTAGAAACTTCGGGTTCTGACACCTCAGGTTGCAGCTATCATGTGCTGGACTCCTGTATTTACCAGTAATGTGACAGTGATCACGCTGAACAAAGTGAGAAACCACATCCATTCCCATGTAGGCCATCGGTTCTAATGGTATTTCTAACCTAACATCTGCAACTTCATCAGATTTCTTTACATACCTACACCATAACTCGTAGGTATACGCTTTTGAATTGTTTTGGTACAGACTTCTGTTGAACTTTCTGCTGCTGGTTCCAATATTGCTTCGTAGAATTTAGATTCGGAGAGCTTTAGTTCTAGGGTGTTTAAACAAATGTAATTATGTGACCATGTCTCTAGGACAAAGATTTGCTTCATTTAGTAGCTATAGTAGTTCACTGTGTATCAATGAACTAGCCAGGGATGGTTTTTCGTATAGAAATGGTACCATAGTTTGTTCTGCGTGTAATTTAGAATTGAATGTAAATGATCTTATACAGGAGGATGTACCTGTGGTGATCCATTTGGCACGCGAACCTACGTGTCCTTTTATTGAGCGATGCCAGATATTTACGTTACATGATTTCCATTTAATCGGTATTTGTACGCAGTCATACGTATATGCTGAGGGTCCCATACAACCATCGTGTGTTGAACATGATAATGCTTGTGCAACAGTGGGGTGTGCCACTTGTTGTACGCAATTAACCTGTAAAATTTGTATGCGTAATACAATTGAAATTTTAGTTATATCGTGCTTCCACGTAAGTATCTAGGTACGTGCGTAGACATGGTAGTAGTTGCGTCGATTTTTGTCCAATATGCAACGCGTTTATTTGGTCTTTTATGTAGCGTGTTTATCCAATAAACGAAATAGATATAAGAATCATGGCTCGTTAGCCTTAAGATTGTGCTATAAACACCTAGATATATGGGTTATTAGTAAGCTAGGATAAGAAAAGGATGAAGTGGGTACCTATCGACTGTGTAGCGTGTGTGCCTTATTAACCGTGTGCATTTACTTTTAGTCTCATGCACTTGGGTCCCTAGTAACTACAATGTGTATGTTAGTGGTTTACATGTGTGTTTACATGTGTGCACACACGCGCACGCACACACACACACACACACACACACACACACACACACACACACACACACACACACACACACACACACACACACACGTTATTACACGTGATTGAATGTGAATGATAATAGTAATCACCACATGACCACTGCGACTACCGTAGTAGCATGTTCCCTATACTATTATACAAGGGCGGGTGTAGTCACCGGTGGCGATCCATTTGGCACTCGAACCTACGTGTCCTTTTATTGAGCAATGACACAAGTCGTCGGGTGTAGTGGACGGTGACCTGTGACAGCTGGAGGCTACCGGTGCCGGATGGGTGTGTAATCGCGGACGGATGGTGATGAGGCATATTATATCCGCAAACGATTATATTTGTCTACTTACCTGGGTGTGATGGGTGCTTACCTAGGGTTGCGTGCGTCTAGGTATAGGTACGTCTAGGAAGTGGTTTTGATATCATCCATCGAAATGTGATCCATGGTTGGCCGGGGGCGGTGTTAACGCCCAAGCGTAATTTTATATTCTTCTATATTTCTTTGGCCCCTTTTACGTGAAACGTGATAAAGTGAGTGAAACTTTAATCGCCGATAAGGAGCCACCCGATCAGGAATCGACGGGCTGCAGTAATCACCGTATGTTTCGTATTGGATGATGTCACTGCACGGTACATTCGCCAGTTCTCTTCCAGTCTCGTCGTCGACGCACATGGTGACTACCGTCTACCAGCATTCTTTACCTCATCTCTTCAATTGGGTCATCAGCATCCCAGTCTTCCCCTTTCTTTCATCTTTAGTCTGACGTTTCTTATTGTAAGTATCGCCTTCTCGTAAATCCGACTGGCACACCTTCAGACCGGCCTCATGGCTAAGCACTACCTACTTATCTGCAATTCACAGGTTTCGGGAGTACCAGGCGATACCGCTATCCTTCACGCAGCGATCAGCAGCATCAGCACGAAGTCTGGAACTCGCAACACTCCAGCCGCCCTCTCGTGAGCATCCCCCCGTCTGCCCTTGCCAAAGAACCCCTACCTGGTGGTACGACCTCTCCGAGAGTAAGCGTCGTGCGCGTGTAAGCCCTACGCTCATCGAAACGGTCAGAACTATCCATTTATTCACCGAAATAGAATATATTCCCGATTGTGACGTCTTTTGTAAATAATTTATACTATAATACCTAGAAGGAGCTCCTTATTTTCATTTATATTCATTCTACCAACTGATCACGTACCTATATTTGCCATCCACGAATATAGTTTTGTTACCTGGGGTATAAGGTATTTTCTTCATTTTTATGAAACCTCACCTCTGCGTATCATACAAAACATTTGGTAGCAGAGCATGGTTCAGGCACTGAAAGGTACTTGAAATAATCGCTAAGAGATCAGCTGGTTATTATATCTTACAATACGCCTATTTTTGTTATACCTACATAGGTACCTACCTACTTTGTAATTTACGTTGTTAGGTAGGTATATCTCGTCGCTTGTGTAGGTACTTCTACTTCTATCCTTCAGTACCTACTCCTTCAGCTGGAAAAACCGTCACAACTATTTACGTGCTGTAAATTTGATATTTTCACTTCCATTGTTTTTTTTCCCTCTACTTAAGTAGATTTTTTACAACTCAGTTATTAGGAAGCTATTCTCATTAGGTTGATATTTTCCAAGTATTTTAAGCTTGTGTATTTACGCACGATATTATCTCTGGTTGATTTGACTATCTAATCTGATCACCTGAAAGTAACGTTGAGGTAGGTAGGACACGCACAGCTGTTAGTGTACGAACTGACCTTTCTCAATTTCCCTCCATTCCTCTCTTTTCCCATCTTCCTATTTTGAACACAATGGAAAACCCGAAGAGAACTATCGCTAAATTGAAGCGTGGTCTTAATAATGCGATTGGTGAATTGACTGCTATTCATTCCACCGGTAAAAGCGCTATGAAGGACAAGGATAAGTATCTTATCACCTTCCAGTCGATGCAGTCATCGTTGGAAAAGTATTATTCTCTGTACGAAAATTGTTATGATGAATTAGCAGTATTTTCCGAAGAGTCTGGTGAATCGTTCTCTCAGGAATCTAGCACAATTTCATCCCCTCCCCTCATTTTTCCGTCAAAAGAAGATGAAACTACCCGTTCTACTTTGCGGAAATACTATTATGAGACCAAGGCGATGTATATCTCGCTGACTCCTACATCACCTTCTCCTTCGCAATCCACCAGCCAATTACTGGAAAGTTCTACCATCATTCATGAAAATTCTTCTCGTTTACCTGAAATAAAACTAATACCCTTTAGTGGCGAGATAGTCAACTGGCCTAAGTTTCGAGATACGTATGTATCTATTGTTCATGAAAATAAGTCACTATCTCAAACTCAAAAATTTCATTATCTATTGACATCTCTAAGGGGCCCAGCACTCAGTATAATTAATCAGTTTCAAATTTCGGAACAAAACTACACCTTAGCTTGGCAAGCAATTAATGAAGCTTATGACAAAAGAAGACTTCTTGCCATAGCTTATTTAAATCGAGTTTTGAATTTCCAACCTATTCATGGCAAACCATCTGTTGACACCTTAAAGTCATTTATGACCTCCGTGTGTGATAGCGTTTCGTCATTTGAGCTTCTAGGAATTGAACAAGAATCAAAGTTTATTCTTTTCCATTTGGCTTATAGGCTGTTAGATCAAACGACGAGGGATCAATTTCAAATTGCACACAAGGATACAGAGTTTCCTACGTTTCAGCAGCTGTTCAAATTTGTCAAGGATCGATGCTTATCTATGCAGTTATCATCGTCACCAAGTTTTGATATGGTTTCACCTCCTGTATCTAAGCAACAAGGTAATGGCAAAAATAATGATAAGAAACAATCAAAATCCAAGTCTAGTTTGATAGCTCAGGAACCGAAGTCGAAAACCAAGGATGATAAGTATTGTCAGTCCAGCCTTTCTATGAGTTGCCAAATATGTCGCCTGGATTCTCATGGATTACTGTCATGTAGGAAATTTTGCAGTGCAGATGTCCAACAACGTATTGCGTGGCTTGCAAATTGGCAAGGTTGTAAAAATTGCCTTTCAATTAAACATAAAATTGATGAGTGTAAGTCCAAGTGGGTTTGTCGTTGGTGTAAGCAGAAGCATAACTCCATGCTGTGTGAAACCAACATTCCACATTCGGCATCAAGTAGGTACGATACTGGAGGTTCATCAACTTCAAATGGCTCCGGTTCATTTTGTGCTACGCCTGGGACTTATACAACGATCGATGGAGGATCTCATGTGATCCTGGGTACCGCTCTCGCCGAAGTGCTTGACGCTAGAGGTACTTACCAGGTTATTCGTATTGTAATAGACTCTGCGAGTCACTATTCATTTATGACGTATAAATGTGCGAGACGATTAGGTCTGACGTCCAACAGATGCCACAAAACAATATCAGGTATCGGTCAGAGTTCAGGCGGCGCTAAGCATTCTATTACTTGTAACATCAAACCTTTGAACAAGTCAGCACCTCTTCTTAATATGACTGCATTATTATTGAACTCGATTACATCTCACCTACCCATTGTCTCACTTCCTCGCCGATTATGGGAAAAGTTCATGAAATTCCCGTTGGCAGACCCAACATTCTTTGAGAGTAGGCCTGTCGATGTGTTGTTGGGGGCGGACTTGTTTTCTGAGATCTGGCTCGGAAGCCCTGTTGAATTAGATCATAATTCGCCTAAACTATTCCCAACAGCTTTTGGACACGTTGTGATAGGTCAGTTCTCCTCTGAGTCATCTCAACCTTCGCATGGGACGTCATTGATTGTCTCACGCTCCCCCGTTGAAGATCTGAATTCCAATTTACGTAGATTTTGGGAAATAGAAGAACCCTAATCTGTGGAAACAATCAATCCTGAGACCAGTTTTTGTGAGGATCATTTCATTTCAACCCACTATAGACTCGATGATGGTAGCTATGGAGTTCGTCTTCCATTCCGAACCAGCCCTCCAGAATTCACTGATATTTCCAACATCTCTCGTCGTCGCTTTCGAAATCAAGAAAATCGGCTCTTGAGAAATGATGACCTGCGTGAGAAATATCACGAATTCATGTTGGAATACGAACAATTAGGGCTCTGAACATCCTGCCTACGTTATTCCGCAACATCATGTCACAAAAATTGATCGTAATCAACTAAAAATCAGAGTCGTTTTTAATGGTTCGGCGAAGTCAGCAAATGGGTCATTGAACGATTACCTATTGGTGGGACCCAAATTGCAGACAGATATCCGCGATATACTGCTCAATTTCCGCACTCACAAAATAGCTCTGGTTGCCGACATAGTCAAAATGTATAGAAACATTTGGATTCACCCTGAGGATCGCCGGTATCAAATGATATATTGGTTTGACGTCATCTCCTTTCCAGGCACTTCGAGTTATTAAGCAGTTGGTAACGGATGAAGGTGAATCTTTTCCTGATGCCAGCATAGTTTTGACTAGGGATATTTACATAGATGATGTTGTCTCCGGCTCTAATACTATCGAAAGGGCCATATCACTTCAGAGTCAACTAATTGACCTACTGGGACGAGCTCAACTTAAATTAAGCAAGTGGGCCAGCAATTATCCCGAACTTCTACAACATGTTCCCGATTCCGCAACCAGCATTCAACCCGTGAACATAATTTCTAATGAAGATTCTTCAGTAAAAATCTTAGGATTACATTGGAATCCAACCTCTGACACTTTCAGCTACAACTTGGACTTACCCACACTAGTCTTTACCAAGCGTGCCATCTGCTCTAACGTGGCAAAGATTTATGACCCGCTGGGTTTCATCTCTCCTGTTGTTATCTTGATGAAGAAATTTATTCAAGATTTGTGGAAACTGGAAAAAGATTGGGATGATCCTGTTTCCCCGGAAATCGCTACTCGCTGGGAATCAGTCATCAAACAATTGCCAATAATTTCTAAACTAAATATTCCACGATTCATTTTTTCAGAGAAGCAGTGTAAATACCAAGTTGTAGGATTTGCTGATGCGTCAGAGATCGCGTATTGTGCGGCCCTCTATCTCCGCACATGTCAGGGTGAACAAGTCCAAGTAAACCTTATGACTGCTAAGACGAAATTGGCTCCTCTGAAAACTCTAACAATCCCGAGACTCGAGTTATGTGGGTGTCTTCTCTTGGCGAAACTTTATCAGTCTGTTACACCTTTCCTCGAACTGTTGGGTTCGTCATCTTTGGTCAGTCCTTGTTTCTTTACGGACTCTACCATAGTTCTTGGTTGGTTACGTACTCCAGTCTACAAGCTCAAAACATTTGTGTGCAACCGTGTGTGTGAAATTTTGAAAAACACAACGGAGTCCTCTTGGTTTCATGTTTCTTCGAGCGACAATCCGGCTGATGTGGGATCAAGAGGATCACATCCTGACGAGTTATTGGACAACAATCTGTGGTGGAATGGACCAACATGGTTACTGGGAGGCCAGGATTCTTGGGACATCTCCGCAACAACTCTTGTACCTGAACTGCCGGAAATCAAAGTCTGCTCTGTGCTCATTTCAGTAGCTGAAACTTTCTCCATCAATTCTGCATTCCTTGTCAACATCATTTCCAGGTTTTCTTCGTATCAGCGACTGCTACGAGTTCTAGCAAGAGTTCTTCGCTTTGTGGGAAACGTCAAACTTCGAAATCCTGTGGAAAGGTCTTTAGGGATACTAAAGCTTGACGAAATTAATGCTTCTCGGACACTGTATTAAATCTGTACAGGCTCACTACTTCTTCAATGGCGAATCTTCATCCAAAACCCAAACAGAAGTCATGAAGAAATTTATAAAATTGAATCCATTCATAGATTCATCGGGTATTCTCAGGGCGGGCGGTAGATTGTATAATGCCAACCTGCCGTTTAACGATAAACACCCAGTTCTTCTCCCCTCTGATTGCCATCTTTCGACTTTGATTGTAGACCACTTCCATCGTGTCTATTTGCACCCTGGACCTTCTATGCTCCAGGCAATCATACAGCTCGAATACTGGATTCCATCCTTGCGACGCCTAACTCGACAAAGGACCTTCAGCTGCCAGAGATGTTATCGTCTGAAGGCCAAAAACTATATACCAAAAATGGCCGATCTACCTTCCTATCGAGTCCGAGCCGAACGAGCCTTCAAGCGGACTGGACTGGACTTTGCAGGCCCCTTCCTGATGAAAGAGTCCACTCGGCGTAATTCTCGAACATCGAAGATTTATTTATGCGTTTTTGTATGCATGATTACCAAAGCAGTTCATCTGGAGGTGGTGACAAACCTCACAGCAGACGCCTTTCTTGCAGCTTTAGATCGCTTCGTCTCCCTGAGGGGCTTACCGTCAGATCTTTACTCCGATTGTGGGTCTAACTTCATTTCTGCTGCAGGCAAGTTGAAAGAATGGTATAAGTGGTATGTTAGCAGAGAAGCCCAAGAAGAGATAGCTGACAGGACGTCAATACTCCAAATCAATTGGCACTTTAATCCTCCTCGAGCCCCACACTTTGGCGGGATCTGGGAAGCTGGAGTAAAGTCCATCAAGGCACTCATGCTTCGTACCGTAGGAGAGTCAGTCCTGACATATGAGCAATATGCTACACTATTCGCTAAGATTGCAGCTGTCCTTAACTCACGTCCGATCAGTCCTCTGTCCAACGATCCTTCGGAATCTGAATACTTGTCTCCGGGACACTTCCTCATTGGTGAAGCGTCTCTTGCCATTCCAGAACCAAGCCTCCTCGACGTGAGTCTAAACCGTTTGGACCGTTGGCAACTCGTCAGGCGAATGACTCAATTCTTCTGGGATCGATGGCATCGTGAATACCTGTCCACTCTCCAGTCCAGAGTGAAATGGAATGAGTCCGTTCCAGATTTACAAGTCGGCGACTTGGTCTTTCTGAAGGACGACAACTCACCAGTTCTTCAATGGTCTCGAGGTCGCATCGTGGGCGTCCACCCAGGGAAGGATGGGGTTGTCAGAGTGGTCACAGTCAAGACTCCCAAATCAACATTTTGCCGGCCTGTCGCTAAACTGGTACCTTTGCTTCCTGACAAATTCTCCAATGGGGCACCTGCTGAAGCTCCATGGAAAGGCTGGCCTCGAGAACGAGAGTTGCAGCCACCAAAGTAACTAAACATTGTGTTCTTAATTTCTGGTCCTCCAAGCCGTATTAACCCTTGAGACAATTTTCCTTTACCCACAACCTGTACCCAGAAACCTTTCCATTGTCCATCCAGGTCAGAAAATCTTACAATTTTGGCGGGCGGAATGTTAACGCCCAAGCGTAATTTTATATTCTTCTATATTTCTTTGGCCCCTTTTACGTGAAACGTGATAAAGTGAGTGAAACTTTAATCGCCGATAAGGAGCCACCCGATCAGGAATCGACGGGCTGCAGTAATCACCGTATGTTTCGTATTGGATGATGTCACTGCACGGTACATTCGCCAGTTCTCTTCCAGTCTCGTCGTCGACGCACATGGTGACTACCGTCTACCAGCATTCTTTACCTCATCTCTTCAATTGGGTCATCAGCATCCCAGTCTTCCCCTTTCTTTCATCTTTAGTCTGACGTTTCTTATTGTAAGTATCGCCTTCTCGTAAATCCGACTGGCACACCTTCAGACCGGCCTCATGGCTAAGCACTACCTACTTATCTGCAATTCACAGGTTTCGGGAGTACCAGGCGATACCGCTATCCTTCACGCAGCGATCAGCAGCATCAGCACGAAGTCTGGAACTCGCAACACTCCAGCCGCCCTCTCGTGAGCATCCCCCCGTCTGCCCTTGCCAGAGAACCCCTACCTGGTGGTACGACCTCTCCGAGAGTAAGCGTCGTGCGCGTGTAAGCCCTACGCTCATCGAAACGGTCAGAACTATCCATTTATTCACCGAAATAGAATATATTCCCGATTGTGACGTCTTTTGTAAATAATTTATACTATAATACCTAGAAGGAGCTCCTTATTTTCATTTATATTCATTCTACCAACTGATCACGTACCTATATTTGCCATCCACGAATATAGTTTTGTTACCTGGGGTATAAGGTATTTTCTTCATTTTTATGAAACCTCACCTCTGCGTATCATACAAAATAGGCGGTTAGAGGCGACCGCCGTTGGATTGAGGTACCGCTACAGAATAATGAACCAAAGTACAATGTCCGTCCGCCGTCCGCCGTATCACGTGTACCGGCTTCATTTTCGGTCTGAAAAAGTCGTTCTTTCGCACAAATGCTCCATTTGGGCCCTAGTTGTGTCCCGAAACTTTGCAGCCCAATCGGAAAACACCCAGGTGTGTTATGAGGGAAAATGTGTATACAAATAAGTACTTTTTGTGTTTTCGTAACATGATAGTAACATGAGCTTCTGATATGTTATTTTCCATGTTTTTAGAGCGAGAAGACCGCATATGAAGTCGATATTGACCAAAGAGTGGAAAATCGATGTTCTAACGAAGTTTCAGTCTTTAATTTACGTTTAATTTTGGTCTGAAATCAACGTTTTGGTTTATTATTCTGTGATTAATACACCTATGTATTCGCTCAGCAAAAAATTTTTATAACACCCCCTCAAAAAATTTTCTTTTCCGTTTCAAGGTGCGTAGATTCCAAAAACGCCGTCCGCCGTACGCCGTTTCACGTCTACAGCCATCATTTTCGGTCCAAAAAATTCGTTCTTTCGCACCCATGCTCCATTTGGGCCCCAATTGCGTCCCGAATCTTTGCAGCCCGATAGTAACATACCCAGAGGTGTTATGAGTGAAAATGTGTATAAAAATAGGTACTTTTTGTGTTTTAGTAACATGTTAGTAACATGAGCCTTTGAGGTATCGTTTTCCATGTTTGTTAGGATGAGAAGACCAAATATGATGCCGATTTTGAAGAAGAGTGGAAAATTGAGGTTCTACCAAATGATCAGCTCCCAAATTTGATTTTTGAGTCAAAAACCTGGGAAATCGTCTGAAATCACCATAAATTTGTATAATAACACTAGAAAAAGTGTCAACACGTGGATCAGAACCATTAAATGGCACTCCCAATAAGGGAAGATAATTTGAAAAAAAAAAGGAGCATACCTAATTCGTGTTTTGGGGGCCAAAATTGTGGATCCGAGATAGCTATTCCAATTTGTGATGAATTTAAATTCTTCATCACGGTGGCGTGAAGGAGAGGAAAAGTCGCAGGCGGCGGATACCACCGAGCATCTACGACTTTGGAGTAGATAGAGGTGAGTGAGGGAATTTCACCTAGGCGGCGGTGATCCACCGATGTAGGTGAAGGAAGGAATCTCACCTAGGCGGCGGTAATCCACCGATGTAGGTGAGTGAGGGAATTTCACCTAGGCGGCGGTAATCCACCGATGTAGGTGAAGGAAAGGTAGAAGGTAAATTCCCAGGCGGCGGATTCCACCGAGCATCTGGGAGGAGGAAGGTAAGAGAGAGAAGAGAGAGCTGGTTAGAGGAAGTGTCGAATGAAGCTAAAGCTCCAGGATCCAGGGTTATATAGGACTTGGAGGCCTCTCCCTCCAGCTCCCTGTTGGGAGCTGGTAGTGGGGCTCCAGGTTGTGTCCCCTGGATTCTGTTGCCTGTCTCCCCACTCAGATGTTTATTAGCAGAAGGTAAGTTTTACATACGAATATTGGTGAGAGCTTTAAGGTTGCTAGTGGAGTGTTCCCGGGAGGGACTCACGACAGAGGTCCCCCCAGTTCGAACCAATGTTGAGATAGCTGAAGGCTCAAGGTGACAGGGGCTGAGGGCCGCGGAAAACAAAAGGGGAGCTGAAGGCGCAGGGTGACAGGAGCTGAAGGCTGATGCAAACAATTGAAGTGCTGAAGGCAGAAACGTGATAGGTCGTGACTTAAATCTAGGAGTCGTATAGGAGTAACATAGAGTGACATAGGTGGCTGACATAGATGGTAAGAGGTAAGTAGGAGTAACATAGGAGTAACATAGGAGTAACATAGATAGCTGACAAAAGTAGTAAGAGGTAATATAGGCATAGCTTGACATATAGATAGTTAGTATGATAAGTATAGGTGTGGATGCGTGATGACAATAATGAAGGTGGGGAAGTAGATGAATATGTACAGGGTCGTTTATGATTGAAAGAGGAGGGTAATATGTACAGGGGTATTGGACGATCATGTATAGAATGATGATGGTGAGATGGTAGGCTTAGGATGTACAGGGTTGTTATATACAAAATTATACAAATTTTTACAAATTATATACAATTATATACAGATCGGAGCGGGGTGTTGAAATCCGCCGTCTCCTGGGCGTGTGTAGTGTGTGTCAAATTGTAGTAAGTGTATGGGTGGAGTGAAGTGTGTGAGTGAAGTGTGTTGGTGAGGTGTGGGCGGCGTCCGGTGCGACGAGGCGGCCACGGCGGGGCTGTGAGGTTCGGTACAGTGCGTGTGGGATAATAAAACACAAGCACTGTCCCGAAATCTCAAGGCCCCGCCGTGATTGCTCATAGCGGGGCGGAGGACTTGGCCGCCGGGACGCAGGGGACGTGGGGACGCTCCCTCCGTCTGTTTCGCCGCCCGGGCCGTCTCGTCCCGGCGGAAACTATGGGGGATATCCCCGGCGGTGGTGGGGGGGGAGGGGGTGTTGATGGCTTGGTGGGTTGCAGTGTTGGTGGGGGAGAATTTGAAATGGGGGGGTCGAAAATGGAAAATTGGGGCGTAGCAAGGGGGGTTTGAAATGCGGGGGGCGGGGGTTTGCTGAAGGCGGGAGGATTGATGTATGGAAGGGGTGGTGGGGGTGGCATGAGGAGGGCGAGTTGAAAATCGTGGAGGAGCGGGGCCATGAGAGGATCTATTGGGGTATAGGGAGGATGTACCCCGGTGGCTTGCGCTGCGCGAAATTCGCGCAGTATGCGCCACTGGGGGTACTTCCACCGCCGGGGCCGGGGAGGTAACCCGGAAATCCGTTGCGGAGAAAATCGAAGCGGTGATGGGGGCCCGGGCGAAGGGGGTAGGGGGGAGAGCGGGTTCGGGACGTACACGTCCCGGAGGATGGCCGCCATTTCCGGATCCGAATCGAAATCCGGAAACGGCGACGGGGGAGACTGTTGAGGTGGAGAGAGGTTGTTCATGGGAAACAGACAGCGGGAGACTGATGGCCGATGTTGGTTGAGGGAGAACAGGGGTGGGTTTGCAGCGGGCGAAAGGTACGGTGTGGGGTTTCCCGTCCATTAGCAGGGTCGCGGTGGTCGGTGTTTTGCGGATGACTTGAAAGGGCCCGGCATAAAGGGGCTGAAAGGTTTTATGCATGCCGGGCTCTTTTAAGTACATGTGCGTGGAAGTGTAAAAGCGTTTGGGGTAAGTGGTGTCGTTTGTCGGTGTTGAGGTGTGTAGCGGTTCCCTGTTAATGGACGGGGTGTTGTGTGGAGGGAAAATGTCGGCCGGTAAACGAATTGGGTCTCGGAAAGCGTTTTGTGCGGGACTTGTGTTGTCTGAAGGACGGGCGGAAGTGCGGAGGCTAAGTAATACGTGGGGGAGGGTTTTGGTCCATGAGGGAGATGTGGCTGATGTGGAGATGGCTTGCTTGAGGACCGAGTGCCACCGCTCTATTTTCCCGTTGGATTGGGGGTGATAGGGAGTGGTGCGGGTTTTTTGAATCCCGAGGGAACGGAGCAGGTCGGCAAAGTGGGCTGATTCAAACTGCCTCCCCTGATCGACCGTGAGTGTCCGCGGACAGCCGTAGCGGCTGATCCATTGGTTGAGGAAGGCCGCGGCGACGGCGTCCGCGGTGATGTGGGCGAGTGGGATACACTCAACCCAATTGGTCGCACGGTCGATCATGGTGAGGCAGTACCTCTTCCCCTCGGAGGGGGGAAGAGGGCCGACCAGATCCAAGTGGACATGTTCCCACGGGAGGGAGTCGGGGATGGGTTGAGGAGGTACATGGGGGTGAGCCGAGACCTTAAATTGCTGGCACTTCTGGCACCCTAGAACCCAGGTACGGATATCTGTGTTCATATGGGGCCAGAAGTACCGCGTCTTGATGAGATCCCGGCTCGCCCGAATGCCGGGATGATGGAGGGAGTGGTAATGGAGGAACAACTGCCGCCTCAGCTCCGGCGGGACGTAAGGGCGCGGTGAATCGGCCGATACGTCGCACCAGAGATCGAGGGGAGGCAGTTGTTCCAATTTGGAGGCGGAGATGAGGTTGGAGAGTGCGGGGTCGGAAGTTGGATTTTGGTGATGTTTGAGGGTTTGTGGGGAAGGAAAAGGCAGTAACTCCGCCACCGGCGCAGGGGTGGGGCGGGAGAGGGCGTCGGCGACGCAGTTGTCGGCCCCCGGCAAATAACGAATATCGGACGTAAATTGTCCGATAAATTCGAGTTGCCGGAGGCGACGGGGGGAGGCTGATTTACGGTTTTGGAGGAGGGCATGTGTGAGGGGCTTATGATCGGTGATGACAGAGAACTGCCTGCCCTCCACGAAGTCACGGAAGTGTTTGATGGCTTCGTGGATGGCGAGGAGTTCTCTGTCAAAGGTGGAGTAATTTTTTTGCGTGGGGGACAGAGTTTTTGAGAAGAAGCCGAGGGGTTGGGGGGTGGCGCCGGTGTGTTGGTGGAGTACTGCCCCGATGGCCCAGTCGGACGCATCAGTGGTGATGGAGAGAGGGGCATGGGGATCGGGATGGGCCAATAGAGCGGCGTCTACCAGGTCCTTTTTGCAATTTTGAAAGGCGGTTGTGAGGGCGGGGGTCCAGGAAATGGGGCGGTTATCGTTTTTTTTGGCCGGCTGTGGGATAGCGTGTATGAGTGGTTGTTGGTGTTGTGCTGCGTGTTTTATGTGTCTACGATAAAAATTCAACATACCCAGGAAACGGCGGAGTTCTGAGACAGTGCGGGGTTGTGGGAAGTCGGTGAGGGCGTGCACCTTGTCCGGGAGAGGTTTGATCCCGTCGGACGAAACTTGGTGTCCGAGGCAGCGGACCGAGGGCTGGGCGAGAACACATTTTTGCGAGTTGATGGTGAGGCCCTCGGCGGCGAAGATGTCGAGTACTTGTTTTAGGTGTGCTAGGTGTTCCTTCGGGTCCCGGGAAGTGATCAATACGTCGTCGAGAAAACAGAACACGAAAGGTAGTCCCCGCAGAATGTTATCCATATAACGCTGCCACGTCTGGGCGGCGTTCCGGAGGCCGAAACCCATTTTTATGTATTCAAATAGGCCGAAAGGAGTGATGATGGCAGTTTTGGGTACGTCGGGAGGGTATATGTGAATGTGGTGGAAGGCTCTGGAGATGTCGAGGGTCGAAAATATGGTCGTGTTGTGGAGGTGCGAAGAGAAATCTCGGAGATGTGGGACGTTGTAGAGGTCCGGAGTGGTTTTCGCGTTCAGGCGGCGGTAGTCGCCGCAGGGGCGGATATCCCCGTTGGGCTTTTGCACAATATGTAATGGTGAAGCCCACGGGGATTTGGAGGGGCGGATAATACCGTCTTTGATGAGGTTGTCAAAATGTCTCCGGGCTTGGGACAGCTGGAGGGGGTGGAGGCGTCGTGCTTTGGCGGAGATTGGGGGTCCAGAGGTCTCAATGTAATGTTGAGTTTGTGAGATCTGTGCCGAGGGGCGGCGCTGGGGTTTGTATTGGAGGAGGAGGTTCTCGAATTGGGTGGGGGGGCGATCGACCGTGTGGATAAAGCCGGGGATTGGCTTTTGGGTGGAGGGGTCGAGCAGGCGCGCGTTACGGACGTCAACCTGGAGGCCGAAATAAGCGAGGAAATCGGCCCCCAGGATTGCTTTCTCCACGTCCGCCACGGTGAATTCCCACTCGTACGCGAGCCCGCTCATGTGGATGGAAGAGCGGTACGTCCCGTACGAGGGGATGGTGGTACCGTTGGCGGCGTAGAGTAGCTGCCGGTAACAACGCGCCTGTCGCCGGAGAATGTTGTTTGGGAAGATGGAGAGCGCCGCCCCTGTGTCGACGAGGAACGGGACATTAGTTTTTGAACACTTCAGAAAGAGGCGCTGGTGAGCCGGGGTGGAGTGTGGCAAAATGGCTGAGGTGTTGGGGTCTGAAGGATGGGAGGGGCCTGGGCCGTCCGAGGTGACGGGCGGGGCCGATGGCGGCGGTGGGTCCTCCGCGAAGGAGACACGGGGTGGTCCTTTGCCGTTCCGGAGAGGGGGAACGGTAGTGCTGATTGTGGGGCTGGTCCTCTTGGAGGTGGGTGGGGAGGTGTCGTTCCGGGGAGGGGGAACGGTAGGGGCGGCGTGAGTGGCGGCCGGAAGGGTGGCTGCCCTGGAGGCGGGCTTGGAGGGGCCGTTCCGGGGTGGGGGAACGGTAGCGGCGGCGTGAGTGGCGGCCGGGAGGGTGGCTGCCCTGGAGGCGGGCTTGGAGGGGCCGTTCCGGGGTGGGGGAACGGTTGATGGAGAGGTGATGGTTTTGGTGGCGCCGGTAGGTGCGGCTGGGAGGTTGGCAGCCGTGGCGGCGGCGTAGGAGGGGTAACGAGGCTTCGTAGTGGTGGTGTGAATGCGGGCGGGGAGGGGTTGTTGGTGGTCCCCCCCGTGTTGGCGAGGAGGGGGGCCCGCCGGATTTACTGGCGGGCGTCCGCGTTTCCCTGCTTGGAAGAGTATTAGCAGGGGGGCTGGCATTTGCGGGCCTCCCCACCGAAGTTGACATGATAGAAACATCGGTGGGGGGGGTCCGCCGGGAGGTAGGTCCTGGTGGGGCGCGCGGAGGTGGAGGGGCTTGCCGCGGTTGGAGACCTCCCCCTTCGTTGGTGAGGGGGGGAAGTGGTGCGACGTTCGGCCGAGCGCTGGCGTCGGTGGTCGACGGAGGGGGTCGGGCGGCGCTCGATGGAGAGGGAGCGGCGCCGGTGGAGGGAGGGGGGTCGGCGGCGCTCCTGCGACGGCGTCCGGTCCCGGCGTGGGGTGGGGGTGCGGGTTGCGGCGACTTCTGTGACGCCGGCGGCCGCGGTGAGGTCGTGGACCTTATCGGCGAGTCTGAGCAGTGGTTCGTCCGGGCCGTCGAGGTAGCTGGCGAGCGCCATCTGCATGGGGTGGGGGAGGGCCCGCAGCCAAAACGTCCGCGCGATGTCGGCCGTCATCACGTCTTGCAGCTGATGACGCAGGCGGCGGTAGAGGTGGGAGGGCTTCAGATCACCGAGGTGCTGAGGTTGGGAGAGCGCTGCGACACGTGCGATCTTGGAAGGCTGGTATAACGTGACGAGGCGGTTGCGGAGGTCGTCGTATGCGGCCGTGGCGTCGGGCGAGATGTCTGATGTCTGCAGGAGGATCTCATACGGGAGTAGAGATATGATGCGGGAGTAACGGGTTCGCTGGCTGCGGATGTTGGCGGCAGAAAACGCAGCGTCGACCTGGAAGAACCAGAGCGCGGGGTCGTGTGTGTAGAAGGGGGGCAGCGACAGCGGGAATGACGCCGAGGCCGTCGTGACGTCGGTGGCGGCGTGTGCGGCGGCCGCAGCGGCGGCGGCAGCGGCGGCGGCGGATGCGGAAGAGCCGGGTGGTGAGAGGCTGGTGAAGGGGTTGTCGGTTGCGTCAGATGTCGCAGCGGTCGGCGGCTGCAGCAGGGATGGCCGGAGGAGCGGCGACGTCGGCGAGTTCGGGTCCATGGTTGAGGTCTGTAATCAAAATTCAAATTGGGTGAGGTTTTGAATTTTAAATTCGCAATTTGCGGTAGCGGAGGTGCTTGTGGCGGAGAGTTGAGAGCTGTGTGAGCGGTGAGGTTGGGCCAAGAATTGCGAATTTATATACTGACTGTTTTAAATGTGAATTTAAAATTTAGGACACCGAACTATACTGGGGCGACACATGAGGCGGTAAGAAGGGAGGAAGGGGAGAAGGTTGGATGAACGTCGGGTTCACCACTGTGATGAATTTAAATTCTTCATCACGGTGGCGTGAAGGAGAGGAAAAGTCGCAGGCGGCGGATACCACCGAGCATCTACGACTTTGGAGTAGATAGAGGTGAGTGAGGGAATTTCACCTAGGCGGCGGTGATCCACCGATGTAGGTGAAGGAAGGAATCTCACCTAGGCGGCGGTAATCCACCGATGTAGGTGAGTGAGGGAATTTCACCTAGGCGGCGGTAATCCACCGATGTAGGTGAAGGAAAGGTAGAAGGTAAATTCCCAGGCGGCGGATTCCACCGAGCATCTGGGAGGAGGAAGGTAAGAGAGAGAAGAGAGAGCTGGTTAGAGGAAGTGTCGAATGAAGCTAAAGCTCCAGGATCCAGGGTTATATAGGACTTGGAGGCCTCTCCCTCCAGCTCCCTGTTGGGAGCTGGTAGTGGGGCTCCAGATTGTGTCCCCTGGATTCTGTTGCCTGTCTCCCCACTCAGATGTTTATTAGCAGAAGGTAAGTTTTACATACGAATATTGGTGAGAGCTTTAAGGTTGCTAGTGGAGTGTTCCCGGGAGGGACTCACGACACAATTATTTCACATGAAAGAAACAAAAATGAACAGCCGACATTTCTGTACGTATGTCCAGTAGAATAATAAACCCATGTGACAAGGACTTTGCAGCATTTTTTCGCACACAGTTCGAGTCCCCATTTGGGAACACATTCGGGTCCTAGTTGTGCTCCGAAAAACGGCAGCCCGATCGGTATACACCCAGGGGTGATATGGGAGAAAAATTAGTGTAAAAATAGCGGTTTTCGAGGGATTTTTGAGGTTTTGGTGACCATGAGCCCTTGAGGTATAGTTTTCCATGTTTTTGGGGACGAGAAGACCGAATATTTGGTTGATTATGACCCAAGAGTGAAGAATTGAGATTGTAACGAAGGTTAAGCTCCCGAAATTCATTCCTTATAAGGCAAAAACATGGGAAATTGCCTGAAATCACCATACATTTGTATAATAACACTAGAAGTAGTATCAACAGGTGAATAAAGACAATTAAATGGCACTATCAATGATGACGGATAATCTTTTTAAAAAAAGCCGAGCCTAATTCGTGTTTTTGGGGGTCAAAATTGGTGGAAACCATGAAAAATAGCCATTTCAATATCATTGCACATGGTAGAAATGATAGTTGAACAGCCAACATTTCTGTAGGTACCTATATGTCCAATAGAATAATCAACCCATGTGACAAGGACTTTGCAGCGTTTTGCTTTTACGTTTCAAGGCGCGTAGATTCAGGAAATGCAATGTCCGTCCGCCCTCCGCCGTATCACATACGTACCGGCTTCATTTTCGGTCAAAAAAGTCGTTCTTTCGCACACAGGCTCCATTTGGGCCCTAGTTGTGTGTTGTGGAATATACCCAGGGATGTTATGAGAGAAAATGTGCATAAATATAGGTACTTTTTGTGTTTTAGTAACATGTTAGTAAAATGAGCTTTTGAGGTATCGTTTTCCATGTTTTTGGGGACGAGAAGACCGAATATGAAGTCAATTTTGACCAAAGAGTGGAAAATTTAGGTTCTACCAAAGGTTCAGTTCTCAAAATTGATTTTTTTAAGAGTCAAAAACCTGGAAAATCGTCTGAAATCACCGTCAATTTCTATAACAACACTAGAAATAGTGTCAACACGTGGATCAAGACGATTAAATGGCACTAAGATTGATCAAAGATAATTTGAAAAAAAAGGAGCGTGCCTAATTTGTGTTTTGGAGGCCAAAATTGGTGGAATCAATCAGAAATACACTGCCAAGGTGATGGCACAGGAGCTTCCTCGTCACAATCAGAGTGACCCATTATAAAATAGAACAGACTCGGAAGCAAAATAACATAACATAACATAACATTACAGTACATTACATTACATTACATGACATTACATAACGTTAAATATACATATTACATAACATTAAATTACATAACATAACATTACATAACATTACATAAAATATACATATTACACATAACATGACTTCCATAATACATTACGTCCATTATACATAACTAGCCTGACCGCTCGCTTCACTCGCTATCCGAGATTCGCTGTACGCAGTATCGTGGAACCAACAAACGACGGAAAAATCCCATACCCTACCGGGTATTTGTGCCCAATTTTATCAAAATCCGTCAAGCCATTCAGGAGTTGACCATGGTCGACCATATTTCTGCTATGGTCAGGGTATTAAAAATGCGCCTACGTTCAACTTGGGAGGCTACCGGATATTGGTGCCAAATTTGGTCGATATCCGTTGAGCAATTCGGGATTCGACCATGGAGGGGCCCATGGATGCGCTAAGGTCGACCGCGGGGGTAGTCCGAAGGGTCGATCGTAGATAGAATTTCACGTAGATTACGAATACGCGATAAAAAATAGGGGTTACCATTTCAATTAACGAAGTTGACCATGGTCGACCATAGTTCCGCTATGGTCAGGGAATTAACAATGCGACGTTGCACAACTTGGGAGCCTACTGGATATTCGTGCCAAATTTGGTCGATATCCGTCAAGCCATTCAGGAGTTGACCATGGTCGACCATAGTTCCGCTATGGTCAGGGAATTAAAAATGCGACGTTGCACAACTTGGGAGCCTACTGGATATTCGTGCCAAATTTGGTCGATATCCGTTGAGCAATTCGGGATTTGACCATGGAGGGGCCCATGGATGCGCTATGGTCGACCGCGGGGGTAGTCCGAAGGGTCGATCGTAGATAGAATTTCACGTAGATTACGAATGCGCGATAAAAAATAGGGGTTACCATTTCAATTAACGAAGTTGACCATGGTCGACCATAGTTCCGCTATGGTCAGGGAATTAAAAATGCGACGTTGCACAACTTGGGAGCCTATTGGATATTCGTGCCAAATTTGGTCGATATCCATCAATCCATTCAGGAGTTGACCATGGTCGACCATAGTTCCGCTATGGTCAGGGAATTAAAAATGCGACGTTGCACAACTTGGGAGCCTACTGGATATTCGTGCCAAATTTGGTCGATATCCGTCGAGCCGTTTGGCCGTGCATAGATGGACAGACAGACAGACAGAGCGCATGCGCAGGGCGAACCGCTGGCTCTATCATGTTGAAATTTATATGGGACCTCAATGGGCCCTACCCGCTTAATCCCTGAGAATTACATTGAAATTGGGTGAAATCTTTGGTTACTACGGCTGTAACAAGGAAATTGAATCTATTTCACGCCAGCGCATGCGCAGAGCGCACCGAGGGTCCGATCATGCTGAAATTCATACTGGAACTCACTAGGCCTTGTCCAAACAACCCTTGAAAATTTGAGCGAAATTGAATCAAAATTGTGAAAGTTATGCGTGTTTGTTGAATTTAACGTTAGCGCATGCGCAGGGCGTACCGCTGGATCAATCATGTTGAAATTTGTATGGGACCTCAAGGGGCCTTATCCGCACCATCCCTCAAAATTTGAGCTGAATCAATTCAAAACCGTGGAAGTTATGGCTGTAACAAGGAAATGCGGACAGACTCACAGACTACAGACTCACAGACTCACAGACCGACAGACACGGAACCAAATTTGTTCAGTAGGCTTTGAAACGCAAAATGCAAGTGGAAATTTTGATTTCTGAAGACAAAAATATTTTGGCTCACGAAAGTGAACACAAGGCTTCCGCTGCATCGCAGACTCGGAAGCAATAGCTATTTCAATTATTGCACATGAAAGAAACAGTAAATGAACAGCCAAAATTTCTGTAGGTATGTCCAATCGAATAATAAACCCATGTGACATGGACTTTGCAACGTTTTTGAGTTTTAGTAATATGACCTTTTGAGTTATCGTTTTCCATGTTTTTTGGGACGAGAGGACCGAATATGAAGTCGGTTTTGATCAACGAGTAGAAAATTGAGGTTAACGGAGTTTCAGCTTCCAAAATTCATTTTTTTATTAGCCAAAAACCTCGGAAAACTGTCTGAAATGACCATAAATTTGTATAATAACAATACAAAAAGTTTCAAGAGGTGAATCAAGGCAATTAAATGGCAGTACGATGATCAAACATAATTTGAAAAAAAAAGAGCGTGATTCGTTTTTCGGGGGGCGAAAATTGGTGGAAACCATCACAAACAGCTATTTAAAATATTGCACATGAAATAAACAGTAAATCATAAGCAAAATTTCTGTAGGTATGTCCAGTAGAATAATAAACCCATGTGACAAGGACGTTGCAGCGTTTTGATATCCAACTTGCCGTTGAAGGTAAATCACCACGCGATTCTCCTGCAACGCGGAAGTTTGCATTGAGTCAATTATTAATCAGAAATGAGCTTATGGTCCACGTAGGACTTGTCTTGTTGATCACATCTCGAACCGGGAATATTATGGAGTTCGCAATAACAGATCAAGCCGGAATAACAAGCTCTTCCCAGATCAGATCAAGAACGGTGTACTGTTAATAAATTTAATGGTCATCGATGCAATACTGGCGATGAACATCTCATCATCATCATCAACTGAGAAACACGTTCGATTATAGAATTTCACTAATCTTGGCACGCGAAACAGATTTTTGCAGGTTGATTGTAGATGCTTATTATTGCATGATGGTTGGATAAATACATTGTTCGAAATTATATTTACCTAGGTACCTACCTTCGTCAACGCTTCCAAAGTTGATTTAATGCTGCTGATTTCCTTTGTATTTTTATCCACGGGAGGTAGGATATTCGAATCGTAAATCATTTTTATCCCTCTCCTCCAGAAATATTTTTTAGTCCGGTGTGCCTCTCGTCCTTCCACCGCCCCATAAATTCATGAAATTCAACTGCATTAAGTAGCTGTGTTCTCCACGGTAGGCACAGAGTTGGTTAAGTTTATAAATCACGTGTCGGTCGGGGGACTTTAGTTTAACTAGCGAACTTTCGCTTCGAAGAATGGAAGTAACACCCTACGAGGAGGAATTACCAAAATTCAGTACTGTTAATACCTACCTAGGTACGCACTAGTGATGAACGGTTACTTGGATTAATAATAGGGGGGTGGGGGTGGGACCTCTCTAGGTGTGATGCGGGCTTTGCCTTACCTAACGCCCGTTAATTGGTGCCGCTACCTACTTCTCGTCATTGATGCCTCGACCGATTTCACCCGAATTTGATGGGTAGTTGGGGCATGGTTCCTTTATGGGAAGGTAAATATTGTTCATCCAATGTATAGGAGACGTCAGCATAATAAAAATAAGAGCACTGATGTGACAAAGACCACCCACCTGTTAAACGTTACCCACGTGAAACAAAATTGAATCTGGAATACTTTTTTATGAGCTCTTGAAAAAAATTTCCGTTCATAACTTGAATTATTCCCAGCATCTATATTACACATTTTCCGGTAAACTGATATGAATCGTTTGGTTCTGCATGGAGATAACCCGTAATAATTGTTCTACAGGCATAAGCGCCAGCCCTCGTTATTGTGGTGGACCGACGAAGTAAACTGCATACTAACTAAGTAAGTCAGGAGTTTCCCGAGCCAACGAATATATTTATGCATCACGAGTATGTTGTTTTGGGTCTGAGCCCCTCTGTTAGGGAGGGGTCCTAGCTCCTCTGTTAGAGAGGGGACCAAACCTCTCTGTACCATTCTTCTACACAAAATTTATTTCCTTATTACTTGCAGTACTCTTGGAAACGCTTTCGCTATTTTCCTACGATTTTTGGAACTGATCATCAGTAACAATAGAAATTCGCGGTAATTTTTCAATATTTAGGGTAGGGGCAATATTTGGGCTTTCCTTACTTATAGACTTTCTGTGATACTTTCCTAGAATAATCCATAGCTGTTAATTTTGAACACCTGAGACATATACGCCACATTCGTCTGACTGACAAATTTGGGTAAAATGGAAACACCGATTGAGCTGTCGTTGGCTGAAATAAAAAAAAGGAAAACCCCTTGAAAACCGCGTTTATTATAGGTGTGATATTTTAAATACATTCCCAATTATTTGTATAAGCTAATTTCGAAATTTCTACCAGAACACAACTTTTAAAGCACCATGAATAACCTATCTTATACTAAGTATGTAATGTTGTATTCGACAGCATTACATATTAACGTATAAGAAAAATTATTCATGGTACTTTGAATGAAATGAAATTTTCATTCAAATGAAATTATTCATGAAATGTTTTGACTTTTTCAGATTTTTGCATTTTTAAATTCTGCATTGAATTCCGAATCGTGTGGCATATCGTTTTCTATATTTCTGATTCTCCTAATGCGTTTTATACAGCTTCAAATTTCAGGAAGTCACTCCGCTCCGGTTCCGCAGATTAGCTGATTTTTCTCCTACTTGCTTCCGAGTCGACCAATCAATTTCCAATGGTGTAAAGAGCCGATGGTAGTTAGGGACTGGGCCATTAATGCCCATGACCCCTTATGAATTTAATTGTAACTGATAGCCACTGCGCACGCGCAAACGTGAATTTCTCCAAACATTAATTTCTCGCGGTCTAAAACGAAACATTGCGATCTTCCTCCCCATGAACCATAATACATATATTTAAATGATCTACACATTCACGCTATGCAGGAAGTTATGTGCCATACCTAATTGGCAGACTTTTTTGTTCACTACAAGTTTCAATCATTGTTTTCCTGACTCAAACAAACCAGCTAAATCCACCCAAGCTCCTTGGATACTACGTCTACCATTACAGAACATATGTACTAGAAAACCACAAATTTCGAGAGAAGTCATGCGTCTAAATACAACAGAAATAAGTGCAACTAGGTATACATACAGTTTTGAACTCAAAACTTCATGCAAATCAACATGCTAGATGCAAATTAAAACAAAGAGTTTTCAGTGTAAACCAGCTCCATAAGATGTTTCTTCGGAACTATCACTCCCACTCCTCCATCTTTGGGTACCGTTACCGAGCTACGGAATCATACAATGACAGAGGACAAGGCGGAACGTTGACATAAACAAATAGGTGATAAGAACTACAGTTTCTTCTTCTTCATCGTTTATTTTTCCTATGGATTGAAAATTCTATAGTATTCACGACAAAGAGACATGGATAATTTACATGGATAATTATTTACCATAAAAGTAGGACGAAACAGAGACGATTCAAGCTCAAAAAGAGCGCTACCATGGAAGAAGGCTTGAACTCCTAGGTAACTTTCTAGAAAAATCGCTCTCCTGAAAAATCACGTTTTCCAACCTTCAAGGAACATTTTTTTCGGAACCAATAGACTTACCGGCAAGATTCTTTTACTGTGTTCTAGGAGGTTGAATGAAGGTTGCACCGGTTCCTTTTTCAAAAATTCCAATTTCCGGCTTTTTAACGATTTTTTTAAACAATTTTCAAAATGTAGTGATTTTTAATCAGCTACCGAAAATGGCGTAGTAAAAATATCAAAGAATGAATCCGTAGTTTCAATTTAAAAAAAATTATCCAATTTGGTCTAGTGGCTGTCGGGAAAATGTACCTAAAAAATCATGATCATTCCAACTGCGGGCCCAAACCCCTTAAAAGGAGTGTTTAGGAAGAAAATGACGAAATTCGCTTACAAAAATAGTTTTCAGCGACAAGCTATTATCAGTTTTTATCAACATTCAAAATGGCTGGCAGTTTAATTGTCATAATCCTCAGGAATGAGGGGTTCAGACGGTTTTTGAAGTTCATAATGTATGAGATTGTAGTTACGTGTGGAAACTATTCAAATAGCAGCAGGCCTAGTGAGCAATACTGGGTTGTGGAATTGAAGAGCAATATTGGCGTGGAATGGTCCGAATCTTATTTAATGTGCCGCCAACACAGTGCAGGGGCTCGATGCACAACAGCGTTGTGACAACAGCCAACAGTCAGGTGATCCACCAGGTAGACCTTCAAAATTTCAAGGTCGGGTTATTTTCTGGAACAAACGCCCAGTACAACATCACAAATGCCGGTCGAGTAGAAGCAAGAGCCAAGACACCGTCGTTTAGCAATAACTGAGTAGTTTTAAATTATTCCACGTAAGTTTCCTAATACATTAAGGATGAGTTGGTCGATTTTCTATCTCATGATCATCAAACGATCCCCTCAATCTAATGGCTCCTAAGGGGTAGCTGGAAAATAAACATCATCCTTCCTGGGTGCCTAACCAAAGTTGAGAGGAATAAAAGGAATGAAAGCGGATATTAAACTGTCTCCCTTGAAGCAGAATAAACAGTCTTTTTGCTATCAGAAGTGGACACTCGAGCTTTCCTTTGACTCTCCTCGTAATTTCCAAGAGAGAAACCATCTCATCACAAGCCGAATGAAAGGACTCCTGAGCTGACAGCCTCTTGAACGTCATCAATATAAAAGGTAACTTCTGCATCCCAACCTAGAAGTGGTATATGACGGGCCATTTAATGCAATCTACCCACTCCTCTCTACTTACCTACCTACTTGGGAAACCCAAGTTGATCCCTATTCGTCATGTGCCACTTCTGGTTCATCATTTTCAATTCTGAATCTTTGGAACTGTGCAAAAACCTTTTCTTTTTTACAGCTTATCTAAAGTAGCGGATTTCAACAAGCTATTCCGGTGAATAGTTTTTGATCATAGTGCGGAACACTGTGGTCCAGAAACCCATGAAAAATCCACGAGCTCCCAATGGAATCTAATTGAAGCAATCCCAAGCCAATAAGCTCGATAATTTCCAAAACATGAGTGACTATTTCATACCATAAATTCCTTATTAAAGTCACCACGTACTGTGATTGGTGTTGTTTTATGTATTTGTCAGCCTTCTGAAGTAAATGGGATCATTCCCATGCCGATGAGACACCCCTGTTGTTAGGAACATTACTATCCTAACAGTCTCAAAATTAGAGCAATGGAAAAACAAAACATTCCTATTCCATTCAACTCCATTCAGTCGAACATACGATCTCCTTAATCAACCTCCTTATTGAAGAAAAACAAAATTGTATATATACCTTCTGTATTTTCCGTTGAGATAAAACCTAGCACATCTCCAGAATCCTCATCCAATTCAATTCTTGTAATTCAACAAAAACTTTACACAACAAATATGATGATTTTTAGAGAGTCTATATACATAATAAAAGAACTTATGTTGGTTTATGAGCCTAAGGTCAGGTCAGTGACCCGCCCAGGCTGGTCTCTTCCACTGCTATTTATTACAGCGTATGTGTGTATCAGCAGTTTCATTGACAAAACACACCGTAAGTGTTTGGAGAATGAGTTACATTGATCAAGAACTAACAGTACTTACAGGTTATTCCTAAGTAGTTAGTAAATACATTTAGTTTATATTCATTATTATTCAATACAAAAAAAGCTAAGAAGGCTGATTTGTATTTTTATCCTAACTTAAGCTTGTTTATAACAATACTTTCGTTAATTTCACGCTCAAAATATTCTAGAACTAGTTTTAGCGAATTTTCGAAGAAAAGGAAGCTATTGTTCTCGGTCCAAAATTTTTAAAACTCGAATTTCCGAAAGATTTTTATACCAAAATCCGTTTCAGACCATCCTGAATTCACTACCGAAAGACACCAAAAATTATATGTATATATATATATATTTATATATTTATATATTTATATATTTATATATTTATATATTTATATATGTATGTGTCATTCCAGACGATAACTCTCGAAAGAATTGAGATAAAAAGTTCAAATTTGCACGAAAAATCTGTCTTGGCAATCGACAGGCTAAGTTCGTAGTTGGGCAGAATCGGGTCACTCTAAGGGGGAGTTTTGGGGAGTTTTAGGGGGGAAAAATTGCCCAAAAATTCCCAAAATGAAACAGTCTGACAAGTGACACCTCATTTTAAAGGTTTTTGTACGCTGAACACGATGGTGAAATCAGAATTGCGATATCTCATTCCGTTCTCAAACTGGAGCACTTTGAAGATGAAGGAACGTGGTTATTTCTTGAGATAAAACAGTTTTACATAAAATCAGTTATTTCTTCGAAAATTCGCTCTTATAGCCATGCTGCATGACTGTGGTTTTTTTGGTTTATTATTCTGTGAATAATACACCTATGTATTCGCTCAGCAAAAATTTTTTATAACACCCCCTCGAAATTTTTTCTTTTCCGTTTCAAGGTGCGTCGACTCCAAAAATGCAATGTCCGTCCGCCGTACGCCGTCCGCCGTACGCCGTCCGCCGTACGCCGTACGCCTTATCACGTGTACCGGCTTCATTTTAGGTCTAAAAAAGTCGTTCTTTCGCACACATGCTCCATTTGGGCCCTAGTTCTGTCCCGAAACTTTGCAGCCCGATCGGAATATACCCAAGGGTGTTATGGGTGAAAATGTGTGTAAAAATAGGTACTTTTTGCGTTTTAGCAACATGTTGGTAACATGAGCTTCTGAGATATCGTTTTCCATGTTTTTGGGGACGAGAAGACCGAATATGAAGTCGATTTTGAACAAAGAGTGGAAAATTGAGGTTCTACCAAATGTTCAGCTCCCAAAATTGATTTTTTATGAGTCAAAAACCTGGGAAATCGTCTGAAATCACCATCAATTTGTATAATACTATAACAAGTGTTAACACGTGGATCAAGACGATTATTAGGCACCATCAATGATCAGAGATAATTTGGAAAAAAAAGGAGCGTACCTAATTCGTGTTTCAGGGACCAAAATTGGTGAAAAACATCAGAAATGGCTATTTAAATTATTTCACATGAAAGAAACAATAAATTAACAGCCAGCATTTCTGTAGGTATGTCCAATAGAATAATAAACCCATGTGACAAGGACTTTGCAGCTTTTTACATTTTCCTGTTGATGTTGAAGTCTTGGTTAGGTGCGGTAACTGTTCAAAACTGGGGCTAGCCATGGAAATCGTCCAGCGTAGAAATCATTATGTGCCTGTGGTATCTGGAGGACATAGAAGTAGGCATTTGTTCGCGTCGGTCTAATCTCCGCTTGCTTAGTAAATAAATGCAGGCGTTCATGTACCATATAAAACTGTTCTGTGAATACAAGCCATTCTGGGAGTGAGAACATCGAAGTGTTTGTACAGGTAACTAGTTGAAGCACGTTTATGGGAATTAGTTGCAATTCTCAAAACTTCGTTCATTGCTATGTTTATACTATTAAAGGTAGACGTATAAGCACCTCCCCGGACAATCATAACACAAGTTAAAATGCTATATAAATGAGCATAATACACCATTTTAACGTTTTCTACCGTTAGCCAACTTCGTAGGACCAGAAAGTAGTGCATGTATTTCCTGATTTTATTGACTAATGCAGCTACATGATCCTTCCACTTGAGGTGCTGATCTACGTGCACTCCTATGTATTTTATTGTATTCATCCTTTATATTTCCATGTAGCTGCACAAATTTCTTACTAGGCTACAGTTTTCCTTGTGATCTTTGAGTTTAAGAGTCATTTGGAAGTCCTGTTTTGTTTATTGAGAATGTAATGTACTTGGTTTTTGAAAGGTTCATGGTGAGACTATTTGTGCTAAACTATTTGGCTACTTCATAGACAGGCAGTAGAATTTCTGCGATAGAGTGCGCTAGCCCCCAGGTGTTCTCATTTATCACAATAGCTATATCATCAGCAAAAGCTACAAATTTGCATCTCAAGTTCATAGTGAAATAGGTCATTTATATGTATCAGAAACAAAATTAGGTGAAGGACGGATACTTCCGGTACTCCAAAGCAGGTTTTTTTTTCTAGATTGCTATCAATATTACTGTCTGTCTGTGAAGTACGATTTGAACCATCTAACTGCAGATTTATCAAATCCAATTCTTTCAAGTTTAAGGACTAATCTCGATGTTTCTATTGAGTCAAACGCTTTATTAAGATCAATGAATACTGATATTATTTTGCCTCTTTCGTGGAGCGCATTTTTTATTTCCATTATTAGATTAACTAGCGCTTCCTTTGTTCCCATGTACTGTGGAAATCAAAATTGGACAGGGGATAAGATATTATTGGATTCAAGATATTCTATTAGTTGCAACTTGGCTATTTTTTCAAATATTTCCGCAATGTTTCATGGCAGCGAAATAGGGCGGTGATTGCTTTCTAGTGTTCTTGGTCCCTTTTTATAAAGAGGTCGCACTATAGCTATTTTCAGGCAATTTGGAAATTCACCCTGTAATAAACTCAGGTTAATCATGTGAGTAAGAGGGGATGTTAAAATGTTTAAGAACCCAAAATTGCAACCATGTATCATGTTTCCACGCGACTCTCCACTATGCATTGTGCGCGAAAAGAATTGACGCTCAAAATTGACTCGCAAAATCGACCCGGAAACGATGCTAGTATCCCAGGGCTCGTTTCCATGCGACTCTCCAATATGCATTGTGCGCGAAAAAAGTTGACGCTCAAAATTGACGCGCAAAATCGACGCGCAAACGATGCTAGTATCCCAGGGCTCGTTTCCATGCGACTCTCCACTATGCATTGTGCGCAAAAAAATTTGACGCTCAAAATTTGACGCGCAAAATCGACGCGCAAACGATGCTAGTATCCCAGGGCTCGTTTCCACGCGACTCTCCAATATGCATTGTGCGCGAAAAAGGTTGACGCTCAAAATTGACGCGCAAACGATGCTAGTATCCCAGGGCTAAAACATGATACATGTTAAAATAGTGCCGTGTTTTTAATAACGTTGAGTAATATTCCGTCCCACCCCTGATTGAGTTAATAGCTTTGAACACTTCTTCTGTTACAGTGGTCCTAAAACTCATTTTAGAGGACGCCATGTTTGGAAGATCTCTGGTTGGTTGATAGTTTTGAAATTCTGAGTTTAATTGTTCTCCTTCTATAAAAAAATCCTTGAGGTAAATAAATCGTTTAACTTATTGACCATTTCTCTGGGGTCCTGAATTTCCTCACTATCACAAATTAATTTCTGGATCACAATAGGGTCGCTGAGATTTTTACCTAGTGCCGTGTTAATTTTCTTTAGAAGGGTTGTTAGATGCGGCAAGTTGTGATCTGAAATAATAATTTTTTGCGTGACAGAGAAGAGATGATTTAAGTTTGTTACGGTAGTTGGTGTGTACGTTTCTTAGATTTTGATCATTACGATATCGCTGGAGTTTTTTTCCCATTTTATCCCTTTTATTTATTGAGTTCACTAGGGCAGTAGTAATCCATGGTTTTAGTTTGCGCTGTTTATGATTTTTCGGTCCAGCATATATGGAGCTCAACTCTATACAGTTTTTCACGATTGTGGTGAATAATTCATAAGCTAGGTTCACATCGTATTGTGAGTAACAGGACTCAAGTCTACATGCATGATTTATTCGTGCAATGAATCATAATTGATTCTCTTAATATACTCGTAGTTGGGTTTTGGCGCAGATTCTGTGCTTCTAAGCTTTTGCTTTATTTTAAAAGCTACGGGAAAATTATCCGGCATACTTATATTGTTCATGATAGCTGATTCTGGACGAGCAAACTCACCTCTAGGTGCTTTCACCATTATGTGATCAAGACCACTATTATTATCCCTTGTTGTTAAGTACATCAATCTAACTAATAAATCCGGAGTTGTGCATAAAGTCATAGTAATATGTGATTTCATCACCTGGGTTGTTATCAATAACATTCAGATTTATATCGCCTTTAAAAATGGTTATTCCTCCTCCCGTTAATGTTTTAATATTTTCTTTAACGTCTTCTACAAATTATGAAATTTCACCGATACGTGACGGATACAGAGCAATAATATAATACCTAGTCCTGTGAGTTAATTTTGAAATTAAAACTTATCGTTGAACATCCTCTGATCCTTAGTTCTTTGAAGTTTTCAATGTGGATTGTTTTCTCAATGTAGACGGCAACTCTGCAGGTCTTGTTTAAGGTCGATGTGCTGATGAGAAGGTCGAAATGTTGGTCGAACCATATTTCTGTCAGGACAATCAAATTTGGTTTGTTCTCAATTTGTTCCAGGTAACAAAACAATTGAGCCATGTTTGCTTTCATACTCCGGATATTTGGGGTCCATTTAGAGAAACTATCTTTACTAAAAAACTGACTGATGGAAAAGCCTTATCACTACATTGCACGGGACTATTTCGAGAAAGTGCTCTTCATGATCCGTAGTTTCAATTTCCATAATGTGTGCGACTTACGAGACCCTGTAGTGTATGTATGTAGCTTGGACAGTTTACATCACTAGCAGCGTGATCATGCGCTATATTGAACTTTTTACAGTTAATGCAGGTCGGGTGGTCTTTCTTATCATAGGTAGAAAAGTCGCGGGCTCCTGCACAATGGGCAAATGCTGGTGTTGGCGCCTTACATGATTATTGTACATGATTTAAACCGATGCACCGATAACAGCGCGAAATTCTAACAAAGTCCTCAATTCTGAAACTATTCCAGCCTAAATAGACTTTTTGCAAATTTAGAAGTTTCTTACGTCTGGGGTTACTTAAGTAGTTTGATTCATAGCTAGGCCGCCTTTCCTCCCAAATTTGAAGCCAAATTTCATTTGATCCTTTATTTCACTTTCCTCCATATTGTTTAGTTTAACGAGGCTTTCCCTTATTTCCTCTTCCGTCATTTTCGAAGGAACTCCAACAAGTGCCAGTCGTGGTAACCTTTTCATTGGGCGTGAGATCGTCAGTCCGATTCCTTTGAGTGTGTTATCTGCTATAATTGCATTAAGATCCTCTTTTCCCGCAGCTCGAATTAGTAGTCCTTTTTCTCCCAAATTACGCGCCGCTGCAATTTTAACACCCTCATCAACCGGATTGAAAACTGCCTTCAGATCTTGTTTAATTTCTTCCGGATTTTTTTAGACGCTTTCTCCGTTGGGTAAATTACCACGCTGTTGTCCGTTTGCAAGGGGTTTTTCATTGTTTTAGATTTGAGAATTTGTGCGTATGAGGTTGGTCTGTTGCCTTGGTCTGCTGTTTCATTCTTTGAAATTATCTCAGGTATCGAGAGAGTATTTGCCTCCAGAGACTCACATAATTCCTTTCCCACTGTTTCGCATCTACATAAGCGTCATGAGTTTGTTATAGGCATTTGCAATGCCAGGTCATGAGCTCTCTTGACAATCTGCTTCACATATATTGTTATTGAGGCAGTTTCGATTTTCCCAATTTTATTGTCCTTATTGAGACAGAATTTAATAAGATCTCCCTCATTGCGGTTTACCTCCTCGACGATCAAGCGGGCGTATTCACTTGTGTCCACCATAAAAAATTGATGATTCCTCCATTTTCGGAACGACCTCGTCGCGAGCACTCGAACCCTAGCCGCTATTGCGCGAGGCGGAATTGCACTTGTTTTTATTTATTATTTATTTATATATTTAGTTTTTTTTAATGAACACTTCTTCGATCTGCGTTGTTTCTCCGACGAGAGCTGGAAGAGAACTCATCCAAGTCTGGGATGTACCTTTGTCGTATCCAGGGATACAATGAGCATTCAAACATTACGTGGAATACACTTTTTGGGAGTCCTGTGTCACACACAGCATCAGCATAATAGCATCAGCATAACGGTTACGAGCAATTATTATTTGATTAAATGGCTTTTTGAAGTGGAAAGGCATATTAATATTATTCAAGTATTTGCTGAAACCTTCCTGAGCTATTATTGTATGATCCAGAATTGG